>JBBBDQ010001812.1:1182500-1208643 GCA_037127315.1 Ascarosepion bandense
CTTTCGAGACATAATTGCCCAAGCAGGTGTCACGTACACTACTTAACTGATTGACCTTATATTTAGATTTGTCTTACTAAAGGTTATTTGCGCATGAGTGAAAATAATGAACCCGACTTGAATTCAAACTTAACTCTCCCATTTCTCATTCCAGGTTGATATCCATTACAGCACAAGACGACTTGCCATGAGAAAACCTTTCTTCACCAAAGAAATATCGTCAATATCAAAAAAAGTGTCCCCAGTCACAGGGTGTATGTATCTGCGAATATCTTAAAACAAAAACGCACATTGACCCGCTCTGGTAAAAAAAAATGCATTTGTTAAGTTTTCTAACTGAGGACGGAAAATGTGATACGGAAATCCGAAGGCGAATCGGCATGGCCAAGGATGCCTTCCAGAAGCTGAGTAAAGTATTAAGAGAAAGGAAAATTTCGCTCGAAACAGAGTACTAGATTATGTGATGTCAGTCCTTCAATATGGCAAGAAATGCTGGACAATCTCATCAAAAATGAAGAAAAGACTTGATGCAACCGAAATGTGGTTCTACAGAAAGATACTGAGGATACCATGGACAGAATTTGTGAGCATTGACGAGGTTTTGTAGAGAGTAGACACGAGAAGGAGACTGATACTTAACATCAGGAAAAGACATGGGAAGGAGAGCTTGGAGAACCTGATGCTCACGGGACTGATAGAGGGGAAGAGAGACGAGGGAAAGCAATGCAGGACATACTTAATGAATGGATGGAATGTGTGAGCAACGACGAGGTTTTGAAGAAAATGGACACAAGAAGGAAAGTGATAGTTAACATAAGCAAAAGACAGCTGAAATGTTTGGGACATGTAATGAGGAAGGAGGGCTTGGAGAACCTGATCCTCACTAGACGAATAGACGGGAAGTGAGACAAGGGGAAAGCAATGCATGACATACTTAATGAATGAATGGAATGTGAGAACAACGACGAGGTTTTGAAGATTATGGACACAAGAATGTTAGAAAAGACGTCTGACGTTTTTGGGAAATATAATGAGGAAGGAGGGCTTGGAGAACTTAATGCTCAGTAGACGGATAGAGGGGACGAAAGACAAGTACAAGAAACGCATGTCATACTTGATGGACTTGAACAGTTAGATGGTAGAGCGGGATTGAGTGGGATACTAGAAATGGTATTAAGAACAACAAGGATAGGAAGATGTAGAGGGCCATGTTCGTCTATATCCTGAAGGTAAATGGCACATAGAACAAGAAAAAGAAGATCACGCCCACACAAGATTTTTAATAAAATTATATGTGTGATTCTTGTGTCTATGTGTGTCACACGTACGTGTGTGTGTGTCTGCTTATTTGTGCATACGTGTGTGTGTGCGCGTGTGTGTAGGTCTTTGTGTGTGGGGGTGTGTATGCAAAGAAAAACACAATTACCAAAGCAAACACAGAGAAACAAACCAAATGAAAATTTCGACGCACATTATTAGAAAACCACCAAACCATTTTTTCCACTCGCTGGCTGTGTAACAGTAGGAAAGAAGAAGAGGAACAAAAACAAATATGGAGCCTTTTACATTTCTACGGTCTGGGCGCCCATATCCCGAGGTTATTGCGGCCATGTTTGAACATGGCGGCAATGAAATCAAATTGAACTTACTCGTCTGCTTCAGAAAGTAAGACTTGAGGCACATGTCAGTGGCGAAGAAAACCAGTCTCCTACCCCCAACCTTGCGCCAAATTGTCGAGTAAGGAGATATTTAAAACTGGAAGTTATTTCTTTTTACATCTTTTGTATAGACGTGTTATCGCGTCATCACCAAGGCCGAAATATACCAGCATATCTGTCTGACCAAGTATATATATAAATATATATATATATATATATATATATATATACGTGACAAATTATAGAAATGTATATGTCGTAGAATGAGTATATGCAAGAATGGGTGTATATGTAAATCAATATTAAAAGCTAACAAAGAATAAGATAGATAGATTAATTAATAGATTTGTGAATTAATAGATTTATTTTTAATACGTTCTTTCTACGACTTCAAATGTTATCACCGTAATTGAAATAGACAGCCATTTTTTCTTAAAAACAGTCTAGACGGAAACTAATCTAATTTATTATTAATGTTAAATAAAAAACAAAGGACATCACAGCAATTTAAAATCCTTACTTGAGATTCTTCGTCTTGAAGTAAACTGCAAATCAGTTCAAGTTATCAGCAGGGTTTTTCGTCTCTGAGTATGTCCGTCTACATCTGTGATTCGGAGGTCTACTCAAGGCTATTGGGGATTTCACAAGTCTACTCAGAATTATCTGTGACTCAGCAGGTCTTTTCTGAACTATCTGGGATTCCGCAGGTCTACTCAGGTCTATCTGTGCTTCAGTAGGTCTACTCTGGGCTATCTGTGACACCGCAGGTCTACTTAAAGTCTATCAATGACTCCGCAGTACTACTCAGGGCTATCTGTGACTAAGCAGGTCTACTCAGGGCTATCTGTGACTCCGCAGGTCTACTCAAAGCTATCTGTGACTCAGCAGGACTACTCAGGTTTATCTGTAACTCAGCAAGACATCTCTGGGAGATCTGGGATTCCGTAGGTCTACTCAGGGTTATCTGTGACTTCGCAGGTCTACTCAGAGCTATCTGATACTCAGCAAAACTACTCACGGCTATCTGTGACTCAGCCAGACTACGTAGGGCTATTTGTGACACCGCAGGACTACTCTGGGCTATCTGTGAATCAGCTGGACTACTCATGGCTATCTGTGACTCGGCCGGTCTACTCAGAGCTATCTGTGACTCCGCAGGTCTATTCAGGGCTATCTCCAACTCAGCAGGACTACTCATGGCTATCTCTGACTCCGCATATCTACTCAGAGCCATCTGTGGCTTCGCAGAACTACTCAGGGCTATCTGTGACTCTGCAAGACTATTCAGAGCTATCTGTGAGTCCCCAGGTCTACTCAGGGCTATCTGTGACTCCGCAGGACTAATCTGGGCTATCAGTGACTCAGCAGGATTACTCAGGGCTATCTGTGACTCAGCAGGACATCTTTTGGCTATCTGTGATTCCGTGGGTCTACTCATGGCTATCTGTGACTCCACAGAGTCATCTGAGACTCAGCAAGACTACTGACGGCTATCTGTGATTCAGCCGGGCTACGTAGGGCTATCTGTGACACTGCAGGACCACTCAGGGATGTCTGTGACTCAGCAGAAATACTCAGGGGTATCTGTAACTCAACGGAACATCTCTGGGCTATCTTTGATTCCGTAGGTCTACTCAGGGCTATCTGTGACCCCGCAGGTCTACTCAGGGTATCTCTGACTTAGCAGAACTACTCAGGGCTATCGGTGACTCCGAAGGACTACTCAGGTCTATCTGTGTCTCCCCAGTTCTACTCAGGGCTTTCTGTGACTCAGCAGGACTACTCTGGGCTCTTTGTGACTCCGCAGGTCTACCCAGGGGTTCGGTAGGCTTACTCAAGGCCATGTGGGATTCTGCAACTACGCTGAGCGCACTTCTTACATTTTAAGAATGTGTCCTACAAGCTTCACCTCCGTTTTTCAATTATCGTTCATTAAGACTGACATCCAACCACATTGAATGTAACGAATGCAACTGTAATTCAATGTCTACCTCATCGACTAGTCGACTGTAACTTATACGTTACCAATCTATATAATCTTGAAAAATAAATAATCGACTGATATACAAAAGAATTGAACAGAATCCAATTTCCGGTCAGTGAAGTGTTCCGACATTTTGGATTTTGCATTTTCCACACGGAGCGTACGTCGCAGAAAAGAAACTGACTTATTTGTCGTTATATTCAGACAAACACTTAAGGGTCTCGACAGCAGAGGCGAGGGTCATGGTTCTTCACACGAGACTCTTTATTCAACCTGTGTGTCAGATACCTTTCGTCTTTTGTCGAATTTGAAGTTTAGACCCATCGCAAGAGCTCTCATGTCGATTTCCTGTGAAACCAGAGATAAGCATCTAATTTTCTCATCAGTTGCTTTACTTTTTCTTTCCAGCATATTTGCTATGTCATTGCTTCATTATCTTACCGTCTTGATATTTTTTCCCTGGGTATGATGATAAATTATATCCGGCAGCCAAGCCTCTGATCGGGAGATTGGAGGCGTTAAGGAGCGTTGAACTGTCTCTTACTTGATGCTGTTCCCAGGTTCAGCCTGATTCTGGGTGGTAGCATCTCTCAATGCCCCAAATATGGGAAAACAGTGATTCTGTAACTCTGGAAGGACAAACCCCATACCTCAAAACTGGATTGATGGCATCCTTGTCTCTTTGTTCAAAGGAAAAGATTCAAACTCAAGTTTCATTGACTACCGTAGTATAACCTTATTTGAGCCTGTTAGAAAAGTTTTTGCTAAGTTTTTCCTGAAAAATTGCACTTCATCTGCCCAACAATTATTCCAGAAGTCAGTTAAGTGCCATCTATGATACACACTTTGGGCGATCATGAAGTTCCTGGGACATGCAATGAGGAAAGAGGGCTTAGAGAATCTGATACTAACAGGCCAGATATAGGAAAAGCGAGACAGGGGAAAGCAGCGGATAACATATTTGAAGGACCTGATCAGGTGGATGACCGAACGAGGGTTGCATGGTGCAACAGGAGAAAGCGTGCTAAGAGCCACCAGAGATAGAGAGATGTGGAAAGCCATGACCGCCTACGTCTTGAAAGGACAGGGCACATAAAAGAAAAAAGTGAATCCCCAAAGAGAAACAAAACCTTATGGAAGTATAAAAAATATTTTATCGTAAAACTACCAACAATATCTACTTATAGTAAAACTAGCTGTTTAGCCCAGCGTTGTTCGGTGATTTTAGTGGTTATGGTGAAATTGTAAGATCAAGTGCTTATTCAAGAAGCTCCAGTATGATGTTGTAGGGTTTAATACATTCACACCCACACACACATGGTCATTCAGCGTTCACGTGATAACCCTAGTTCTTTGCGCTAACGGCATGCCGATATAAGCCGGAAGCGTCACGTGTTACGGCAGTTAGGGTTCTGTCCCGAGCAAGAGCAGACATGTTTATTACCTAATTCATACATACACACGCTCACTAATTGCGGGTAGCAATTAGTGGCCCAATTTTTTATTTCTCACCAGCATGCACACACAACGCTAAAAAAAAACTCCAGTTGGAAACAGACATTAACAGTATGTACATTAACTTTATTCAAACTGAACTTGATTCAATTTAACCTTCTATCGAACATTTACGTTTCTCTCCAAAGGGAAAGAACGTTTCTTTCCTTATTTGATTTGCATGCTTTCAACTCTATGTAACCTTTGTTTTCGTGTTTCCTTATTTCCTGTGTTATTTCATGATCTAAGTTACACCGAGTCGATTCGTAAATATAAATTAGTAATGGACGCTTCGTCCTCTACAAGGTTACCGTGACTCCCAAGTTACAAAAATGCGAAGTAAGTATTGCTTTTTGTTGCATATATAAAACGGGATTCATGCTTCGTCAGTTTTGCCAATAAACGGGAATGATGTTTGTACAACTGGAAGAACAGGGGCGGGCATTACGAGAGCCTATAATGTGATGCAATGACATTGAGACACAAAAGTGCATGCATGCAATGTTGGAGGGTTTGGCACCTTGTAGAAAACGTGAAATTGTTATGGCATATGATAAGGTAGAAGTTACAAAAAAGACCTGATTTTTATTGGAATACAACGAAGCGTTTCGGAGAAATAAACGATCGAGAACAAAATTTCTATTAATTTTTGCCGCAGCCTGTGTGTCAGTTAAAATTTTTGTTCGCATATCAAAGCATCAGACCTTGATCTACCAGTGACTCGATTTCGGTTACGTTTGAGTGAAGCGTCTTGGAGAAACGCATAAAAGCTCGTAAAAGAGCATCCGAAATTATGTTTGTCGTTGATTTTTGACAAAGCCTGTACATTGATTTGAAAAAAAAATCTGTGTACATCAAAAGCTCGGACATTGATCTGCACATTACCCGATTTTGTTTAAATTCGCATAAGGCGTCTCGGAGGAAAAGAGTTCGTAAATTGTAAGCGTTTCGGTGATTTCTGTCATAGCATATAAATCGATTCGAAAAATGTTTGCGTACATCAAAGATTTATGTCATGATTGACAAGTGACCCAATTTTGGTAGAAATCAAACCAAGGATTCGGAGGAGTCAGTCAGTTAATTGCCATACGTGATACACGCTTAGGCGATCATGTCTCTTTCTCGAAAGAGACATGACTGACTGGGCAGAAGATTATCCCGCAGTAGGTTGCCATTGCTTTCTGCGGTAGACTGGATGCCAACCAAGGCAATAGAACCCAATCTGTCCTGCTATTTAACCAATAACTGGAAGAAATAGACGGATTAATACCTTTCCCAAGGGTATTTGCGCGTAAGTGAATGCAAGGAATTCAACTGGAATTCGAACTCGGCTATCCGATTTCTCGTTCCACTGCGCCACAACGCACATCCAGAGGAGTAGAGTTCCCTAAAATGGAGATACACAAACACAGACAGACAGACATATCTATTTATATATAGAGAGAGAGATTATACACAATACATTTTTATAGAAAAGTGGCAATACATTTTTCTGTAGTTGAATGTATATAATTGCATTAAAAAGGTTTAAATTTTGACATGAAATAACTCACAGAGGTGTTGATGTGCTATAAAAGAAATCAGCCAAGTATTAGTTCACTTTTTTTGTTTTTTCTTTCTGTTTTTTTTATCTTTTAAAAATGATTCTCTTTTCCTTTCCTTCCTCCTTCAGACTTCTGTTCAAATATCAATTAATTTTCTTTTTTCTTTTTTCTTCTTTCTTTCTTTCTTTCTTTCTTCCTTCCTTCTTTCTTTCTTTCTTTTTTCTTTCTTTCCTTCCTTTTTTTACACTGCTATCCTTCACTTTTCTTTCGCTTTTTTTCTTTTTTTAAACTCTTTTGTTTTTACATCTATTAAATCATCTTGTTTCTTACTTCGTTATTTTCTTTCTTTCTTTCTTTTTCCTTCCTTCTTTCTTTCTCCCTTTCTTTCTTTTTTCCTTTCTTCCTTTTACACTGCTATCTTTCACCTTTCTTTCTCTTTTTTCCTTCTTTTTCACTCCATTGTTCGTACATCTATTAAAACATCTTGTTTCTTACTTCCTTATTTTCTTTCTTTCCTTCTTTCTTTTTTTCTTCTCCCATTCCTTCTTTCTTTCTTTCGTTCTTTCCTTCTTCCATTCCTTCTTTCTTTCTTTCTTTCTTTCTTTCTTTCCTTCCTTTTACACCTCTAACCTTCACCTTTCTTTCGATTTTCCTTCTTTTTTACTTTCTTTCTTTCTTTCTTTCTTTCCTTCTTTTCTTTTTTCTTTCTTTTTCTTTCTTTCTTTCTTTCTTTTATTCTTTCTTTCTTTCTTTCTTTCCTTCTTCTATTCCTTCCTTCTTTCTTTTCCTTCCTTCCTTCCTTCCTTCCTTCCTTCCTTCCTTTAACACTGCTATCCTCCACCATTCTTTCACTTTTTTCCTTTTTTTCACTCTATTGTTCGTACATCTATTAAATCATCTTGTTTGTTTCTTACTTACTTTTTTGTCTTTCTTTCTTTCTTTCTTTCTTTCTTTCTTACCTTACTTCCTTCTTTTCTTTTTCTTTCTTTTTCTTTCTTTCTTTCTTTCTTTCTTTCTTTCTTTCTGTCTTTCCTTCCTTCCTTTTACACCTCTAACCTTCACCTTTCTTTCGATTTTCCTTCTTTTTTACTTTCTTTCTTTCTTTCTTTCTTTCTTTCCTTCTTTTCTTTTTTCTTTCTTTTTCTTTCTTTCTTTCTTTCTTTTATTCTTTCTTTCTTTCTTTCCTTCTTCTATTCCTTCCTTCTTTCTTTTTCCTTCCTTCCTTCCTTCCTTCCTTCCTTCCTTCCTTCCTTCCTTCCTTCCTTTAACACTGCTATCCTCCACCATTCTTTCACTTTTTTCCTTTTTTTTTACTCTATTGTTCGTACAACTATTAAATCATCTTGTTTCTTTCTTACTTACTTTTTTGTCTTTCTTTCTTTCTTTCTTACCTTATTCCATTCATTCCTTCTTTCTTTCTTTCTTTCCTTCCTTCTTTTCTTTTTTCTTTCTTTTTCTTTCTTTCTTTCTTTCTTTTATTCTTTCTTTCTTTCTTTCTTTCCTTCTTCTATTCCTTCCTTCTTTCTTTTTCTTTCCTTCCTTCCTTCCTTCCTTCCTTCTTTCCTTCCTTCCTTTAACACTGCCATCCTCCACCATTCTTTCACTTTTTTCCTTTTTTTCACTCTATTGTTCGTACATCTATTAAATCATCTTGTTTCTTTCTTACTTACTTTTTTGTCTTTCTTTCTTTCTTTCTTACCTTATTCCATTCATTCCTTCTTTCTTTCTTTCTTTCTTTTTCTTTCTTTCTTTTTTTCTTTTACACTCCTATTATCTCCTCTCTTTCTTTTTTTATTGTTGACTTTAACTTTTTTTTTCATATATCGCTTATGTCATCTTCTTCCATTCTTCCTTAGGTCTTTTCTTTCTTTTTTCTTTCTTTCTTTCTTTCTTTCTTTCTTTCTTTCTGTCACTTTTTTGTCACTTACATCCCTTTCCTTTCTTCTTTCTCCTTTTCTTTCTATCGTCCTTCACACTTTTCTTCATACATCTGTTAAATCATTTTCTTTCTCCTTTATGTTCTTTATTTCTTTCCTTTCGTTTTTACATCCCTCTTTATTTGTTTTTCTTTCTCTTTTTTATCCTCTTTCTTTTCCTTCCTTCTCTTTTTATTCCCTTCGTCTTAAATCGTTTTTTAATCTATCTGTTAAATCATTTTCTTTCTTCCTTACGTTCTTTGTTACTTTCTTTCTTTCTTTCTTTTCTTCCCCTCTTTCTTTTTTCCTTCATTGTTTTTATTCCTTCTCACTTTTGCACTCCTATCCTCCCTCTATTTTTCTTTTTTCTTTTCCTTCGTTTGTCACGCTTTTGTTCAGACATCTTTTTAATCATCTTGTTTCTTTCCTTTTTTTTTTTTCCTTTTTCTTTTTCCTTTTTTCTTTCTTTCTTCCTTTCTTTCTTTCATTCTTTCTTTCTTTTACACTCTTATCCTTCCATTTCTTTCTCTTTTCTTTGCTTCCCTCTTTCCATTTTTGTCCATATATCTCTTAAGTCATCTTTTTTCTTCCTTAAGCTCTTTCTTTCTTTCTTTTTCTCCCAAGTGATTGTAATAAAGGGTTCGGTTCGAAATTCCTAGCATCTGAAGAAGGCCGGAACGTACAACGGCCGAAATGTCATACAAATGGCAACAATGATGAAGACGATAGTCCGAATAATGTAAATACCGCAAATTCTTAAAATATAAAAGTATTTTTTGGCTTCAAATAAGCTGCAAACGGATGATAAATCATAAAAAGACAAATTAATCTGTTGTGGATTCCGGGTGAGAAACCGCACAAAATAATGAACAGCAAAAAAGATATGGAGATAGAAAAAATAGTTATATTGACCGTAATATATAAACTTGAACGCAGGTTAGTAAATCCAGGAATACTATTAGTAAGAAATAAATATATACAACTCTTGAAGTGAAGTCGTTGGAAATAGTATATCCGTCTATATTATTCTAGCAGAGTGGAGCTCAGAGCTAGTCTGACTTCTGATGCGGTAGTCTCTGGTTAACTTCGGTATCTCTCGGTAACTTACGTATCAGTTCCGGTACTCGCCGATAACTTGCACGGATCTTTAAAATTACTCTCAACTCTTAACTCTATGGTAGCAGTGTATGGATTTTCATTCGAGTTCATTATCATATACAAAAGGAGAGATCCCACAACATTGTTGCAAAAAGGCAAGAGATTCTTAACAGCTAGTAGAACAAGAATTTTTATTAAACATACAAGTCCTAAGATACTCTCAATGTAGAGGAACACTGAATGAGATTCTTGTAAATAGATACAGGGAGGGTAATTGCTTATCATGAGGATATGTAGAACAGATATGGGTTCTTAAGATTTAAAGAATTTAAGATCGTAATGAGTAGGATCCTCTGTGGTGTCTGTTACAGTAAGTAACATTTCTATGGAAGAAGCTGAGTGGAATTTCTAGGGCATGTAATGGGGAAAGACGGCTTGGAGAAATTTTCACTCACGGGACAAGGAAAACAGCAAGTGACCTTTTCTTTCTTTCTTTCTTTCTTTCTTTCTTTCTTTCCTCTCTTACTTCCTTCTTTCTTTCTTTTTCTTTCTCCCTTTTACACTCCTATTTTCTACTTCTTTCTCTTTCCCTTCCCTTCGTCTTTAACTATATTTTTCATGCATCTATTAAATCGGATGTGCGTTGTGGTGCAGTGGATATCGACACGGAACGACAAATCGGGGAGCTGAGTTCGAATTCCAGGTGAATTCCTTGCGTTCACTTACGAACAAATACCCTTGGGAAAGGTATTAATCCATCTCTTCCCTACAGTTATGGGTTAAATAATAGGACAGATTGGGTTCTATAGCCTTGGTCGACAAGCAGTCTACCGCAAAAAGCAATGACAACCTACTGCGGGATAATCTTCTGCCCAGTCAGTCATGGCTCTTTCGAGACATGATCGCCCAAAGCGTGTATCACGTATGGCACTTAACTGACTGACTATTAAATCACTGTTTGCGTAAATGGACAGCGGGACAAGGACAGAGAACAATAATAAAAAAGAAAAAACTTAGTAAACAATACGAAAGATAGGAAGCTGTGGTGAGTCACAATCGTCCACGTTCCAAATGGACGTGGCACATTAAAAAATGACTGTCTTTAAGACTTTGTGTTTTCTTCAGCTTCGCTCATAAACATGTCAAATTGAGCATCGCTTATTGGGTGTCTAATTTGAGATCCATCGAAAATAGCTTCAGTTAATTTCACATTCACAGATGTGCAGAAGGGTGTTCAATTAGTGTAGCTGCTAGAGACTCTAGAAAAAGAACTCAACGAACCGAGTTCGTATTCAGGTCGAACTAGTTACGATCATTTTCGCACGATTACAGTTAGGAAATTTATGAATCCATCTAAACATCTGCTATGAGTTAAATAGCAAATTAAGGCTCTCTTGCCTTGAGGGGGGAAGTAGGACTTAGCGAAGAAAAACACTGCGCCATCAAACGATCCTACCCTAACTGTACCACTGCTGTTATGGCTACAGTACCCACTCAATCCCAAATGTTGTCCGGAAATTGTGATCTGCAGAATCTTGTTTGGTGAAAAAAATTGCAAGAATTTGAATTAATATTTATCAACATAAGTCTGATTGTTTTGTGGAGTAGTTTTTCGTACTGAAAGTTATAATCGTGCTATGTCGGTTGCTAATCGACTTAACGCACCCAAAATGTTCGGAACTTGGTAATCTTCGACTGTAAGCTGACTCCTTAGTATTCGGCTAACTGCCGACTAATATCAACTGCCTTAGTCCAACTATGTTCAAACTGGAACTAACTAATTAGTTCTACTGAACTCCAGTAGAATTCTAAAGAACTCTCTAGAACTTCTAAGAACTCCTATGAACTTCCCAAGAATTTCTCGAGTTAACTTCCTGTTAACTCTTATTAATGTAGGAGGGAGAATCCATTATCTGAGGAATAGGTGCGTTTTACCATAACATTAATATAGGAGGGAGAATCCATTATCTGAGGAATAGGTGTGTTTCTCCATAACATTAATATAGGAGGGAGAATCCATTATCTGAGGAATAAGTGTTTCAACATAAGAGACTGTAAGAGGTGACAGTAAAATGCTAAGTGGTTTGACTAAAATAGTTTTTCTTCTATGTATAGGTAATATGACTCTCCACAACTTCCTATTCTTCGTGACTCCAAACAAACTTCGTCTCCTTACTCTCATTTTTTGTTCATCAAATTGTGGGATAATCACCGTGTAGGCATACACTATCGTCCCGACAGATTCGTTAAACAAGCAATTAACCTCTTCGTTGTGTTTCGTTGTTTTTTTTTGTTTTTGTTTTTTGTTGTTTTTTTTTATTTTTTTTATTTTTTTTTTTTTTGGTGGGGGGGTTAAGAGGGTTTGTCGGAGTTGGCCGAAGTTGTCAAGGTCAGGGTATGCTCACAAGCGGATGAAGTCGGGGAAAGATTCACTTGGTCAGGAACAAGATAACAACAGCCACTGTTTGCGGGGAGAATCCACTTATATTTTCTACACCAGCAGTTCTGGTGGGTGGCGATGCATATAACACTGTGGCTCGACGTGGCAACCGGCGGACACACTGTACCAGTCGGACGACACGTTTATCCAGTCGAAGAACGCTACCCTTTTCTCACAAGACTTCTTTTTATATTTCCTAAACAGTAGAACAGCTAATCGTTGTACCTTCTGAATAAATATTAAAACAGACAACAGTAGTGTTTCTTCAACTGATTCTTCTTTATTTATGTCCCATGTCTCTTCAGGACGTAGGCGATCATTGCTTTCCACAGGGAAAAATGATGTTTAAATTGAATATCGTCCAGTTCACACACCTCTCCAGTTTTTGTTTTTTTTTAACTAGAGTAGAGGCTTAGCCATTGTTTCCATTGTTTATAAGCTATTTTCCAGCACCTTCAAAAGTGTTTTCCTTCCTTTTCAATTCCAGTATACTTTTGTGTCTCAGTTGCATTGTTGCCTTAATTAGAGTGAAATTATTTTTTTTTTAATCTGTTATAAACCTAATGTAGCGAACAGGAAAAGCGGAAAAGACGTACCGAATCGTGTGTGGGCATTTTTGTTACATCCGGTATTTCATTGTTAACAGCGGAACAGCTTGGCATGCCCAGATACGGACCTCTCTGCAACTTGTCTAGATTCAAATGTCTATCAACTGTCTCTTGTCAATAAACGCAAAAACCAGCAGCGGGCAGGTGGCGTGACTTGATGTCTTGTGAAGTCGTTCCCTTAGACATTTTGTTCATCCAGTTGCCTGTGGCTCTGTAAACCTATTTCCACGTCGGTATATATATATATATATATATATATATATTGTTTCACGTCGGTATATATATATATATATATATTTTTTTAATCTTGGAAACTCGCTGGTGAATTGATCAAAACACTTTTGCAGGTGTTTGCAGGTCAATATATATTATTTCCACGTCGGTATATATATATATATATATATATATATCTATATATCTATATATATATATATATATATATATATATATATATTGTTTAATACAACGGAGTGAGGGAAAATTAGTACTAGATACGGACCTCTCTGCAACTTGTCTAGATTCAAATGTCTATCAACTGTCTCTTGTCAATAAAAGCAAAAACCAGCAGCGGGCAGTTGGCGTGACTTGATGTCTTGTGAAGTCGTTCCCTTAGACATTTTGTTCATCCAGTTGCCTGTGGCTCTGTAAACCTATTTCCACGTCGGTATATATATATATATATATATATATATATATATATATATATATATTTATATTTTTCTGAAAGGTTTTTTCTGTTGCTGAGGTGATGTGTCGTCCCCCGTGGGGATCTTCATATCGAAATGGCTATTCAACATCTTTGAATTAATCCTTTTTTAATATATATATATATATATATATATATATTGTTTCACGTCGGTATATATATATATATTAATTTTTTTTAATCTTGGAAACTCGCTGGTGAATTGATCAAAACACTTTTGCAGGTGTTTGCAGGTCAATATATGTTATTTCCACGTCGGTATATATATATATATATATATATATATATATATATATATATATATATATATTGTTTAATACAACGGAGTGAGGGAAATTAGTACTAGTGGTATTGTTAATTTTGCAGATTATGATATGAGTGGAGAGAAAAATAAGTACCATAGATGATAAAATTGTTTATTGTCGATCGCAATATGAACGGGGTTAAGAAATTGTGAAAAAAAAAAAAAAGAAATGTATATTGCAAATTTATATTATTTTTTTTAATCTTGGAAACTCGCTGGTGAATTGATCAAAACACTTTTGCAGGTGTTTGCAGGTCAAATGGGGTTCAACATATCGTCGGCCATTGTGTGATATAAAGCGGAAGTTTTGCCTGCTAGCAAAATCAAAACCTAAGCTATAGCTGGAATATTGTTTCAAGCCTGTCATAAACCTTGATGAGGTCAGGTAAGGTTAAATCCTCAAAATTATTTCTGGGAACAGATTCTAACGTCAGAAAAATAGATGATGTAGTTGAAAGGAAGAGGACAGAAAGACATTAAGTCATGTGAGGTGTTGATATTTCATTCGTTGAGCCGTAACCCCCCTTTACATTTTGTGGGGGGAAACATAATCTCATTCGTCAAAGCTTTAAGTCGCATAGATCCCCGAGAGAATTGGGGACAGCTATAAAAGTCGAGACTCGGTGAGCAAAATTAGATTTCGTGTATTTTTCGGAGCTGACAGCCGATAAAGACCAAACGACCCCCCACCTCCGCCGTCGTCATCATCGCCACTGTCTCTGCAAAGTTTGATAAAAGCTTTGAGAATTGATAGCTCTGATTATTTTTGAAAATTGAAAGCTTTGATTATTTTTGAGAATTGAAAGCTCTGGCTATTTTTGAAAATGGAAAGCTCTGATTATATTTAACGAAACTTCGAAAAGACTTATTTTTATTTAGAACATTTGAAGCTCTGATTATTTTTTAAACGAAAACTTCTCTCCGTTGTAAAATCTAAAATTCGGCGATTGTACATTCTGCTTTTAATTTTATATATATATAAAGATTTTCTTTCGTAACTCATCCAGGCGTCTTCGAACTTTTTTTTTTTTTTTTTTGGTGCCGTATTTATTTTTTTTACACAAGTGTACACGAGTGTCCGGTCTGGTTTGATATGGTAGGGATCAAAAGAACATGACGTGGGCAAAGAACTCGTCGTTGTAATAGACGTCTTGAGGACAAGCTGCTGTAACGAAATCATCACGACTAGCGGTCCGAAAGCGTCGTCATCAGCCCACTCAGGTTCCGGTCATAATCCTCGTAGCTGTTTCCGGATCAGAGGCAGCGAGTCAGCCGGACTGAGGGTCACAGCTCTCCGTGCTGAGATTCCTGAGTCTGTGTTGTTTTTGTTTCTTTCCGTCTCTTTCCCTTTTTTGCCTGTTACCCCGTAGTTGTTGCCTGTTACCCCGTAGTTTTTGAGAGAGCAATAGATTAGGTGTTTCCCCTAACATCAACACATCCTTGCCGTATTTTACAATACTCCCAGGTCATATTCTGACATCCAGTTACAAGAGTTCATTAGGTACGTTTCTCACTGTTTCCCTTCGCTCTATTCATCTTCAACATAACAGACACACTCGTGCAAATTAATTGAAGCAACTGCTTACAGGGTTAGAGGGAGATAACTCATGACTACCAATAGAGGCACTACTACGCAAGGAATGGAGTTCATATATTCATGATTGTAATAAATTGTTCGGCAGGGTTAGGGTTTAAAGTGTTCATGATTGTAATAAAGTGTTCGAAATTCCTAGCACCTGAAGAAGGCCGGAGCGTACAACGACCGAAACGTCGTACAAATGGCAACAAAGATGAAAACAATAGTCCGAATAATGTCAGTCAGTTTCGTGCCTTACGTGAAACACGCTTGGGCGATCATGTCTCTCTCGAGACATGACTGACTGGGCAGAAGATTATCTCGCAGTAGGTTGCCATTGCTTTCTGCGGTAGACTGGTTGCCAGCCAAGGTTATAGAACCCAATCTGTCCTGTTATTTAACTCATAAATGGAGAGAAGAGACGGATTAATACCTTTCCCAAGGGTATTTGCGCGTAAGTGACTGCAATGAATTCAACTGGAATTCGAACTCAGGTCCCCGATTTCTCGTTCCGAGTCGATATCCACTGTACCACAACATATTGATATCAATTTATTGAAAAGCCACTTTGAAGCAACTTTACGGCAGTGGAAAAGTGGCTAAATCCGGGATGCCAAGTCAGAGCTAATAGCATTCTTAAAGATTTTATCAGGAATTTCTAAATACATTAATAGAAGAACCCAACCAGACGTGGTAGCAATATTCAATGCATGGACGAAAGGTAGGTTTATAAATGTCTAAGATAAATTCTGGTGAAAAAAATTGTTTACATCGAGGCTTGAAACCGAATTTCTCAGGGAGCAGAACTAAAAACTGATTCAATATAATCGTTTGCATTCATATCAGTTCTGTTGATATGTCTCCCTATTCAGCACTGAATTAAGTACATTGACAAAGAAACAGATTATGTTGAAAATATATATATTTGTTCTGTGAAATACTTGCTTTTTTACGCTCAGTAGACTACCGATTTATTAATGTAGATATCTATACAAAGAAAGAATATTCCTTTTTTTTTTGTTTTAATTTATATATATATATATACACAAACTAATGTATCTCAAAGAGATATGCAAATTTTCTCAATGGTTGCGAAGTGCTATTTGGAAGCATGCAGCTTTGAAGAAGCAGCCAAATGACTATAATTATTCCAAAATTGGTTCTCTCTTCATCATTCTTCATCTCACCCCGTTCCCATTGTTAGAGCGATGCATGCTTTCGGCAGATAATTTGTACCTTGAGACAACCAGAACTACGCCAAAGTGTCATTACAATCAGAATTATGATAAAATTACCAAATAATACAGACGCCACTATCACGATTGTCATCTGCACCATTTTAAAGACAGTGATACTAATACAAGTATGTCTTCTCACAGAACTTGTTCAACCTTTACAGTGAGGCTATGCTGAGAGAACTAGAGGTCTTACCAGGATTTATTATTAACGGACATAGTCTAAACAAAATAAGACAAGCAGCTAACACGGTATTAATAGAAACTTAAAAAAAAGAAATTCGATTGTTTGGTTCACAATTCTCCCCGGCCTTTTGAACAAGAGTTGAGGATTATCCCTTATTTCCTGTTTAGGGTTTTGTTTCCAGTTCCTTTTGAAGTCTAATTCCACTTTTTACTCTTAATGCTTGTCCTTACTTGCGCTAATACAACTCCACACAGTAATCCACTACTTTGAATGGCTCTTGGGTCTCGTATTCAGTGAAAAATACTTTAAAAACTTAAACATTGTTTTAATGCTTGTTTAAGTTCTGCTTAATGATATTTGTTCTATACCCATCTATATACAGGAACGGGCTATTCCTATCCTCTTAAATATGTGGACGCCATTGGAGTAAAGTAGAAATATAATACTGACTAGCAGTCATCGCTCTCTGTCTTCCTCACTACCTACGGGTAGGAGAAACCCAGACGTGGTTTCGCCGAAAGGTAGAGCCTCGTTTGGAAAAAGTCGACAGTAGCCCTGACCCAGCCCTTTGCAGGGTCAACGGGATATTTTTTGACTGAGCTGAAGGATTTGGAGAGATCACTTTTCCCTCATTATGTGACCTACAAATTAAAATCGTTTCTTTGGATGTGCGTTGTGGGGCAGTGGATATTGGCTTGGAATGAACAATCGAGGAGTCGAGTTCGAATTCCATTTGATATTCTTTGCATTCACTTACGCGCAAATACCCTTGGGAAAGACATTAATCCGACTCTTCCCTCCAGTTATGGGTTAGATAAGTTCTATAGCCTTGGCTGGCAACCAGTCTACCGCAGAAAGATAATAATTGGAAACATAAGTAAATCTTCTACTGGGAAAAAAGTGGGGGTCAGTTTTCTATTGTTATAAAGTAATAAACTGATCCCCCAATAATTACTACATACAATCTGTCTTTTCTCTCTTTAGCTATATTTTAAACAGCAGGATAGAAAATCTTCTGCCCAGACAGTCATGTCTCTTTCGAGACATGATCGCCCAAACGTGTATCACGTATGCCACTTAACTGACTGAATATAGCGAACCCGACTGAGATTGAAACTCGGTTCTGCGATTAAAAATTCTGAGGAATTATCCAATACATCACTCGTACATTCAAGCTGATAGCACTTGCTATGCCTAAACAGTCACCCATCTAGGTATTGATCAGGCTCGACGTTGCTTAACTTTAGTGAAAGCACGGAAACTCGTGTTTCAACCTGTTGTAGCCGTAAACTAAGAGGGACAGAGGTAGGCATCGAACAACCTACAACGTACCTGTATAGAGGTTATTAAACACGGATTAGGAAGGATAGCAAAAAAGACCCACCTTACAATTAAGGATAGTTATTTGTAGAGGGCCATAACCCGCTACGTTCTAATGAGACACGATACAAAGAAGAACAAGAAGGTATAATGTACTTGTAATTTCTTAAATTAAATGGTTCTTTCTTTTTCAATTTTTTTCTTTTAATCATTTCACCCCAAGCAAGACGAGACAGCCACTAATGCACATGGGGTTACAGTGATAGAAAAAAAAACAGGATACAGAGAGAGTTGTCATACCTATCCCAATTTATTAACACATGCTACTTGTTTCAAAACACACCTGCCTGATAGTGTGGCTATAGTCATTTCACCCCAAGCAAGGCAGGACTACCACTAATGCACATGGGGTTACAGTGAGAGTAAAAAAAAACAGGATACAGAGAGAGTTGTCATACCTATCCCAATTTATTATCACATGCTACTTGTTTCAAAACACCTGCCTGATAGTGTGGCTAGCCAGTCTCTATTACAGATGCCTGCTCAGGCACATTTGTGTTTGTTATTTACCCACAGTGTCCACCGATGGTTTATTTTTTATTTTAATCATTTCACTCCAAGCAAGGCAGGACTGCCAGTAATGCACAGGGGGTTACAGTGAGATAAAAAACAGGGTACAGAAAGTGTTGAGAAAAAAAAAAGAATTAAAAAGTACAAGCCTACATTAAATTTAACAAATTTATTTCATGTTCAAATTAGATATTTTGGAACTCATTATTCAAAAACATTCATGTATGACTATGCTCAAATCAATCAACATATCAATCAACAACATTCAAAAGAGACCATGCTCAAATCCCCACCCCCTAAGAAAGGCGGAACTGTCACTAATGCACAGGGGATTGCAGTGAGCGAAAAAACAGGATACAGAAAGTGTTGAAGAAAGGATAAAAGATGGATGGGATTCTAGGAAATTGAAGATGGCAATTGATGTTGCATTTAAACTTTTAGAGATTGTAGCCATCAGGAAAGCACGTAAACAGTAGGGAGTTCCATTGGCAGGAAGTGCAAGAACTTAAACAACAACTCTGCAGCTGTAATTGATAGTTTCTAGAAGAGCTTATTATCTGGCATGACCAACAGTACACTCAAACCCTCGGTCACGATGACTTGTCACTTCATGCTAGCACAACCATCAACAGCTTCTGGATAGTTCTGTCTACACAATTTCACTCACAAGGCTTAGATGAAGATGTTTGCTTTTCAGGTACTATGTAAAGGTGCTGAACACTGGGATTGTCTCCAGAACATTAAGAAGTCACTATCAAAAGATACCCCAGTCTCATGATATCTATCCCAATTTATTATAACCAGCTACTTGTTTCAGAACATACCTGCCTGATAGTATGGCTAGCCAGTCCCTATTACAGATGCCTGCTCAGGCACAAAGACCACTTATGCCTTATTTTTTATTTTAATCATTTTACCCCAAGCAAGGCGGAACCACAACTTGTGCATAGGGGGTTACTACTTCTATGTGTCGTGTCCCTTCAGGTCATAGGCGATCATGGCCTTCAGCATCCCCACTATCTCTTGTAGATCTTAACACATTTTCTTCTGTTACCCCTCCCAAACCTCACTATGCCATGAATTTTCTCAGGCCCATCAAGTATGCTACGCCTTGCTTTCCCCTGTCTCTCTTTCTTGCTATCTGACCTGTGAGTATCAGCTTCTCCAAGCACTCTTTTCTCAGTACATGTCCCAGGAACTTCAGCTGTCTTTTCTTGATAAGTATTAGTTTTCTTCTTGCTTCTATCCTTTCCAAAACTTCATTATTGTTTACATGTTTGGTCCATGGTATCCTCAGCATCCTTTTGTGGAACCATATTTCAGTTGCTTTAAGTTCCTTCATCTTTGAGGAGATTGTCCAGCATCACAATTTATTATCACATGCTACTTGTTTCAAAACACCTGCCTGATAGTGTGGCTAGCCAGTTCCTATTACAGATGCCTGCTCAGGCACATTTGTGTTTGTTATTTGCCCACAGTGCCCACCTATGGTTTATTTTTTACATTAATCGTTTCACCCCAAGCAAGGCAGGAATACCACTAATGCTTAGGGGGTTACAGTGAAATAATAAACAGGGTTCAGAAAGTGTTAAAAAAAAAAAAAATTTAAAAATATAAGCCTACATTAAATTTAACAAATTTGTTTCATGTTCAAATTAGATATTTTGGAAGTCATTATTCAAAGACATTTATGTAAGACTAGGCTCAAATTAAATATTTTTGAACTCATCAATAAACAACATTCAAGAGAGACTATGCTCAAATTAATCACTTCACCCCAAGCAAGGCATGACTGCCACTAATATACAGGGAGTGTTGAAAATAGGATTAAAGATGGATGGAATTCAAGGAGATAGAAAATGTCAATTGAATTTGGATTTAAACTTTTAGAGATTTTAGCTATCAGAAAAGCAAGTAAACAGAAGGGGGTTCTACAGGGGGGAAGTGCAAGAAAAGAAACTGTTAGAGTAGAAGAGGTGTTACTTTTCCAACTTTATTTTTGCCTCAAACACGAAATACTCAGTGAAAGTCTTACTCAATCACAATAGTCAAATATGTAATCATCGTGTTCGGGTGAGAATGTGAGGGTGTTGTAGTGGACAAAGCGGCTCCTAATGGGAAACTAAGAAGGGACAAAATGAGAAAATACGGCTTGAAAAATTTGGCACTCACAAGACATGCGGAAAGTCAGAGTGACAGACGAAATCAGTGTATCACATTCTTGAGGTGTTTGTATAAATGGTTGACAGAACAGAGATTAGAAGAGAGAGAGACAGAGAGAGAGAGAGACAGAGAGAGAGAGAAAAAAGATTAAGATTTACAAAGGACGTGAAATAGTGGAGAGTCATGAACACTCACGTCTTGGAGGGAAATAGTACATAAAAATGAAGAAGGTAATATTATTTGTTTCCTTATAAGGAAACATTCGGCATTTATTTACCGAGCAGCCAGTGCAACTATTGGTAGAAGTATATTATATATAAAAGGTAAATTTTTGTTTTGTTACCCGAAGGCCTTTAACCTGTCAAATCTTTCCTAAACATCCCTATTTCCGTGCAAATGTATATGCTGAAATCAAATCAATAATTTTTTACTGAAGAAACCTACCATTTTTCCTGTTATCGACCACAAAAAACCGGACTATATCTCACCCCTTACCACCGTTCTCATATCTGATTCACCGCTGAATGATTTGGGGCGTAGGTTACTTATTACGGCCCGTTTACTTCCCTTGAGAAATTAGTGCGCGATTTGTTTAGGTTCGGAACTCAATTTCCGCGTATGAATAGCAAAAAGGAAGTAAATTGGTTGAAAAATCGCCAAACTACGCATGAAGTCATTCTGCAGTGAATAATATGTTTTGAAACGTGGTTACGGGGTGAGATAAACAGCGAAAAGAAGTTCGATATTTTTCTGGTTGTAAAACTGAAAAAAGGTAGGTTTCGTCAATAAACAATTATCGATTTGAGTTCAGCATTTATTTTTGCACGGAAATAAGGATGTTTTGGAAAGATTCGAAGGGGTGAAGGAACAAAACAAAAATGTACCATATAAAAATATAGAATATAATAAAATCTTTTTATCAAAACAAGTTTTCAAAAAATTAATTTTCTCAACTTCAATAATTGTTATCACTGAATTAAAGGGAGGTTTTCTTTTTCGATTTCGCCCGATTCGCACTCTTCCTGAGACCCTTTTCCAGTCTTTCGAACAGGTGCAAAGTTTTATCCACTGTTTTCTGTTTAAAACCGAGCTCACTCTGTAGAACTCTCTACCTTTTACTTGTTTCTTCTTCTTCTTCTTCTTCTTCTTCTTCTTCTTCTTCTTCTTCTATGTGCCCTGTCCTTTCAGGTCGTAGGCGATCATGGCCTTCCACGTCTCCCTATCCCTGGTGGCCCTTAACACGCTTTCTCTTGTTACACCACGCAACTCCCGTTCTGTCATCCACCTACTCATGCTCGTCAAGTACATTATACGCTGTTTTCTCCTGTCTCTTTTCCCCTCTATCTGGCCTGATAGTATCAGGTTCTCCAAGCCCTTCTTCCTCATTGCATGTCTCAGGAACTTTAACTGTCTCTTCAAAATGCTCAGTATTAATTTCCTTTTCGTTTCCATCCTTTCCAAAACCTCCTCATTGCTCACATGTTCGGTCCATGATATCCGCAGCATCCTTCTTTAGAACCACATTTCAGCTGCTTCAAGTTTTTCCTTCATCTTTGATGATATTGTCCAGCATTCACAGCCATATTGAAGAACCAACATCACATAGCAATCCACTACTCTCTTCTTTGTTTCTAGCGAAATTGTCCTGTTTCTTAATACTCTTCTCAGCTCCTTGTGCTTTTAGATCTCAGGAATATAAATGTATAGAAACTGATGTGGTCACAAAGTGAGGGATCAGTTTATAAATTTATCATTTTATAAATCAGTAAATAATTGAAAAATAAAAGAAAAACGAAAAATTGAAAGAAAAAATAAGGAAAAAATGACTGAATACAAAGAAAGAAAGAAAAAAGAAACAAAAAGAAAATAAGAATGAAGAAAAATAACAAAATGAAAATAATTGCAAAAATAAAAAACGAAAAATGGAAAGAAAAAATAAAGAAAAAATAACTGAATACAAAGAAAGAAAGAAAGAAAGAAAGAAAGAAAGAAAGAAAAAGAAAATAAGAATGAAGTAAGTGAATAAAGTCAAAATAATTGAAAAATAAAATAAAAACAAAAAATGGGAAAAAATAAAGAAAAAATAACTGAAAATAAAAAAGAAAGAAAAAAGAAAAAGAAAATAAGAATGAAGTAAGTGAATAAAGTCAAAATAATTGAAAAATAAAATAAAAACGAAAAATGGGGAAAAATAAAGAAAAAATAACTGAATACAAAGAAAGAAAGAAAAAAAAAGAAAAACAAAATAAGAATGAAGTAAAAATAGATATATTAGTATTCCACATACTAAGACCTGTTTCGCTGTATCACAGCTCATCAGTGTGGCTAGATCGTATTCCACTTGCTTCTGGCCGGGGTAGAAACTCGACCTCTTTGGTGTTAGTCGGAGTCGCTACTCCCTAAGCCATCGACGCAAACAGACAGGCAGGTAAGAAATAGTTTGGTTTTCTCTGGTTCGTCTAACGGCATATCAATTCTTTATGAGATATTTAATGCCAAATTTTAATCTTCTTGGGAGCTTTTTCGTTTTTCCTAATTTTTTTACTCTGAAAATACATTTCATTTCCACTAAAATGTATCTTTATACTTTATTGCTCTATTGATTTTAATTTTGCTATAAAATGTATTTTTTATTTTACTACTGTATTCATCCTCATTTTACTAAAAAAAATGTATTTCTACATGAGTGCTGTATTGATTCTGATTTTACAATAAATACAATTTTATACTTTACTACTGTATTGATTCGCATTTTAAAATAAAAACAAATTTTTATACTTTCGTCTTGTATCCTTTCACATTTTACTATAAAAATGTATTCTTATACATTAGTATGTATTAATTCTTATTTTATCATGAAATATATTTATATACTATAGCGACGTATTGATCCTAATTTTGCTATAGCATGTATTGTATACAATAGTGATGTATTGATTTTCATTTTAGTATAAATATGTATTTTAAGCATTCGTGCTATATTGATTCTCATCTTACCATGAAACTGTATTTTTATATTTTCGTTCTGTATTGATTCACATTTTATAATAAAAATTTATTTTTGTACTTTTGTGCTGTATTGATTCTCATTTTACTGTAAAATGTATTTGTATATTTTATTGCCGTATTAATTCGTATTTTACCATGAAATGTATTTATATATATTAGTGCTGTATTGATCCTCATTTTACTATAAGAAAGTATTTTACACTTTAGTGCTATATGGATTCACATTTTGTCATACAAATGAATTTTATATTTTACTGGTCATTTCACTATGAAAATATATTTTCATACTTTAGTGCTACATTGATTTTAATTTTAGTCTAAAATTGTATTTTATGTTTTAGTGCTGTATTGATAATCATTTTACAATTAAATACTTTTTTATATATTAATGCTGCATTGATTAACATTTTAACACAAAATTTATTTATGTACTTTATTACTTTTTTGATTTACATTTTACTACAAAATGTACACTACCGGTCATAATTATTAGGCCACCATAGTTTTTTTTTAAAGAAATGATGTATTTCAGACTATTTTTTGTATTTATTGCCAAGTGGATAATTGTAAATGAAAATAGAATAGTTCTTTTGTTAATACTGCACAATAACATGTGCATCAAATGAACTGTTTTGGTGCCCAGTTTTTGTGCTCTCTTCCCCATGCTAATCTCTTCTTATGATTGACTGGCCAAAGCAAAGGCTTCCTGGCTGCCTTGTAAAATTTTGCAAAGCAATGATAACAAAAACATTCTATTTTCATTTAGAATTATCCACTTGGCAATAAATACTAAAAATAGTATGAAATACATCATTTCTTTTAAGAAACTGAGGTGGCTTAATAATCATGGCCGGTAGTGTATATTATAGATTAGTACTGTATTGATTCTCAATTTACTATAAAATGTATTTATGGTTTAGTCCTGTATTGATGTTTATATTAATATAAAGATTATTTGTATACTTTACTGCTGTATTGATTCTCATTTACCTATAAAAATTCATATTATATTTTTATCATTGTATTGATTCAAATTTTATTATAAAATACATTTTATACATTAGGACAATATTAATTCTCATTTTGGTATAAAAATGTATTTTATTTTTAGTGCCGTACTGATTCTCCTTTTACGAAAAAATGTTTTTTTTATACTTAGTACCGTATTGTTTCTCATTTTACGAAAAAAAATGTTTTTTATACTTAGTGCCGTATTGTTTCTCATTTTACGAAAAAATGTTTTTATACTTAGTGCCGTATTTTTTCTCATTTTACGAAAAAAATGTTTTTTTATACTTAGTGCCGTATTGTTTCTCATTTTACGAAAAAATGTTTTTTATACTTAGTGCCGTATTGTTTCTCATTTTACGAAAAAATGTTTTTATACTTAGTGCCGTATTGTTTCTCATTTTACG
This sequence comes from Ascarosepion bandense, assembly GCA_037127315.1. Taxonomy (NCBI): domain Eukaryota; kingdom Metazoa; phylum Mollusca; class Cephalopoda; order Sepiida; family Sepiidae; genus Ascarosepion; species Ascarosepion bandense. The sequence goes on from JBBBDQ010001812.1 coordinate 1,207,728, forward strand.
AAAAAAATGTTTTTTTATACTTAGTGCCGTATTGTTTCTCATTTTACGAAAAAATGTTTTTATACTTAGTGCCGTATTGTTTCTCATTTTACGAAAAAATGTTTTTATACTTAGTGCCGTATTGTTTCTCATTTTACGAAAAAAATGTTTTTTTATACTTAGTGCCGTATTGTTTCTCATTTTACCATATAAAGGTATTTTATTCTTTAGTGCTGTATTGATTCACATTTTACTATAAAATGTATTTATATGCTTTAGTGATTTATTAATTCTCATTTACTATAAAAATGTATCTTTATACTTAAATCTCTATTGATTCTCATCATACCACAATATGTATTTATGTGCATTAGTGCTGTAATGATTGTCATTTTACTATACAATACATTTTCATTCTTTAGAGCTATATTTATTTACATTTCTTGTAAAAACTTATTTTTTTATTTTAGTTCAGTAGTGCATTTTTATTTACGATAAAATGTATTTTTACTTTAGTGCAGTATTGATTTACATTTTACCATAAAAATGTATTACAGCTACATTTTTGATATTTTGCTAGTATTTTTACTTTAATATATTTCTTTACTTCATGAACAACGGAGCAAAACTTAAAACATTATTTTCCCATATCTGTGACCCTAAAAAGTGACAGTTCAGTTCAGTCTGGACCTGGGAACAACAGCAATTAAGTGTTAGTTCCACGCTCAAATCCTCCACTCTCTCGAGCAGAGTCCTTACTGCCAGATGTAATCTATTGTCGGACACAAGACTAAAAGAAAGAAAGAAAGAAAGAAAGGGTCTGAGATAGTATAAGAGATAGAAAATCTCTTATACTATCTCAGACCCTATCTTATACTATCTCAGACACTATCTTATACTATAAGATAGATAGATAGATAGATAGATAGATAGATAG
>JBBBDQ010001813.1:0-40000 GCA_037127315.1 Ascarosepion bandense
TCAGGAAGGTGACAGGTAAGCCAACGGGAGAGCGTGTTTGTAGTAAAACCAATATATATAGTGAGTTTATTATTATTACCAGAGATACAATCTCTGAACGGGCATGTAAATTGATACACTACATTGATTTTCTGTAGAGGATTTCGTTGGGTGCTTGCAGGATTATTAGAGACTATGAGATCAATTGTTCTGAATTATATATATATAGTCTCCTATAAATGTATTGAAACGACAAGTCCAATTCTTTTTTTTTTTTTTTTTTCACCAAAGACATTTCAGTTTTAGATCAAAAAATGAATATGAAACAAGAGTTTAGAATTTTAGTTATTATTTCCTGGTATTTACATGTAAAAATCAACTTAAGACGTACCACTTTTGTTTAAATCCACGCATTTTACAAGTGAACAAAACTACTGCTACACGTGACTGACAGGTGTTTCTTGTTGCCCAGATGTTGCCTTTTAGATTGAGCGCTTAAACATTAAATAGCTCTGAACAACTACTCTTGGTTTTTTACCTTGAATTTCACTTGTTGAAAAGGATAACCTGACATATATTTACATAAACCAATATTCCTACATCCATTTTTTCTTTTTTTTCTTTTTTTTTTTTGAGTTGCAAGTGTATAAGAGGTACTGATTGCGACCAAGAAAATCCAAAACAATTTTATAGGGAAATGGGTTAAACTGAGAATTTCCCAACATGCCTCCTCCCCCGGGATGAATCGCATGTGCGTCATAATGTATAGGTTGTATTACTTTGAAGATTTTGGCATCAATCAGTCATTATCGCTTCTTTTATTACGTGTCAGAATCTAAAGTGGTGTCGAATCTCTAACAGTTAATAGGAAAGAATAGATAGATAGATAGATAGATAGATAGATAGATAGATAGATAGATAGATAGATAGATAGATAGATAATGAAAAGATTGCAATAGATAGATAGATAGATAGATAGATAGATAGATAGATAGATAGATAGATAGATAGAATAATGTGACTGGGTCCGACACCAAAACTTATAAAACGTCTGATTGGTCGATACTTAGATAAAAAGAATTTTTATGTTGCTCATTAATTTCGTCCTGACCAGATAAATTGTCGACTTGAACCGAGAGTGAAGCGATTGTCTCTTCTCCAAGAAGTTGTCCATCTTGGCTAGATATCGACTTCTCAGTTTCAGTATTTCAATTAAATAAAGAAAAAATAGAAAATGAATAAAATAAGATAAGAAAATCAGATAAAAAAACACGACAGATCGCCGATGAAGAAGACGTCGAAACTATCGCCATAATTTGCGACAAACGATAAACCAGAATATCAAAAAGATTTTTATTTTATTTTCTGCTTATTTCTCGTTAGTTGTACCATCGGCAGAGGCGGACTAAAAATAGAGTGACTCAAACTAACCTGACATAAAATTCTTTCGGAACGTTGTATAAATACTTGTGAAATTATTAGACGAATAATTCTTCGATTAACGCGGGGTTTACTATTTAATTACTATAGAAATAATCATTCGATGATTGTGTAATTTAGTATTTGATTATTGTAGAAATAATTGTTCCATTAGCGTAATGTTTATTGATCAATTACTATAGAAATAATTATTCGATGATTGCATAGTTTAATATTTAATTATTGTAGGAATATTTATTCAATTATTGTAGAAATAATTATTCAATAAGCGTAGGGTTTACTATTGAATTACTATAGAAATAATCATTCGTTGATTGTATAATTTAGCATTTGATTATTGTAGAAATGATTATTCGATTAGCGTAGGGTTTATTAGTCAATTACTATAGAAATAATTATTCGATGATTGCATAGTTTAATATTTAATTATTGTAGGAATACTTATTCAATTATTGTAGAAACAATTATTCAATTATTGTAGAATGTTGTATTCAAATATTTTATAGGTAATTATTCAAGTTTTGTAGAAATGCTTATTCAATTACTGCAGAAATTATCATTCTATTATTGTAGAAATACTTATTCAACTATTGTAGAAATAAGAATTCCATTATTGTAAAAAAATCATTCAATTATTGTAGTAACAATCATTCAAGTATTGCAGTTTTTAGTATTCAATTATTTTATAAATCATCATTCAATTATTTTAGGATGTATTCAGTTATTGTGTAAATAATTATTCAATTGTTGTACAATAAATATTCAATTACTGTAGAAATTATCATTCTATTTTATGGTAGAAATACTTATTCACTTATTGTAGAAATAATCATTCAATTATTATAACATTTAGTATTCAATTACTGTATAAACAATCATTCAATTATTGTAGAAATAATTATTCAATTATTGCAGAAATTACCATTCTATTATTGTAGAAAACTTATTCAATTATTGTAGAAATAGGCATTCCATTATTGTAAAAAGAATCATTAAATTATTGCAGAATTTAGAATTTAATTATTCTATGAATAATCCTTCGATTATTGTAGAATCTTGTATTCGATTATGGTAGAAATTAATATTCAATTATTGTAGAATTTAGCATTCATTTACTCTAGAAATATTCATTCAAATATTGTAGGATTTACTATCCAATTATTGCAAAAGTAATTCTTTTTTTTAATCATTCCACCCCGAGCAAGGCGGAAATGCCACTGATGTGCAGGGGGCTACATAAATGTAAAAAGATTAATTAGGAGTACAAACTAGTAAGAAAGGAACAATAGAAAGCTGAGAAAGCAGGTGCGATGACAGATACATAGGTGGAGAGAAAGGGAGGGTTATACGGGGGTGGGTAGAGAACTAGAGTCCAGTGGTTAGTAGATGAGTATTGTCTTTGCATTTAAATTTCTGGAGGTTGTAGCCGTCAGGGTAGCATTTTGTACCCAATAATTGTAAAAATAATCATTCAATTATTATAGAAATAATTAGTAACAATGAATATGTCACGGTTTTCCTTTTTGAATTATATGATACTAGCAGTATAGCCAGGCGCTGCTCAGGTGTAATGAAAGCTTTAAAATTAATCAATCGTCCTGGAGCTCAGACTCAGCCTAAAGAATATTTGAAATAATAAAATAATTGCGACAATTTACCAATCGCACCTAAAATATATATATATATATATATATATATATATATATATATATATATATATACTAGCAGTATAGCCCGGCGTTGCTCGGGTGTAATGAAAGCTTTAAAACTAATCCATGGTCCTGGACTTTTTGGACGTTGGCACGAAATACTAAAAAGCAATAGTTGTTTCCAGTTAAAGCGAAACCGTAGACTGGAAAAAAAAACGAATGGATGTAAGTCAAATTCTGATTTCCTGGTATCGATATCAAATAAGTGTTTTTCGTCGTAAACTGAATTTTGAAGGCTAAATAAGTCCTTTGAGTAAATGGTATCATGGCTGAAACTAAGAACTACAATTATATCCACTTAGAGCCAAACCCGAAGTAAAACCTAAAAGGGCTGAAAAAATACAGACATAGAGGCAGATAAACAGACACACACACAAACATCTTGCCTTTATATATATATATATGTGTGTGTGTGTGTGTGTGTGTGTGTGTGTGTGTGTGTGTGTGTGTGTGTGTATAATGGATTTTCTGCACTATTGTAAGAACTGCAACCTTGAAACTTCTGAATATCGTTTTTTATGTCTTTGTCTATGAGTGTATCAAATTTGATTAAAATCGGACCACTCCTTCTATAACCCGATTTTTTCGATTTTTGATTTTCGATGTTAATCGGGGGTACCTCGACACACAAAACGTAGCTAAGAACACTCGCAGACGCTTATAGTAAAACTGTATAAATTTCCAAGAAAATCGGTTCAGCCGTTTCGGAGTCTATAGGTAACGGATACACACACACACACACACACACACACACACACAAAACTCACAGACAAAGTTCCACTTATAAATAAGTTTAGACATCATAGTTCTTAAACTAATGATTGAATATACTCCTAGCAAATTTAGCTGATATAAAATACACGTGGGTATTCCTTTATTACATCGTTAGATAATTTGACAACGTCCAAAACATTAATTTAAAACAGTGCTTGATATATAATATATAGAGCTGTGAATATTTATTATGAATTATATTTTAGAACATGTACATAATTTTTTTAAATATATATTCACTACAAAAATACATTTGTTTCGACGTTGAAACTTCAATGTCTCATCAGGCGGTATGTATAGGAAATGTGGCTTTCCCTTCCTATACATGATGAGACATTGAAGTTTCAATGTCGAAGCAAATGTACCTTTGTAGTGGATATATATTTTAAAAAATTATGTACATGTCTTAATATATATATATATATATATATATATATATATATATATATATATTGTTATGGGGAAAACACACCTATTCCTCAGATAATGGACTCTCCCTCCTATATTAATAAGAGTTAACAGAAAGTTCATAGAAGTTCTTTAGACTTCTACTGGAGTTCAGTAGAACTACTAGGCAGTTGATATTAGTCGTCAGTTAGCCGAATACTAAGGAGTCAGCTTATAGTGGAAGATTACCAAGTTCCTAAAATTTTGGGTGCGTTAAGTCGATTAGCAACCGACATAGCACGATTATAACCTTCAGTGCGAAAACTACTCAACATTATATATATATATATATATATATATATATATATATATATATATATATATATTGAGTACTCTGGAAGTGTGGTAGACTTTGTAAACAGTAGCTACTCCGGCATTTACGCACCGCTCATTCGATAATGAATTGGATCACTCTAGCTATTGGGCGTGTTTATACGCGCTAAAATGCGTACCTTCTTCTACTGGGCGCTCGTGGCCTAGGGGTAGAATCGCCGATTGACGTCAATTCGGTCAGGTTTCGATCCTGGGTTAGGAAGCGACCGGAGTCTAAGCCGTACTGATGAGCGAAACAGATCTGTCTGCGGATGACTATATATATATATATATTCAAATAAAACTCCGAAAATTAGATGTGTTGTATGGCCATTTCAGCAAGGAAGAAAAGTAATGGCAATCTACTGCGGGAAAATCTTCTGACCAATCGTGTTTCTTTCAAGATATGATCGGCCAAGCGTGTATCACGTATGGCACTTAAGTGATTGTCCATAGCTATACTAAAGGTACTATTTGTAAGTGCTACTCCAGGTTAAGAAATTTAATTTTTTTTATTTGGAAGACCGTAAACGTACTGCATACTTGTTAAACAGATAAAATCTATGCCCTAAACTCCTCTCCATCTGCTCCAAATAAGGCGAAATTAATTAAATAGTATATTTATTAACATCTACTGGCCTGGATAATCAAGAAATCTTGAACCTGCATCCCCTCACCTATTCCAAAAAAGAAAGTAGTTTTATCTCTAGGGAAGGTGATGGCCTCAATTTTCGTGGATTCAAAGGACATTGTGTTTATTGACTATCTTCAAAAAGATCACACCATCAATGGCTGAAATAGTTAAGAGACGCTGTCAAGGTCAAAGACCTCCAAAAATGAAGAAAGGGGTCTTGTTTCATCGAGACAATGTTATAACACACAAGTCATTGGCTTCAGGGGTCGCTGTGTGTCTGTGGGGTTAAACTGGTTGATTACACTCCCAATTTTTCTGACTTGGCCATTTGACTATCATATGTTCCTCAACATGAAAAAAAAAACACTTGGCTTAGGAAACAGTGTCGCATTCGTGAAGACCATCACATCCGTCATTGATGTCTGTCTTAACCAACAAGATGAAAGTTTTCTACCAATGAGATGCAATCACTTCGACATCGATAGAAATGTGTAGACCGCAGTGGGGATTATGTTGTTTTGTGGATTCCGAGGAGGAACAGCCAAAATAATGAACAAAAACCGGTATGGAGATAGAAAGTAGGTTATATTGAACCTTTATATATAAACTGGAAAGCGGGTTAGTCAATTCAGGAATAGTATTAGTAGAAATAAATATATACACATCTTGAAGTGAAATAGTATGTCCGGGTAACATTCTAGATGAGTGGAGTTCAGAGCTAGTCTGGTCTCTCGATAACTTCGGTATCTGTCGGAACTCTTCGATAACTGTAACGGATCTCTGCGATTATTCTCCATTGTTAACTTAAACTACAACTGAGATTCCAGATCTTCTACTCTTCTGTTATCTCTATGGCAGGATTATATATACACTCAGTCGAGTCCATTGAAATATACAAAAAGGGGAGATGCCACAACATTTTGCAAAGCAAACTTCATTTGGTCCCATTCTATAAGAGTATATTGGTCGGCCTATTCATTTTTCAGCCGAACCTCGTAGTCTAAGTACATTAAGTGACAATTTATGGCTTGTCGAGTTGAGACAATAGTTAACAAGCAAATCTAATTGATTATCACTGCTAAGTATTTTGTTCGAACTTTTTTGATCGCCTAATACTTGTAGGCTTATGCCACACTAAACTAAGCTCATTAAGTAATATGATCATATTTAAGTGGCGTTAAATTGAAGGCTGTCACCTGAAATTTACTATTCAAACGTGCAAAGTAAAAATGAACAACACTTCACCATTACACAAAGAGATGGAGTCCAGATTAGTTTGTTTAGTTTTATTTATTTTATTTTATTATTATTTATTTATTTTAGCATTTTTTTTTTTAGTTAGGTGCCATACGTGATACACGCTTAGGGTGATCATGTCTTTTTCGAGACATGACTGAGTAGGCAGAAGATTATCCCGCTGTAGTTTTGCCTTTGCTTTCTGCGGTAGACTGGTTGCCAAGGCTATAGAACCCAATCTGTCCTGTTATTTAACCCATAACTGGAGGGAAGAGATGAATTAATACCTTTCCCAAGGGTATTTGAATGCAAGGAATTCAACTGGAATTCGAACTCGGCATTCTGACTTTGAATGGGTCACGTGGTTATACAGATTATGTCGCTCCCCCATTTACTTTAATTGTTGGTTTTCGACCATTGTGGATAGGCAAATAAATGGTTAATAAATCATTGATACCACGAAACGAGCTCTCGAACAAACTGTCCTGAAAGATAAATGCCCATAAGTACTTATCTATGCAAATTGAGAGAAACGGGTTAGGTTTGGGGGGAAGAAATGAAAGAGCACAGACTTTGGTGTTATGGACTAGGGAAAATAAGGAGTGATTGGATTTCGAATAGAGGCCAATCGAATAAATGAGAAACTGTCTGATTAAAACAGATCGGTTTATTCCATTTTCGCCACCATATTATCTTTTTTTATTTCTTTGGTTTCTTTGTATTTTGTTTCTTTCATTCTATTTTTCTTCATTTCTTTTTTCTTTCTATTTTTGTTGTTCCTTATTTTCTTTCATTTGTGATTATATTTCTTTTTTGTCTTTCTTTTTGTTATAGTGGAACATCCTACCATCCCCGAGAATAGACTGCTCTACTTTATAAAAGACGGTAACGAGCGGTACGAGGAGGAGCAAAGACTTAGGCGAAGGCATTCGCTATTCGATAGTCGATTCCGCTCCAACCCCTGGCTTGTCTATATGTGTATTATTGTTAATTATACCTTAGTACAATAAATCTGTATTTCTTATTCCTGGTGTGGAGTTCCATTCTTCAACTGATCATTTTATACTGTATTCCTTTTCAAGATATATCACTTTTCTTTTTATCTTTTTTATTTTCTGTTCTTTCTGTTTCATTTTTTCCATTTTCTCATTTTCCTTTTCTGTTTTATTATTTTTTTCCTTACTTTTTGTTATGGTGCCCTTATACAGGGAATGGACTCTTCCTCCTGCTATAAATAATAACCAAGTGACTTGACGTTTATCTTTCATCTTGTTATAATGTGAGCATGTAGTGGACCCATCCCCAGCTTTTGATGCAGGCGATCGAGAATTTAAATGTGAAGTGTGGCAATTATTTAGCGGTTAGTAGAGAACCCGGACGTGGATTGCATTGCATGTTAATGAACAATGATTTTAATGATCCTTTCCTTACTATCACTCGCTGTCGGGGTGTCAAGCCAAGTTACATTTGAGCAAAGATCCCATTTGAACAATTAACGTGAAATTATTTATAGTAAATATAGAGAGGGGCACTGATGGAAAAGTTACTAAAGTCTGACGAATAATTTTTATATAATTTATATATTAAATTAAAGTTATTTGTAATAATAATTTCCTAAAATATTTCATATCAATTAACATATTAGTATATTAATACGCCCATTTATCTTATTAATTTTTACAATTAATATTATTATTTATTATTAATGTATCAAATTAATTTTTACAATAAATTATAATCTTTACATAATTACTTTATATATATATATATATATATATATATATATATATATATATATATATATATAATATGATATGATATAATATAAAATCCTTATTTTATATATCGGTTGTATACCTTCTTATATACAGAAATGTGAGGTACCTATTCTCTTAAATACGTGGGCACTATTGGAGTAGAGGAGAGTAATTATACTGACTATAGAGTGATTAATTCAAGTGTTTTTAGACTTGATAAAATACGACGGATTAAGTCATCTACTGAAAATGTTCAGCTCTACGTTTTCTTTGTAAATTTAATTTCTTTTCAGTTGAATACAAAATTTTAAGTTAAGTTCTTTTATTTTATCTTTTTATATTCATTTGCTAACTTTATTTTCTGTTTATTGCTTTTCAGATTATTTTCTTTTAACCCACCTCGGATTTTGAGTTCGTATTTTTTTTCGGGTAATAAGTTGATATATTATTTTTTTTTAATTTTTTGTTAGAATATTATTCATTGCATAATTTTATATATTTTAACCTATTTTAACGTCCTTTTTGTAGGTAACATAATGTATTTTAGTAGCAAGACTGTTTTATTTCTGTTCATTTTTCAGTCAGCCATCTTTTTTATTTCTGTTCATTCTTCAGTTGGCCATCTTGTTTTATTTCTGTTCATTTTCCAGTCAGCCATCTTGTTTATTTCTGTTAATTTTTGTTTTATTTCTGTTCATTTTTCAGTCAGCCATCTTGTTTTATTTCTGTTCATTTTTCCGTCAGCCATCTTTTTTAATTCTGTTTATTTTTCCGTCAGCCATTTTGTTTTATTTCTGTTCATTTTTCTGTCAGCCAACTTGTTTTATTTCTGTTCATTTTTCAGTCAGCCATTTTGTTTTATTTCTGTTCATTTTTCTTTCAGCCATCTTGTTTTATTTCTGTTCATTTTTCAGTGAGCCATTTTGTTTTATTTCTGTTCATTTTTCAGTCACCCAACTTGATTTATTTCTGTTCATTTTTCAGACAGCCATCTTGTTTTATTTCTGTTCATTTTTCAGTCAGACATTTTGTTTTATTTTTGTCCATTTTTCAGTCAGCCATCTTGTTTTATATCTGTTAATTTTTCAGTCAGCCATCTTGTTTTAGGCAAACCTTTATTCTTTTGACGCTTGCGTTTTTTAACTGTATTAGTTTTCAGTTTTAATGTTGTTTTAATTTTGTAATCTCTTTTAAACAATAACAGTTTAACTGCTTGTCTTTTGTTTGTTATCCCTTTTCGTTACATTGTTTTAGGCAAATCTTTATTTTTTCACACGTCCGTCTTTAATTGTATTAGTTTTTTTAGTCTTTACTGCTTCTGTTTCTTTTTGTTTGTGGGAGCTTTCGTTTTTTCTAAAGTATAGTTTAATTGCGTGTCCTTTATTTCATTAAATCTTTCTTTCGTTACTGATAAATCAAGTTTTTAATTGTTCCATGATATTTAATTTCATTGGTTACGTCTTGAACTTAATACTTTCGTATTTTTTCTGTCATCTTTTAGTTCTTCTGTCGTTAAATTACTGTCTTTCTCTATTGTTTGTCTTCTCGTTGAAACTATTACTGTCATTTTCTACTACATTTCTCTGGTGGGCCTAAAAATTATATTTCCAAAAAGAAGGCAAAATAAACAAATATGACCGACAAATTCTGTCTCTTATCAAAAACTACCTGTTTCGTTATAAATCAGACCCACCCGATAAAGACCAACTGAAAAATGCAACAAAAGACGAGGAAATAGAAAGAAAATGTGTGGAGGCCCATAATGACCATAATACTGATATGGGGAAAAAACAGAAAAACTCGAAAAGACCAATGAAAGCAGAAACGTCGATGAAAGGGCTTAGGAATCGCCCTCTTGCTGTAAGTCTCCTCCAAGAGTATAATCAACATGACAGAGTTCTTGGAGAAAGCCAATATTTTCGTACATCTTATTAAAGAAGATGGACTTTTGGTGGATTATAGAAGGTTGAAAAAATTGTGTCTGTCTTTATGGTGAACAAGCCAACAAGCAAGATTTGAAAAGAAGTAATAATCAAGGCCCTGACCTTTCTGAGAGTCAGGCTACAAATAGTGATTAAAGGGAGAGGGTACTTTACGTGTGACATACCGTTACCAAAATTTTCTGACTGTAAGGTTGCATGCAGTCGTGACATTTTCGTAGCAGTATACGAGGTTCCTTCTCAGAAGTTGGGGAGCACTTAGCTGCATATTTTATCAAGTTCGGGTGGATACTCAGTGCTTCCGCTAACGATTTGAGAGTTTCGAACTTATGATAAACTGCAATGCTTTCATCGTCATCTCCAACTGTCTAGACAAAAAGAGCCAATAATGCTAGTCAATGTGTCCGGCCGTAAACCAACTTGCTAGAAGTGTAGACAGACTGACCACCTGCCCAAAGAAGAATACCACTCGAGTTCTGGCCCCCGCCGACCCAAATTCCACTCCGGTTGAATTTGTTATTTCTGTCTCGCCTGTAGTAGTTTTTCATTCTATGAAAGCCATAGAATGAGTTATTGGAAAGAAATACATTATTATGAGCTTCGGCCAAATCGCCCGGTTCACACTCCACCCACGTCTATTGAACAGGTTAAGAGGCTCATCCCTTGCTCCCTGTTTAGGATGTGGTTTCCGGCTTTTCTCTTTTCCAATCTTCTCACTTTGGTTTCTTTTTTTTCAATTGGAGTAGATACATCTATCTATCGCCCGGTTCACACTCCACCCACTTCTATTGAACAGGTTAAGAGGCTTATCCCTTGTTCCCTGTTTAGGATGTGGTTTCCGGCTTTCTTTTTTCCAATCTTTTCACTATTACGTAGCCCCTTGCACATCAGTGACGTTACCGCCTTGCTCGGGATGATACGATTAAAAGAAAAAGTAACCCGTCAAGGAATTCTGAAAAGTACTGCTCGCGAATGGACGAATTAAAGGCAGCAATTCAAGAAAAACGCCCAAAACTGGTGAAGAGTAACAGTGTGGCTTTTCACCTGGATATTACCATACCTCACGTTTCTTTGGCGATCCGGAAAAAATTGTTGGAACTTGGCTGAATTGCGTTCTCCCGCCCGCCATATTCACTAGACATTAGTCTTCCAAATTTTTATTTATTATTATTGAACAAAGTGATGCTGGATTACAAATATACAAAGAAAGATATAGCCGCCATAACATCCAAACTGATAAGAGTATACCAGGCTCATGCCTCACAGCCAAATCTGCACAAAATCGGGAAAGGCTTTATTAAATTTTATTATTGCACCATTATCACTATTACTATTATCATTAATATTAGACGCCATTTTTAATATTATTATGACTACAATTCTTATTATTATTAATCTTATTACTATTATTATTACAGCACCATCCTCAGTATCAATATTATTATTATTATTATTATTATTATTATTATTATTATATTGTCATTTTTTCATCATATTTCGATTTCTGCTATGGTCGCACTACCAACCAAGTCTGTGGAAAGACCTAAGGCAGGTAGTGACGTGTTGTTATGGCTCCATTTCATGTTTTTTCTATCTTCCCCATCATCCCTAGCGTTACATAACCAAAGCTCACCTTAGTGTGTGGGCTGTACTTAATAAGACAATTTTTTGTATATCTCTTAAGCTGGGGTTTCCAGGGATTCTTTCAATGTGTTGTTTTGTTCCATTTTTTATCATTCCAAGTGCACCGACTATCACTGGCACGACTCTTGTTTTCAATTTCCACATTTTTTTTCTGTTTCAATTTCCAGGTCTTTATATTTTGACAGTTTTTCGAATTTCTTGGTTACAATTCGCTGGACAAGCCATATCAATTAATAGACAAGTTTTTTCTTTTTGGTTTTTAACAATGATGTCTGGCCTATTTGCTTCAATTCTTCTGTCTGTGTAGATGGTGTAATCTCATAGAATGGTGACATCTATTTCTGTAACCGGTGCTGGGTGATGTTCATACCAGTGTTTGTTTACAGGTTTTCCATCGTGTTTACACATTGACCAATGTAAATATTTCCCCACTCTATCGTGACGATTTTTATATTCATTTGGGGCAAGTACAGAACAACCTGAGATTAGATGGTCTATTGTTTCTTGGTGTTTTTCACATAACCTGCATTTTGGATCTACATTATTATGTATAAAATTTGCCTGAAAGTTCCTAGTGAAAAACTTTGATCTTGCGCTGCAAGAAGAAAGCCTGCAGTCTCAGACTTTAATCCAGATTTATTATTATTATTATTATTATTATTATTATTATTATTATTATTATTATTCCTTGCAAAATAATATCAATGGTACGAAATCTTTTGTTTTATTTATTTATTTATTTATTTATTTTTTTTTTGATGATACAAAAAGAAATTCTGAGAAGGCGGAATCTTTAATTTGAAAGAAAAATGGAGAAACCTTATTCAACAAAGTTCATACTTACTTGGATAAATATTTAATGGCGTTTTGTTTGTGTTTTAATTTTCCTTGACAATCGACATGAACTTTCCGGACAACCCAATATATATATATATATATATATATATATATATATATATATATATATAAGCCTTTACGACTATAATCAAATTCTAGGTTCTGATAGAGGTAGGTTGAATGATCAGGCTTAAGAACTGAACTGTTGAATTCTCATCCGTCAAAGCCCATGCGATATAAATACGTATATATATGCGCGTGTGTCTCTCTGTGTGTGTGAGTGTGACCTGTTTGCATTTAGCCCATACAAAGCGGAATATTTAACAAATCGATGTCATAGTTCGAAGACATTACTTATTACCATGCGCTTCTATTCGTCTATCAAAAAGCCCGCAATCTTCCCTTGTCATGTTTATGGCGGGGAAACAACCTTGTGATAAATACACTTTGAAAATCGTAGCATTTAATCAAAACACCACTGTGTGTGCGCGCGCGCGCGCGTGCTCTGTGTGTTTATACAAGATGGAAGACGACTTTCAGAAAAAAAATCAATCACGAGAATACAAGTTTATCATAGCAGAAGTAAAAGACTGAAAGGAAGAAAGGAAAACTTAAGAAAATAATACGGAGTGAATAGAAAGAAGAAAGAGAGAAATAAAGAAAGAATGAATGAAAAAGAGAGAAAGAAGAATGAAAATATTATGATAGAAAGAAAGTTATTAACCCAGTGAGATATGGAATGAGAAAGAAAGAAAGAAAGAAAGAAAGACAGACAGAAAGAAAGAAAGATATTTGTTTTTCTTTAATCCGAAGTGGAAGAGTTGGAAGGTAAATTCCAAGAACCTGATCCTAATATATATATATATATATATATATATATATATATATATGTGTGTGTGTGTGTGTGTGTTTTTAATCCGAAGTGGAAGAGTAGGAAGGTAAATTCCAAGAACCTGATCCTAATCAATATTAAAAAAATTTAACATTAAAAGGTGATGCAGGCAGAGAGCTCAATGTATTAAGAATACAGAGCCAATATAAATTTGAGAAAATTTTCAAAATTCAAAGGTGTCGGATGTACATTTCGACATAGGATCTCTAATAGAGACTCTACGTCACGTCAGCGGCATTGTTTTTTTCCAAATGGCGAAGGCCTTGGGGTAGAGTGTGGAGGGGTTTTAGGTTAACAATATATATATATATATATATATATATATATATATATATATCCGAGTGAGTATAGAACGAGGAGAGAAAAGAAAAAAATTTTCCCGTCCAAAACATTAATTTAAAACAGTGCACGATATATGATGTATAGAGCTGTGAATATTTATTATAAATTATGTTTTAGAACATGTACATAAGTTTTTCTATATATGTCCTCTTCTCTACAATTATATGTTTGTTTCAATGTTGCAGATTCCAACATCTCATCATTTTAAACCAAAGATATATATATATATATATATATATATTATAATTTTAAAAAATAACCAACTAGGACATGAAAAAGAAAGAAAGATGAACAAAAAATTTAAAATATAAAGAAAAAGAGAACTAGTATGATATTAAAACAGAAAGAAAGGCGGATAGAAAAATTAAAATATAAAGAAAAGAATGATCTAGTGGGATATGAAAAAGAAAGAAAGATAGATAGAAAAATAAAAATAGAAAGAAAGAAATTACCTTGTGGGTAATGAAAAAGAAAGAAAGATAGACAGAAAACTTCCCTTGTGGGATATGAAAAAGAAAGAAAGATCGACAGAAAATTTGAAATAGAAAGAAAAAAATAACCTAGTGGAATATGAAAAAGAAAGAAAGGCCGACAGAAAAATTAAAATAGAAAGAAAAACATAACCTAGTGGTATATGCAAAAGAAAGAAAGGCAGACAGAAAAATTAAAATAGAAAGAAAAAAATTACCTTGTGGGATATGAAAAAGGATGAAAGATAGACTGAACAATTAAAATAGAAAGCAAAAAATAACCTAGTGGAATATGAAAAAGAAAGAAAGGCAGACAGAAAAATTAAAATAGAAAGAAAAAAATTACCTTGTGAGATATGAAAAAGGATGAAAGATAGACTGAACAATTAAAATAGAAAGAAAAAAATAACCTAGTGGAATATGAAAAAGAAAGAAAGGCAGACATAAAAATTAAAATAGAAAGAAAAAAATTACATTGTTTTGATATGAAAAAGGATGAAAGATAGACTGAACAATTAAAATAGAAAGAAAAAAATTACCTTGTGGGATATGAAAAAGGATGAAAGATAGACTGAACAATTAAAATAGAAAGAAAAAAAATACCTTGTGGGATATGAAAAAGGATGAAAGATAGACTGAACAATTAAAATAGAAAGAAAAAAATTACCTTGTAGGATATGAAAAAGGATGAAAGATAGACTGAACAATTAAAATAGAAAGAAAAAAAATACCTTGTGGGATATGAAAAAGGATGAAAGATAGACTGAACAATTAAAATAGAAAGAAAAAAATTACCTTGTGGGATATGAAAAAGGATGAAAGATAGACTGAACAATTAAAATAGAGAGAAAAAAAATACCTTGTGGGATATGAAAAAGGATGAAAGATAGACTGAACAATTAAAATAGAAAGAAAAAAAATATCTTGTGGGATATGAAAAAGGATGAAAGATAGACTGAACAATTAAAATAGAAAGAAAAAAAATACCTTGTGGGATATGAAAAAGGATGAAAGATAGACTGAACAATTAAAATAGAAAGAAAAAAATTACCTTGTAGGATATGAAAAAGGATGAAAGATAGACTGAACAATTAAAATAGAAAGAAAAAAAATACCTTGTGGGATATGAAAAAGGATGAAAGATAGACTGAACAATTAAAATAGAAAGAAAAAAAATACCTTGTGGGATATGAAAAAGGATGAAAGATAGACTGAACAATTAAAATAGAAAGAAAAAAATAACCTAGTGGAATATGAAAAAGAAAGAAAGGCAGACAGAAAAATTAAAATAGAAAGAAAAAAAATTACCTTGTGGGATATGAAAAAGGATGAAAGATAGACTGAACAATTAAAATAGAAAGAAAAAAATAACCTAGTGGAATATGAAAAAGAAAGAAAGGCAGACAGAAAAATTAAAATAGAAAGAAAAAAATTACCTTGTGGGATATGAAAAAGGATGAAAGATAGACAATATGATATAAATATAGAAATAAGAAACTAATATGGGGAGGTGTTAAATCGGAAAGTAAAAGAGAAATGAGAAAATAAAAGCGCTTGGCAACGTATTGACATTGACAAAAAATGTAATGAAAAAAATCGTTAAAAACCAAATTTAAACAAAAAACGCAATGAAAGAAGTAGCCATGATGAAAGATAGAATCTAATTAGAGGCCATATATTAAGAAAGAATTTCAATGTTTATAGCCGCCTGAAACAAGGCTGAGGGGGTGGGGGGAGAAGACGAAATTTTTTGAAAGAAAAAAAAACGGAGAAAAACGATCATCTATTAAATTCAATGAAATACAGCAAAAAAATAGAAGACGTTAACTTCACCCATGTTCCGACTCGTCACCACCATAACCAGCACCTACACATCTTCCTTCAACTAATAAAATATCACCATCTCTTATCCTAATATATGATTTTTGCAACACACACACACACACACACACACACACACACACACATATATATATATATATATATATATATATATATATATATATATGATCATCGACTTCCGTGTAATCTTTTGTTGTTGCTGTTAAGTCATGGTCAAAATACTCGGCCATTTTGTTGTGTTTTCGTGGGCCAGATTTCTCGTTATGTATTCCAGCCGGTTTTATGAGTTTCAAATTAGGCGCTTGACTAGTTTTTGTTAAAAATGAGAACATAAGACAAATTATACAAAAAATATTTTCTAATTAAAAACCGTGTTTATTTACACGCGGTGAGGGGGTGCGTAGATATATGTGGGGGCGCGCGCAGGTGTATGTGGAAGCGTAGGCGTGGAGGGTAAGGGAGGACTACGATGGTCGGTGGCCAAACCCAGATAAAGACCCAGATTTACGAAAGCTGAGTTTTGAAAACAGTCGAAGGCTAGATATGATACAATGCAATATTCCTGCTGGATTGCCCATGTGCCGCACAACGTTGCACTGTGTCTGTACGTCTCTATTTATCGCAATGTACATATGTATTTATGTATTTATAGATAACGGGTGATGTAATGGTTAAAGTCTCTGCACGAAATCATCGTGACTGCGGATTTTTGACAGTCAGTTAAGTCAGTTGCCAACCAAGGATATAAAACCCTATCTGTCTTACTATTTAATCCATAGCTGAAGAAAAAAAGAGACAGATTAATACCTTTCCTAATAGTCTTTGCGCGATTTTTGACTATGACGACAGCACTAACCATCTTGATTTTCACTATTTACATTATTCGGACTATTGTCCTCATTTTGGTTGCCATTTGCACGACGTTTCGGCAATTGTACGCTCCGGCTTTCTTCAGGTGATAGGAATTTCGGACCGAACTCTTTATTACGATCACTAGGTCATGTGTCCTTAAAGAAACATGGCCCAGTGGATATAGACGTTGGTTAATTCCTGTGACTTGACCAAAAGAGTTGTGAGTTCAATACCAGGCTACAGCAGCGGTGAATAAGTAACTTAGAGTCAGGTTAGAGGGAGATAACTCATGACTACAAAAAGGTGCTTCCCACAAGGAATGAGAATGATATACGCCAGAGATCGTAATAAAGGGTTTGGTTCGAAATTTCTAACACCTGAAGAAGGACCGATTGTACAACGGCCGAAACGTCATAGAAATGGCAACCAAGATGAGGACAATAGACCGAATAAAATACATAATGTAAATACTTCTTCTTCTTCTATGTGCCCTGTCCTTTCAGAACGTAGGCGATCATGGTTCTCCACGTCTCCCTATCCCTTGTGGCTCTTAGTATGTTTGCTTCTGTTGCTCCTGGCAACCACAGTTCATCCACCTGATCAGACCCTGCAAATATGTTATCCGCTGCCTTCCTCTGTCTCTCCTTCCTTCTATCTGACCAGTCAGTATCAGGTTCTCCAGGCTCTCTTTCCTCGTTGAATGTCCCAGGAACTTCAGTTGTCTCTTCCTGATGCTCAGTATTAATTTCCTTTTTGTTGCCATTCTTTCCAACACCTTCTCGTTGTTTGTATGCTCAGTCCACGATATCCGTAGCATCCTTCTGTAGAACCACATTTCGGCCGCTTCCAGTTTTTTCCTCATTTTCGATGATATTGTCCAGCATTCACTGCCGTATTGAAGAACTGACATCGGAGTCTAACCGTACTGATGAGCTGTGATACAGCGAACCAGATCTCTCTATATATATATAACAGATAAGGAAAATTTATTGAATTACTATTGATTTTTTTCTAATATTTTAAAACTAGCATACAATTGGGATCACAGTTACGTTTAAACAAGATAACCATAAAAAGAAACGAAAATCAATTAGCATCGAACCCATTAAAAATTACTAAAAAAGCGGCCGAAAGCTCTTGAGAAAATAGACACTACGGAAAAAGTTCTTACTCCCCTACTACAAAAAAAAAACGGAAAAAAAAAAATATATATATATATAATTCTGTTTAGATTTACCTACATATGTATGTACACTACCGGGCATAATTATTAGGATACCCCAGTTTTTAAAAAAAAATTGTATTTCATACTGTTTTTTAGTATTTATTGCCAAGTGGATAATTCTAAATGAAAATACAAATGTTCTTTTTTTTTTATTATTACTTTGCAAAATGTTACAAAGCAAATAGCGACAATTTTGCCATCGCACCCTCTAGATTTGCTATATATGTCTATATATATACGCTACCGGCCATAATTATTAGGCCACCCCAGTTTCTTAAAAGAAATGATGTATTTCATACTATTTTTAGTATTTATTGCCAAGTGGATAATTCTAGATGAAAATAGAATGGTTCTTTTGTTATTATTACTTTGCAAAATTTTACAAGGCATGGTAGCAAAGATGAACTCGTCCGAATCACCCTAAATTTTCTTAATTCTTCTGTATGTCGTCAGACTATGAGGTGCCCTTGCTAGGTGGTTCCACACTGTAGTTTTTCGGGGGGGGGTTGTATTTCAATTTAGCCATGCCTCAAGAGTTATCTGTAGAGATAAGAGCTCAAATTCAAATCTTGAATGAAGAAGGTTATTCCCAAATGAGGATAACTAAGATACTGAATGTGTTCAGGTGTACATTTCCGTATGCACTGCAAAGGAGAGACAAAACTTGAAGCCATGCCAATCGAAAAAGAACAGGGAGAAAGCGGAAAACATCGGTAAGAGAGGACCCGCAAAATAGTATTGAAGAAAAGGAGGAAAACCGCCCCTCAAATACAAGCAGAAATAAAAACTAACATGTTTGATTCAGTCTCTGTAAATACAGTGAAGCGAAGACTTCGAGAGGTGGATCTCTTTGAACGAGTGGCAGCCAGGAAGTCTTTGCTTTGGCCAAACAATAAGAAGAACAGACTAGCTTGGGGAAGTTTAATGGTGAAACACACCTATTCCTCAGATAATGAAATCTCTCTCCTATATTAATAAGAGTTAACAGGATATTAACTCGAAATGTTCTTGAGAAGTTCTTTAGAGTTCTACTGGAGTTCAGTAGAACCATTACTTATTTTCAGTTTGGATATAGTTGGACTAATTCAAATCGAAAAACGTTCCGTTCATAATATGCATCTAATGACTGAAACTCCGAGGTGTGGTTAAAACGTTGGAATATATATATATATATATATATATATATATATATATATTGTAACTAAGTTGTTGAACTCGTAGGTTTATTTACCTTTTTGTTCATGCATTTAGTTTTATAAAGAGTGCTCGATACAAATGTAGAGCGTTATACTGTCATGGTTGTTACAATGTTTTTAAATTCATAGTATCACTACACAAAAATTTTCTCATGTTTCGCGGCCAGCCCATTATGTTTTGGCTTCATCCTCAGTTGATTTTTTTTAGAAATGAGAATTATCTAGTTGAAAAAGCCAGTTTATTTGTGTTGGATTTGTTATTTTTGGGTGTTAAAGGGATTGGTCTGTATTTTGAGTTCCGTTGATCTTTTTCCCGGTTTTAGGGTTAAGTGTTTGTTTTTGGCAGAGTTCATGATAGGTTTATCTATTAATCTTGAAAGAGCTGGTGCTGCTGGCGCCTAGCTTGTTGTTATTTGGTTTAGGGGTTGGTAGGTGTTGTTTTGTTTTGGGGTTGGTTTTCCTTAATTTAATGTATGTTATTTTGTATTGGGGTGTGTACTTTTTCTTGTTTTTTTTATTTTTTTGTTTTTTATAAAATATATTTTTATAAAATATATCTTTCATAAAAAAGTATAGGGGTTGGTAGGTATTGTTTTGTTTTGGGGTTGGTTTCTCCTTAATTTAATGCATGTTATTTTGTATTGGGGTGTGTGCTTTTTTTCGTTTTTTTATTTTTTTTTATTTATAAAATATATTTTTTATAAAATATATCTTTCATAAAAAATATTTTATAATATTCCATAATATTAAGCTATTTTATAATATTATAAAATATAATATTTTATAATATTTAAGAAATATATTTCTTTTATAAAATGTATCCTTTATACAATATATTTTATAAATATAAAATATATTTTTTTATTTATTTATCTACTATTCTGTTCCAACTGCATTGTTTTTTGTTGGTATTGATAGTGTTTGTTTTCTTTTGGGGGGGTTTCTGGTTTGGGGTTTTTTTTTTGTTTACTTAAATTTTAGCGAGAAATATTTGCGATGTTTGCATATTACTGCTAATTCGTTTCTACGGTTTAGTAAATCGTTGCTGTTAGGGTACTGGAGAATGTGTAGTTTTTCACTAAAGACATAAAGGGCAGATGTCGTTAAGTGAGTTGCAAGTTCTAGTTTTTTCTAGGATTTTCAAATATATATATATTTGTTCTGTTATACATTAACACCTGATTAATATTTATATATTAATGTGTATTTGCAAGTGTATAGCCATACTGCTCTCTCTCTCTCTCTCTCTCTCTCTCTCTCTCTCTCTCTCTAGAATGCCTTACTTGGTGTGAGATGATTAATATATATATATATATATATATTCAATAGATTTTTCAAAAATTAAATTGAAAAAGAGCAATTCAAACTCTTGTGTATGTTTAGAGAATTATCTGCTGCCTCTACACTATATCTAAATTTATTTATAAATAGAACTTTGTCTGTGTGTGTGTGTGTCTGTCTTTGTGTGTGTCCGTTACGTATAGACTCCGAAACGGCTGAACCGATTTTCTTGAAAATTTACACAGTTGTACTATAAGCGTCTGCGAGTGTTCTTAGCTAGGTTTTGTGTTGAGGTACCCCCGATAAATATCGAAAACCGATAATCGAAAAAATCGGATTATAGAAGGAGTGCTCCGATTTTAATCAAATTTGATACATTCATAGACAAAGACATAAGAAACGATATTCAGAAGTTTCAAGGTTGCAGTTCTTACAATAGTGCATAAAATCGATAATATATATATAAAAAAGGCAAGATGTTTGTGTGCGTGTCTGTTTATCTGCCTGTCTGTCTGTATTTTTTTCAGCCCTTTTATTTTAGTTTTTGCTTCGGGTTTGGCTCTAAGTAGGTATAATTGTAGTTCTTAGTCTCAGCCATGATACCATTTACTCAGAGGACTTATTTAGGCTTCAAAATTCAGTTTTCGACGAAAAAAACTTATTTGATATCGATACCAGGAAATCAAAATTTGACTTACATTCATTCATTTTTCTTTCAGTCTACAGTTTCGCTTTAACTGGAAACAACTATTGCTTTTTAGTCTTTCGTGCCAACGTCCAAAGAGTCTGAGCTCCAGGACCATGGATTAGTTTTAAAGCTTTCATTACACCCGAGCAACGCCGTGCTATACTGCTAGTATATTAATAAACACACTTATGATCCTACGTTTTACGCACGACTCTGAATTTGATGCATCTTTCAACAAACATCGAGAAAATGCCAGTACATTTTTTAATCATTTCACCCCAAGCAAGGCGTTAACGCCATTGATGTGCAGGGGCCTACATAAGAGAGTTGAAGTGTTAAGCAGGAGAGTAAAGACAAAGACGAACCAGCTACGGGGGGGTTAAAGACAAAGAGCAGGAGAAGGAACACAAGAATGAAGACAGATGCGAAGGTAACGAGAAAGGAAAAGAACAAGATACACAGGCTGGAGTCAAGTGGATAAGAGATGGGGATTGACATTGCATTTAAATTTGAGCATTCGATGATTGCTGAAAAATGCAGAAAACTCAGTGTCATGCATAAAAAGTAGGATAATACGTATATATATATAGTAATTTTGTTATTACAATGGTTTATAAATGCTTTATATCACTACACAAAAATGTTCATGTTTTAGAACAATACTGTTCATCTTCTGGTGATATTTAAAAACAACTGATGAAAATTATTTATTGATATTTATAAAATATAAGATAATTTATATATATTTAGAAAGTACAAAAGGAATTCATAGTTATTTAGAAAATTAAGGAGGGGTGGTTGGAGGAAGTTAAACGCTATAATAGTAGATGTATCAATAAAAATTAGGTTAAATTATGGAGTTGAAAATTTGGGTCGTGAAAGAGAACAATGTAGCATAATGTTAAAACATGATACTTTAATTTTGTCTGAGTAAGATACATATTAGAAAACTTTACGCAACCTCATGATTTCTAAATGAGAAGCACCCTTTAATTATAATTTTAATGTGAGCTTAGCTGCTACAGACACTGAAATATCTATCAGTTTCCCACATCTAAAACTGTCCGTTCATGAATGATTATTTTTCCTTCTATCTATCTATCTATCTATCTATCTATCTATCTATCTATCTATCTATCTATCTATTTCAGTCTCTTTGCACATCTATCTATCTATCTATCTATCTATCTATCTATCACATACTATCTATCTATCACATACTATCTATCTATCTATCTATCTATCTATCTATCACATACTATCTATCTATCTATCTATCTATCTATCTATCACATACTATCTATCTATCAATCTATCTATCTATCTATTTCAGTCTCTTTGCACATCTATCGATCTATCTATCTATCTATCTATTTCAATCTCTTTGCACATCTATCTATCTATCTATCTATCTATCTATCACATACTATCTATCTATGTATCTATCTATCTATCACATACTATCTATCTATCTATCTATCTATCTATCTATCTATCACATACTATCTATCTATCTATCTATCTATCTATCTATCTATCTATCTATCACATACTATTTATCTATCAATCTATCTATCTATCTATTTCAGTCTCTTTGCACATCTATCTATCTATCTATCTATCTATCTATCTATCTATCTATCTATCTATTTCAGTCTCTTTGCACATCTATCTATCTATCTATCTATCTATCTATCTATCTATTTCAATCTCTTTGACATCTATCTATCTATCTATCTATCTATCTATCTATCACATACTATCTATCTATCTATCTATCTATCTATCACATACTATCTATATATCTATCTATCTATCTATCTATCTATCTATCACATACTATCTATCTATCAATCTATCTATCTATCTATCTATTTCAGTCTCTTTGCACATCTATCTATCTATCTATCTATCTATCTATCTATCTATCTATCTATCTATCTATCTATCTCTATCCCCAAGGGTCAAGCTACATATCTCCCACTACCAAAGCTAACCTCTGGGACTTAGAATTTTTCCTCATTCTCTGATTCTTCTTCTTCTTCCATGTGCCCTGTCCTTTCAGGACGTAGGCGATCATGGTTCAACTCGTCTCCCTATCCCTTTTGGCTCCTAGTATGTTTGTTCCCGTTACTCCTGTCAACCCCCGTTCCGTCAACCACCTGATTAGGCTCTGCAAATATGTTATCCGCTGTTTTCCTCTGTCTCTCTTTCCTTCTGTCTGACCAGTCAGTATCAGGTTCTCCAGGCTCTCCTTCCTCATTGCGTGTCCCAGGAACTTCAGGTGTCTCTTCCTGATACTCAGTATCAATTTCATCTTTGTTGCCATTCTTTCCAACACCTCATCCTTGCTTGCATGCTCAGTCCATGATATCCGCAGCATCCTTCTGTAGAACCACATTTCCGCTGCTTCCAGTTTTGTCCTCATTTTTGATGATATTGTCCAGCATTCGCTGCCGTATTGAAGAACTGACATCACGTAGCATTCCAGCACTCTTTTCTTTGTTTCCAGTGAGATTTTCCTGTGTGTTAGTATTTTGCTCAGCTTCTGAAACGCGTCCTTTGCCATGCCAATTCGCCTTCGGATCTCCGTGTCGCACTTTCCATCTTCAGTTAGGACACTTCCTAGGTATTTAAATTTTTGTGCTTGCTTGAATCTGGTGTCTCCCACATTTATTTGGCATTTTGGGTTGCACCTTTTTCTGATGACCATGCACTCAGTTTTCTTAAAGTTTATTTGTAGTCCTTTTTTGTCGCTCTCCACCGCTACCTTCTGTAGGAGGTCTTGTAGCTTCCTTTCCGTGTCCGCAACCAGCACTGTATCGTCTGCGTACCTTATGTTGTTCAAGTTGTGTCCTCCAACCACAAATCCTAGCGTGTCATTTAGGGTCCTCAAGATATTCTCGCTGTACAGGTTGAACAAATCCGGTGAAAAGACACATCTTTGTCTTACGCCTCTTTCTATCTTTGTAAATCTACTGAGATCGTTGCCTTTCCGTATGCAGGCCGTTTGCTGCCAGTAGAGATTCTTGATTACTCTTATGTCTTTGCCGAAAATGTCGAGGCTGCCGAGCATCTCCATCAGTTCTTTGTATCGTATCTTGTCGAACGCCTTCGCATAGTCAATGAAACATAGGTACAAATCTTTCTTCATTTGTATTGCCCTTTCGGAGAGCATCCTAATCATGAATATGGCGTTCCTTGTTCCTGTGTCTTTTACGAACCCGCACTGTTCCTGCTCTATCTCTGGCCTGATTTTGCTTCTCGCTCTATTCATCAGGATTCTGACTATCAGTTTGGTAATGTGGCTCATTAAGCTGATAGTTCTGTGTAGTTCACACTCGTTTGCGCCTGGTTTCTTCGGCAGTGCTATAAATATCGACTTGGTATTATTCCGCTGCTATAAATTTCGTTTATTAAGTCGGTAATTTTTTCTATGCCATATTCTTCTAAGGCTGTCAGCAGCTCTATCACTATGCCGTCTGGACCAGCTGCTTTGTTTCTGTTCATTTTGGCCATTGCAGCTTCCACTTCGGATTTTAGTATTTCCGGTCCATCCATCGCCTTCTGTATTCTCGATTGTTCTCGCTTGTGGGAAAAAAGATCCTTTATATATTCTTCCCATCGCTGGAGTATTTCCTCTTTCTCTAATATGATTGTTCCATCCTTGGATTTTATGCATCCTGTTGAGGAGCAGATTTTTGTCCTGTCAGTTCTCTTATCTCTATGCATTTGTTGGTCCTGCTCAGTCTCTCTACTTCTTCGCATTTGTTGTTGAGCCATTCCTCTTTGGCTTGTCTGCATTTTTTCCTTATCTCCCTGTGGAGTTTCTTTTAATCTGCACCATGTCTTGGCGTTATTTTTTGTCTCCTTTGTATCATGTGGAGGATCTCTTCTGTCATCCACTCGTTTTTTCTTCTGCGTCTAATTTCCTTTGGGGCTATGTTATTCGCTGAGGTCACCATCGCTTCTTTTAGTGACTCCCATTTTGAGTGCCTTTTTCCTATTTGTTCTTCATATTTCTTTCTCACACTGTTATTGTATTCTTTCTGCAGGGTGAGGTCATTCTCTAGCGTGTCGTATTGTAGCCTTGGTGATGTGCTGGGCTTCTTCAGTCTTCGGAGTTTCACCCTTAGTTTGCTGATGACTGGGACGTGGTCACTTCCGCAGTCGGCACCTGGGTATGTTTTACATTGGACCACCGCGTTCCTGAATCTCTTGTTTATAGTTATATAGTCTATTTGGTTCTTTGTGTCGCCTCCTGGGCTTCTCCATGTCCATAAACGTCGTGGGTGTTCTTAGAACCAAGTGTTATTAATTACCTGGTCATTGGCTGAGCACCATTGGACCCATTTTTTCTCCTCGTTCGTTGTGCTCCCCTAGTCCAAAGTTGCCGCTCGTGTCTCCTTCTCTACCTTTACCTACCTTGGCATTCAAGTCACCCATTATAATCCTAATTTCTTGGCTAGGGATTAAAGAATGCATGTCTTAAAATGACATGTTGAAAATGGCTATTTCCCTGCTAATTTTTATCCAAATTTACACACACACACACACACACACACACATATATATATATATATATATATATATATATATACTAAATATACTACTGGACATAGTTATTAGGCCACCCCAGTGTTTTAAAAAACGATGTATTTCATACTATTTTTTAGTATTTATTGCCAAGTGTATAATTGTAAATAAAAATAGAATGCTTCTTTTGTTAATATTGCACAATAATATTAGCATCAAATGAATTTATAAATATTTAATAATTACTTTTATTGCAGTTTCATCAATGAAAGAAAATTTAGGGTGAATTGGACGAGTTCATATTTGCTTCCTTGCCATGTAAAATTTTGCAAAATAATAATAACAAAAAAAAAATTCTATTTTCATTTGGCAATAAATACTAAAAATGAAATGAATCATTTCTTTAAAAAACCGGGGTGGCCTAATAATTATGGTCGGTAGTATATATATATATATATATTATCTTCCACATATAATCCTATGTCGCTGTATCACAGTACATCAGTGTAGCTAGACATCCGATTGCTTTCAGCTAGGATCGATATATATATATATATATATATATATATATATATACATATATAATAAAAATATAGTAGTGAATGATAAAATATAGTTTTCAGGGATGTTATATTTATGGCTTATGGTGCTCAATATTAGGAACAGAGCGTATGTAAATATAAATATTGACACTGAATCAACACCGAGTGGAGACAGTCTGCTTCATTTTTAACGCAATTTCCAATATATATATATATATATATATATATATATATATATATATATATATATGATCATTTCACCCCGAGCAAGGCAGAAATGCCACTAATGAGCGGGTGGCTACATGACTGTAAAAAGATTAATTAGAAAAGAGTGAGGAGTACAAACTAGTTAGAAAGGAACAATAGAAAGCTGAGAAAGCAGGTGCGATGACAGATACATAGGTGGAGAGAAAGGGAAGGTTATACAGGGGTGGGGAGAGAGCTAGAGTCCAGTGGTTAATAGATGAGTATTGACATTGCATTTAAATTTCTGGAGATTGTAGCCGTCAGGAAAGCAAGAATATGGAAGCGAGTTCCACAGGCGGGAAGTGCGAGAGAAGAAGCTGCAGGAGTAGAATTGTCGTCTGCATTTGGCTAACCTGACTGTGAATGGGTGGGACCCAGTTGCCAGTCTGGTTGCACGAGTAAACAGCTGTTGAGGAGGCCCCAGTGACTTAAGTTCGTCCGAGCAGAAGCCATGAAAATATTTATAGAAGAGACAAAGGGAGGCCACATTACGACGGTGGGGAAGTGGCTGCAGTCGAGCCGCCAGATCAGTACCTATCATATTACAGACTCTCCTTTTGGCAGCAGTATATATATATATATATATATATATATATATATATATATATATATATATATAATGTAGAAGACTTGGTACATTAGTCAGGTAAATTCCGATAGAGACGATCGCCCGGTTCACACTCCACCCACATCTATTGAACAGGTGAAGAGGCTCATCCCTTGTTTCCTGTTTAGGATGCGGTTTCCGGTTTTCTCTTTTCTAATCTTCTCACTCTTATGTAGCCCCCTGCACATCAGTGGCGTTACCGCCTTGCTCGGGGTGATATGATTAAACAAAAAAAAAACGAACTCAAAACAACTCAATGTTAAATTTATTTAATGTAACAGGAAAAATTTAATTGTAAAATATCTAAAAAAAATTTCTAATATATATATATATATATATATATATATATATATATATAATCGTCATTACCCCCCCCCCCAAAAAAAAAAACAGTAAATCTACTAAATTGCAAGAAGCCGCTAGAATGTAAGAGGTTGCAGGACGTGTAAGAATTAGAAACAGAAACATTAAAATGAGCGGAATGAGAAAAAAGTAATCAAGACAGTAGATAGTGAATGACATAGCGTTTCAATTTTTTGAATATGAAAGTTAGCTGGAAAGCATAGAGCTTGAAGGGAGTCCCACAAGCAAAAAGTGTGCGAAAGTATACTGTTATCATAGAACTTACGGTTATATATAGCCACTGTGCTTGATAATTGTTGCGGGATCGCCCCGTTTTGTATACAAGAATGGACTCGCTTGATGTGTAAAGCAGTTGATTAGTTGGTCAGTAAGTTGGTGATGGGTCAGTTGGAGTTGTTTGGATATAGACTCATTACCCGGATATAGTATTTCACTACCGGACTGTATATATTGATTTCTACCAATAGTATTCCTGAATTGACTAACACGCGTTCCATTTTGTATATTTTGTTCAATATAACTTACATTTTCTATCTCCATATCTGTTTTTGGTATTTATTGTTTTGTGTGGTTTCTCACCTGGAATCCACAACAATAATATACTCAGACCCGAAAAAACGTTTTAACAACAGACTGTCATCTCTCGCTGTAGACCTCATTTTTCAGTTTTATATATATATATATATATATATATATATATGTGTGTGTGTGTGTGTGTGTGTGTGTGTGTGTGTGTGTGTGTGTGTGTACTAGGTTGATAAGATAAGTAAAAAATAGGAAACGTTTATAAATCCCACCTCATTTTTTATAAGCGTTTCACCCCGAGCAAGGCATGTCACTGCCACTACTGCGCAGGGGGCTACGTAGAGTGGAGAAAGGCTGATTAAATATAGGAAATGTCAGAGGGTGGGTGATAGGCGGGTAAGGATACTGAGAATGAGGGTTGGGTAGATGAGAGTGTTCTGAGAATAGTTGGGAGTTAGTGTGATAGGAAGTGTCTATTGACCCTACATTTAAACACCTGGAGATTGTAACTGTCGGGAAAGCAGACTTGTGGAAGGGAGTTCCACAGGCGGGAAGCGCGAGAAAAGAAGCTGTTGGAGTAGAACTTACGGTTACATCTTATTTGTTTAACTGTAAAAGGGTGGGACCTAGTTGCTAATCTAGTATCTCGTGTAAATTCGTGCTTAGGCGGCACCAGTGATCTAAGCTCATCGGAGCAGAAGCCATGAAAGTACTTGTAGAAGAGGCACAGGGAAGCCACATATGCTTTTATTGAAGCTTCATCAGAGAATGAGTTTTTCTTCATGTCCCTTTCTCTGATGAAGCTTTAATAAAACTGAAACATCTTAGACTTATAAATGTTTCCTTATCTGATATTTCTATCGGTTTGTGATTCATATTTAAGACGCAAAGAGGAATCAGTACAGTTATTAGTCATGACCTGGCATCTTGATCTCAACCAATTTCTCACAGCAATTAAAGTGGCTTCCCTGTGACGTTTTTAAAAATATTTTCATGGTTATTGTTCTAATGAACTTTCTTTGGAAACTTGACATCATGAATTGAACCGCAGTACTAAACTGGCGTCTAGGTCTCATCGTTTTACTGTTGAAATATCTAGATGTTACTCAAAGTTCTATTCTAATAATTTTTTCTCTCGCACTATTTCTAAATATTTACTGGGTTCGTTCTTGATATGTTATTATCAACCTATATCCTCCTGCTTATTTTTTGTCGCATATTGGGATTGTTTTTTTTAATCATATCACCCCGAGCAAGGCGGTAACGCCACTGATGTGCAGGGGCTACGTAAGAGTGAAAAGATTGGAAAAGAGAAAACCGGAAGCCACATCCTAAGCAGGGAACAAGGTATGAGCCTCTTCACCTATTCAATAGACGTGGGTGGAGTGTGAACCGGGCGATAGTTTAGTTTATCTACTCCAATTATTTTGATTTAAGTTGGAGTTAAATTTGAATTACCATTTTCTTTTAATGCTCTGAAAAAATACAAAATTATACCGAACTTTTCTTTACAAAGAAAGAACTTGAAGAATTTTGATAACCTAGCAATATATCATTGTCTGGCATACGGCAGAAGTTATGAAAACTAAAAGTTTTAACATACTATTCATTGCAGTTAATATCGAACAACAACATTATCTTTAATACATACTTTAAAAAAAAACGATCCTTTTATTTAACCAATAAACAGCAAGAACGTTTCTGCCATTATCAATTGCAGACTATTTAATCGTTCCTTTTACCGTTTTGAATTTTTATTACAATGTTTTTGAAAGAATCAAAAGAGTACTGCAGTGTTATTTAGAACCAGTCCTCTTCTACGACAGTGAATGCTAAAGCTACCTTTCAAATGCTAAGCAAAGTATTAAGAAACGAAAACATTTCGTTAGAAACAAAGAAAAGAGTACTGAATTGTTATTTAGAACCCGTCCTCTTCTACGACAGTGAATGCTAAAGATACCTTTCAAATGCTAAGCAAAGTATTAAGAAACGAAAACATTTCGTTAGAAACAAAGAAAAGAGTACTGCAGTGTTATTTAGAACCAGTCCTCTTCTACGACAGTGAATGCTAAAGATACCTTTCAAATGCTAAGCAAAGTATTAAGAAACGAAAACATTTCGTTAGAAACAAAGAAAAGAGTACTGCAGTGTTATTTAGAACCAGTCCTCTTCTACGACAGTGAATGCTAAAGATACCTTTCAAATGCTAAGCAAAGTATTAAGAAACGAAAACATTTCGTTAGAAACAAAGAAAAGAGTACTGCAGTGTTATTTAGAACCAGTCCTCTTCTACGACATTGAATGCTAAAGATACCTTTCAAATGCTAAGCAGAATATTAAGAAACGAAAACATTTCGTTAGAAACAAAGTAAAGAGTAGTGAATTGTTATTTAGTATCATTTCTTTTATAAAGCAGTGAATACTGGAGTTGTTTGTCAGAAGCTAAGCAAATATAAAAAAAAACAGAAACATTTCCCTAGAAACAAAGAAAAGATTACTGGACTGTTATGTAATATCAGTCTTCCTATAGTCAAGTGAATTATGGAAATGCCTTTCAAGATCTAAGCAAATATTAAAAAACAGAAACATTTCGTTCTTCTTTTTCTGTGTGCCCTGTCCCTTCAGGACGTAGGCGATCATGGCCTTCCACGTTCCCCTATCCCTGGTGGCTCTGAGTACGCCTTCTTCTGTTACACCATGCAATCCTCGTTCCGTCACCCACCTGATTAGGTCCTTCAAATATGTTATCCGCTGCTTTCCCCTGTCTCTTTTTCCCTTTATGTGGCCTGTCAGTATCAGGTTCTCCGAGCCCTCCTTCCTCATTGCGTGTCCCAGGAACTTCAGCTGTCTCTTCCTGATGCTCAGTATTAATTTTCTTTTTGTTTCCATCATTTCCAAGACCTCATCATTGCTCACATGCTCGATCCATGATATTCGCAGCATCCTTCTGTAGAACCACATTTCAGTTGCTTAATGTTTTTCCTTCATCTTTGATGGTATTGTCCAGCATTCACTGCCATATTGAAGGACGGACAGCACGTATCAATCCAGTACTCTCTTCCTAGTTTCTAGCGAAATTGTCCTGTTTCTTAATACCCTACTCAACTTCTGGAATGCTTCCCTCGCCATACCAATTCGCCTTCGGATCTCTGAGTCGCACTTTCCGTCTTCTGTTATAACGCTTCTCAGGCATTTAAATTTTTGTATCTGCTTGATTCTGGCATCCCCGACCTGTATTTGGCATTTTGGGCTGCCCTTTTTACTGATGACCATGCATTCAGTTTTCGTGCAGTTTATTTCCAGTCCTTTCTTGTTACTTTCTTCTGTAATATCAGTCTTCCTATATTGCAGTTAATTATGAAGATGCCTTTCAAAATTTAAGCAAATATTACGAAACGAAAACATTTCTTTAAGAACAAAGAAAAGAGTACTAAACAGTTATTTAGTATCATAACAAGTTTTTTGTTGCTGTTTTTAATAATTACACCCCAAGCAAAGTGGCAGTGCCACTGGAATGCAGGCGATTCGTATGAGCGAAAGTGAATGACAATGAGAATAATGAAAATGGGGAGGATTGAGAAAAGTCCAAAATAGGGACAGAGCTGCTCAAGAAGACAAAAGATTACGATTGATGTAGCATTTAAAATTTGAAGATTGTAGCTATCAGGGAAGCAAGAAATAGAAAGGGAGCTCCACAGGAGGAAAAAGCGGGAAAAGAAACAATTAGAGTAGATGTGCAGGTTGCATCTGCCTAGTTTAACAGTAAAAGCGTGATATCAAGTTTGCCAATCCTGTCAGTCAGAAGAAGTTATATGCAATACGTGATACACGATCGAAAGAGACATGGCTGACTGGGCAGAACGTTATCCCGCAGTAGGTTACCATTACTTTCTGCGGTAGACTCGTTGCCAGCCAAAGCTATAGAACCCCATCTGTCCTATTTTTTTAACCTATAACTGGAGGGAAAAGACAGATTAATACATTTTCCAAATGTATTTGTGCGTAAGTGAATGCAGCGAATTCAACTGGAATTCGAATCCCCGATTTGTCGTTCCGAGCTGATATCCACTGCACCACAACGCACATCCGCCAATCTTGTCAGTCAGTTATTTAACTGTGATAAGTGGTACACGCTTGGGCGATCATGTTTTGAGAGAGACATGACTGACTGATCAGAAAATTATCCCACAGTAAGTTGCCATTATTTTCTACGGTGGTCTGACTGCCATCCAAGACTATAAAACCCAATCTATCCTGTTATTTAACCCATAAATAGAGGGAAGAGATGGATTAATCATTTTCCCAAGGGTATTTGTGCGTAAGGATGTGCGTTGTGGTACAGTGGATATAGGCTCGGAACGAGAAACCGGGGAGCCGAGTTCGAATTCCAGTTGAATCCATTGTATTCACTTACGCGCAAATACCCTCGGGAAAGGTATTAATCCGTCTCTTCCCCTCAGTTATGGGTTAAATAATAGGACAGATTGGGTTCTATAGCCTTGGTTGACAACCAGTCTACCGCAGAAAGCAATGACAACCTACTGCGGGATAATCTTCTGCCTAGTCAGTTATGTCTCAAAAAAGGCATGATCGCCCAAGCGAATGAAATGAATTCGAACTCGGCTTACCCGGTGTGACGTCGGTGGTAATATGACTGGAGATAAAATGCCTGCTCATTAACCATTCTATAGCAGACACTTCACTGAATTTCGTCCAGAATTTCGAGATTGTCTGCTATTTAGAAAGACTGATATTACGTAAAAGCTCAATATTCTTTTCTTTGTTTCTGTTGCTTCAAGTCTCGTCTTTATCTTTGAAAAGATTGCCCGGTATTCACTGCCGTATAGGAGGATTGGACTTTTCTTTGTTTTGTTTTGTGAGCGGACTAGTAAATTCAAGTAGTACCAATATTGTCCTTTCTTAAAATGTTATATAAGTAATGATTTTCGTTTAGTGAATACAAGTTCAACTAATGTTATTTTCCTTCTTCAAGACAAATCTACAAATTAAAGTTTAATTAATATAAAAATTACAAAGATTCCCTACCAAATTACTGTTAGCCTCACTAGTAATTAGTAGCTTTTGCCAAATTCTTCACTAGTAATTACATATGGTCTAAAATGTAATTCAAGCAAATAATAAGAGAGAATTATTAATCTAAGAATCTTCTGTTTACTGCATCTACAAGAAAGTTTCTGATTTCGCTTTTATGACCTTATGAATGATGTCCGCTTTGGCTTTACAAACTATAATACGATTGCATTTTATTCAATTACTAGCAGTATAGCCCGGTGTTGCTCGGGTGTAATGAAAACTTTAAAACTAATTCATGGTCGTCGAGCTCAGACTCTTTGGACGTTGGCATGAAAGACTAAAAAGCAATAGTTGTTTCCAGTTAAAGCAAAACCATAGACTGAAAGAAAAATGAATGGATGTAAGTCAAATTTTCATTTCCTAGTATCGATATCAAATAATTCTTTTTCGTTATAAACTGAATTTTGAAGGCTAAATAAGTCCTCTAAGTAAATGGTATCATGGCTGAGACTAAGAACTACAATTATACCTACTTAGAGCCAAACCCGAAGCAAAAACTAAAATAAAAGGGTTGAAAAAAATACATAAATACAGACAGATAAACAGACACACACACAAACATCTTGCCTTTTATATATATATGTTATCGATTTTCTGCATTATTATAAGAACTGCAACCTTGAAACTTTGTCTGAGTGTATCAAATTTGATTAAAATCGGACCACTCCTTCTATAACCCGATTTTTTCGATTATCGATTTTCGATATTTATCGGGGGTACCTCGACACAAAACCTAACTAAGAACACTCGCAGACGCTTATAGTACAACTGTGTAAATTTTCAAGAAAATCGGTTCAGCCATTTCGGAGTCTATAGGTAACGGATACACACACACACACAGACACACACATACACAAAGTTCCATTTATAAACAAGTTTAGATATAAAGTACTTTGTTGGGTTTGCCTTATGTTGTTTTACGTTGTATCAACCTCAATGAATTATTTAATGCCGACAAGATTTTCACAATATAGTCGTATGTTCTTTGTAAGAAATCAGTTGATAAATCAGATTTCATTGATGTATTTTGGCAATGACGATTTCTCTCGAGAGTCAAATGTATTGCTGGTAATTTATTTTTTAATATATTGTTTGTAGTATTTTTTTTCATAAAAATACTGCTGGTGATATTTATTTTAATGTATTGCTGATAAAATGTTTTTCCCAAAAATGTATCACTAGTAATATTTTACTTTAAAAATGTATTTCTAATAATTTTTTTCTTTCCAAAAGTGTATTGCTGGTAATATTAAAAATGTATTGGTAATATTTTTACTAAAAAAATCTATTTTGATACTTTCATAGTGTTTTGACTCCAGTTTGGGGGTTAAATATGACCATAGCCAGAACTTTAACAGGCGCTACCAACTATGAGTTTTGAATTACTGTGGCAACGGCCTTTGGCGGGTGTTGTCGGAAATGGGTTGTCGCGTTGTGAATCGTGGTTTGTGCGCCAGCCGACTGTCTAAGAAGGCCTTTGATGGTGTTTTATATCCTTTTCTTAGGCTCAGGTCGGCTTCAATTTTTCTTTGTGTCTTTAGGCGGAAGTGGTTGCTATTGGTGAAAATTCTGGATTGTATTTTTCTTTGAATATGTAAGTGAAACGGAAGCTATGTGTGTAGCCTATGCGCAGTTCACATAGTTTTTAGTTCCGCCTTGGAAATCAGAGTCTTCATATCAGGCTTGTGGTGGAAATTTGCATAACATGAATCAGAAGATCTGGTTTTAGAAAATTATAACTGTTATTTGCCACCCATCAGACAACTCATCAATGCCTTTTGGTTAAAGTCTCTTGATTTTTTTGTATATATAATCATATCACCGCAACCTAGGCGGTTTACTGTCACTTTTGTGCCTAGGGTTGCATAAGAGGAAAGTCACGAGAAAAGGTGACTGGTTATAGGGGGTGTCAGGAAGTGGGTAAGAGAAAGATGAGAATACTGATGAGAGTGGAGTGGACCCAGAAAGGAGCACGAGAGAGAGGATGCAAGTTAATGAGATAGAAGATGACTATTGACTTTATATTTAAATTCTTGGAGATTGTAGCTGTCGGACTATCTATCTATCTATCTATCTATCTATCTATCTATCTATCTATCTATCTCTGTTCGTATCTATCTATCTATCTATCTATCTATCTATCTATCTATCTCCGTTCGTATCTATCTATCTATCTATCTATCTATCTATCTATCTATCTATCTATCTTTTTTATAATCATATCGCTTCAAATAAGGCATTTTACTGCCACTGTTTTACAGGGCGTTACGTAGGAGGAAAGTTATGAAAAGGAGTGACAAGTTATAGGGGGTGTCAGGAAGTGGGTAAGAGAAAGATGAGAATACTGATGAGAGTGGATTGGACGGAGAAAGAAGCATCAGAGAGAAGATGCAGGTTAGCGAGTTATATTAATACCATATCTGGTCTGGTGTTCCTGCTCTATATCTTGATTCTGGACAAAATTCAAAGGTGTCTCTCTCTCTCTCTCTCTCTCTCATTCTCTCTCTCTCTCTCTCTCTCTCTCTCTCTCTCTCTCTCTCTCTCTCTCATTCATCCATGCTTTGAATATTGCTACCATAGCTGGTCTGGTGGCCCTGCTCTATATCTTGATTCTTGACAAAATTCATGGATGGATGGATCTCTCTCTCTCTCTCTCTCTCTCTCTCTCTCTCTCTCTCTCTCTCCATTTATAAATCCACAATTCATCCATGCATTGAATATTAATACCATATCTGGTCTGGTGGTCCTGCTCTACATCTTGATTCTGTACAAAATTCAAAGATGGATCTCTCTCTCTCTATCTCTCTCTCTCTCTCTCTCTCTCTCTCTCTCTCTCTCTCTCTGCATATTTATAAGTCTGTTATTCATCCATGCATTGAATCTTGCTACCATATCTGGTTTCGTGGTCCTGCTCTACATCTCGAACTTCTTGACAAAATTCAAAGTGTCTCATCTGGCATCAAAGCTTCAGTCACTTTCTCACCGACACATGGCTTCCCTCTGTCTTCTCTACAAACATTTTTATGCCAACTGCTTTGGTGATCTCTTATCCATGTTGCTTCAACCAAAGAAATTTAAGTGTTATATATATATATATATATATATATATATATATATATATATATATATATATATATCCCCCAGAGCTACGCAGTTTACTGCCACTGGTGTGCAGGGGGTTATATAGGAGAAAGGTTATGAGAAAGAGTAAAAGGTTATAGAGGGTGTCATGAAGTGGGTAAGAGAAGGATAGAATACTGATATTTAACATCAGAAAGAGAGAGTTAAATTTTTTAGGGCACGTAAATGTGCCTTGTGGTGCAGAGGATATCGGCTCGGAACGACAAATCGAAGAGCCGAGTTCGAATTTCAGCTAAATTCCTTGCATTCACTTACACACAGATACCCTTGGGAAAGCTATTAATTCGTCTCTTCCCTCCAGTTATGTGTTAAATAATAGAACAGATTGGGTTCTATAGCCTTGGTTGGCAACCAGTCTACCACAGAAAGCAATGACAACCTACTGCAGGATAAACTTCTGCCCAGTCAGTCATGTCTCCAAAGTGTGTATCACGTACTGGGCAAAAAGTGGGGGATCAATTTTCTATTTGTGTTAAGTTATAAACTGATCCCCCATTAATTATTACTTATTAATATGATCCTTCTCTTCTCCCTTCCCCTATAGTTTAAAGTGCATGATAGAAAATCTTCTGCCCTGTCAGTCATGACTCTTTCGAAACATGATTGCCTAAAACGTGTATCAAGTATGGAACTCAACTGACAATACTTAGCTTAGCTTTTGGAATGCGTCCTTGGTCATCCCAATGCGTCTTCGGGTCTCAGTGTCTCCCTTTTCGTACGTCGTGGAAAATTCCCGCCTTGAACGTTGACCGGTCGTGTGAGCTCACTGACCAGCGACTTCATAGCCCCAAAATTAAGTCTTCTCATTTAAATACTGCTTAATATAAGATAAAAACAAACATTATTTTATGTTTATTTGTGTGTACACACTTTGATGTAATTGATTCTGTATAAGCTTTCTACTAATTCTTCACTTGTCAGCAGAAAACGTTAGCCCGAGAAATCGTACTGAGTCCCTCACCTGGAGGTTAGCACCTAACCAGATCCATCAACGTGTTTCGTTAGATATTCATAGGCAAAGCAGACCCAGTGGAGCCAAGCTCTCTCCAGATCAGACCGCATCCGATGTCCTCCAGGGGGAAGCCTTGCTTTCATCACAGACAGGTAGTTATTTGTTGATTCAGCCAGTCAGTTAACCGCCATTCGTGATGCACGCTTGAGCCATCATGTCTCTTTCGAGACATGACTGACGAGGCAGACAATTTTCCCAGAGTAGTTTGCCATTTCTTTCTGCGATAGACTGGTTGCCAACCAAGGCTATAGAATCCAACCTGTCCTGCTTTTCAATTCTTTTATCCATATCAGTCACTTAAGTGCCATATGTGATACACGCTTAGGCGATCATGTCTCGAAAGAGATATGTTTGACGAAGCAGATTTTCACGGAGTAAGCTGCCATTTATTTCTGCGGTAGACTGGTTGCCAACCAAGGCTATAGAATCCAATTTGTCCTTCTATTCAATCCATAACTGGAGGGAGAATAGATGGATTAAAAACTTTCCCAAAGAATGCAATACGTTCAACTGAAATTCGAACTCGCCAAATTATTGTATTTAAATATCTAATATTTTTCAGTTGACCTGATGTTGTGGTGACATCTTCGTCGCCAAGTTGCTGTTTTTTGTGATGACCTGTTATGGCCCGGAAATAAGACACGGAAACAGGAATGTAGGTTTAAACAGTGTATTAGAATAAACAAGAACATATATACAAAGTAAAATAGAAGTGTAAGTCCGAACGGCATAGTTACGCTGCGTCTCGACTGACTCACAGCTGCGTTCTAGCTGCATCCCCGGAAGTCATTCCGCTTAGTATTTATTGAAGGAGGAAGAGTCCATTCACTGTAAATTAGAGTGCCATAACACTTAATTAACATTTATGACCATTTTTATAACATTCCAGTAACCAACATTTTAATTTTGATTATAGATATTTGATTTCAAATAAACAGTAGAATTGGTAGATAGCAACAGACAATAATCAAATGTAGTTGAAGTTAAATCTGACAGCCTGAGATTGCCCAGCAAATTGGTAGGTGGGTTATATAATAGCCTGGGAGGTTCCACATTGCTATCCAGGCAAGTCTATTCTGTAGGTTTGTTTGATTGGCTGATGATTCCAGTGTGGATATTGTGCTCAATAAATATCAGCACAATATCCACCCTATGACTGTCAAGAAAGGGACATGTATTGAGTTTATTTTTTATTTTATTGTCTGCCAACTAGACGCTAGTTGGAAACATCCTTGCGAAGGTGAGTCTCACACTCATAATTGTTCATAAACTAATTTCGTTTTTGCCTTCATAAAGGCCGCCAGCGAACAAAATGCGTCGGCTAAAACTAAAGTTTTCCTCTAGTCTGGTTTTTAGTCGTACTGTTCCTCTCTACAGATTATATCTTAGATTATTTACACACACACACACACACACACACACACACACACACACACACATATATATATATATATATATATATATATATATATATGTATATATATATATATATATATATATATATATATATATATAAAGTAAAATAAATTTTCAAAATTCAAAAATGTTGAATGAACATGTCGACATAAAATCCCTAAGAGAGATTTTACGTCTCCTCAGCAACGTCCGTCTTTCAAAATGGAAATAAAAAGATAAAAAATAAGAATAAAAAGGGAGAGAAAAAAAAGGTAGAAAAAAGTTAGAAAAAAATTAAATTAAATTAAAATTAAAATTAAAATTAAAAATAAAAGACACGGTTAAGATTTGAGAAATTTACGTCACAAAAAAATCCGGAAGTAAATCATGTCTAATTTTAGATTTTCACTTTTAGTTAGAGTTGTAAGTGAAGAAATGGAAAATTTGGATTTGTCTGGCTTACAAAGGAAAGGGGTTCGGGGTGGTATTAAATTGAGAATAGGGTTAAACTAAAATGAAAGGGAAGTAGGTAAGAAAACTAGAGACAAGGAAAGAGAAGAATAGAAAGGAAAAAAGGGGAGAAAAAAGAAAAAAAGAAAAAAGAAAAAAAGAAAAAAAAATTCATATTAGAAACGCTCGATACGTGTCAAAACAAAGATAACCTTATACATGGGTTAAAGTATTAGGAAAAAGATGCTTTTACAAAAAGCATATTTAGGGGAATAAGTAGATAAAGAATTAAAATTCATGAGTCATTTCCTACCCCAGTCCATGACATATTGAAGGTCCCTGTAAAGAGTAACAGCCAAGTTTACTTTGTAAGTCTTGTCAGATCACAAGGCTTACATATATATATATATATATATATATATATATATATATATATATATATATATATATATATCTGACAAGGCTTACAAAGTAGACTTGGCTGTTACTCTTTACAGGGACCTTCAATATGTCATGGACTGGGGTAGGAAATGACTCATGAATTTTAATGCCTATAAACGAAACTGCTCTCCGTTAACCAACATAGAGAAAC
>JBBBDQ010001813.1:45000-90000 GCA_037127315.1 Ascarosepion bandense
ATTTTATACAAAAAAAGATTCCCGCAAAAACCGAACAGCCATCCCAGGTTCTCCCTTGAATGTGCTTCAGCCATAGCTAGCCGTAATCTTCCTTAAATATTTATTCCAAAGAGCAATGTAGTTGGATACTGACCGCATTCAGTACTGCTGTGGTGATACCGACCGAACAAAAGCGATGGACCGGATGTTTGCTCTCTCACGACAAAAGTCAAATGACCAAAATCGTCGTTGCGCATCCGGGTTCGCGCAGATGTTCCGGTTGAAAAATAAAAATTAATCAAATATCAAATTTCCATTTCGCGAGTCTGCGCGAATTTTATTTACCAGCCAATGGGAAGCCCAGAATCAAATACCAGTGTGAAATCCCAAACGAGCTGCTTTTGATCCAAAAAGCAGATATAAAAAGCCGAGACAGAAAGCACCCAGCAGACAGACACCAAGGAGAAGAATGTAATCAATATCCCCTTGATTTAAGTCAAGCGGCTACTATGTTCGCCTCCCTTCACCTCTCCTTACTATCTTCCCTAGCTCAAAAGTACTTACTGAGCTAAGGAGCGAATACATCAAAGACATTCCTTACATACAAGACGCCTCCACACTACTTTAAGTATCGAATTCTCCTTGTCAGCCTTCTATTGCCAAAATGAACAACATTCCTAAGCCTTAAATCTCTTTTAGCTTATTATTTGCCATGAACATTTAATCGCCGTTGGATCAAGTATTGCTTTAACTGTAAAACATTAATTGATATGTATTTATATATAAATGTTATTTTCAACTCAATTTGCTTTTCTTGATTTTATAATCATTTTATGACTTATAGTGGGCTATCTACCACAAGGCCAAATTCCGTTAACCTGAAACGGTATACAATCACCGTTCACTAGAACGGACTCCCACTACAACTAGCAAAGGAATAGATAACCCGGTATAAGTCTATGCTCAACTCTTAACTAGCAGTATAGCCCGGCGTTGCTCGGGTGTAATGAAAGCTTTAAAACTAATCCATGGTCCTGGAGCTCACACTCTTTGGACGTTGGTACGAAAGACTAAAAAGCAATAGTTGTTTCCAGTTAAAGTGAAACCGTAGACTGAAAGAAAAATCAATGGATGTAA
Organism: Ascarosepion bandense; assembly: GCA_037127315.1. NCBI lineage: Eukaryota > Metazoa > Mollusca > Cephalopoda > Sepiida > Sepiidae > Ascarosepion > Ascarosepion bandense. The sequence goes on from JBBBDQ010001813.1 coordinate 46,117, forward strand.
GTCAAATTTTGATTTCCTGGTATCGATATCAAATAAGTTTTTTCGTCGTAAACTGAATTTTGAAGGCTAAATAAGTCCTCTGAGTAAATGATATCATGGCTGAGACTAACAACTACAATTATACCTACTCAGAGCCAAACCCGAAGCAAAGACTAAAATAAAAGGGCTGAAAACCTGATTTTGATCAAACTCGGTATCTTGCCTTATATATATATATATATAACATCGATTTTCTGAACTATTGTCAGAACTGCAACCTTGAAACTTCTGAATATCGTTTCTTGTGTCGTTGTCTATGAATGTATCAAATTTGATTAAAATCGGACCACTCCTTCTATAACCGATTTTTTTGATTATCGATTTTCGATATTTATCGGTTGTACCTCGACACAAAACCTTGCTAAGAACACTCACAGACGCTTATAGTACAACTGTGTAAATTTTCAAGAAAATCGGTTCAACCGTTTCGGAGTCTATAGGTAACGGACACACACACACACACACACTCACACACACACACACACACACACACACACACACACACACACACACAGACAAAATTCCATTTATAAATAAGTTTAGATGTTCACTTCCAGCTTCCTCCCCTTACGTTTACGCCGCTCATCTTAGTAACCCTAAACCTTGACTGACCAAAGTCGCCATGCCAAACAGCTGAGCGCCTTCCGCATGAGATGGTCGAGACGGTTTCTCCGCATCAAAAGGAAAGACAAATTTTAAGATATTATGCCTCTATACAGACAGGTAACGAATTCAGCAGATATACAAAAATAGAAAGGGGCGTAAGACAAGGATGTGTCTTTTCACCAGATCTATTCAACTTGTACAGCGAGACTATTCCGAGGACACTAGATGTTATGCCAGGATTTGTCATCAGAGGCCACAATTTAAACAACATAAGGTACGCTGATGATACAGTGCTGATAGCAGACACGGAAAGGAAGCTACAAGACATCCTACAGAAGGTAGCTGAAGAGCGTGACAAGAAAGGACTATAAATAAACAGCAAGAAAACCGAATGCATGGCCATCAGCAAAAAAAGTAGCCCAAAATGTCAAATACAAGTAGGAGATTTTTCCTAACCTCTCCCGTCACACAGAGCACAATCTCAGGTGTATTTTGTTATAACCCGGGAAGTTTCGAGACCCTAAAATCTTAACCCCACAAAAGCCGCTGGCCTTGACAAAATCCCAATGGTTGTCTTTAAGAATCTCAGCCAGTAACTATCCCAGATTTTAGCGAAGTTATATCACCGCTACTTGAAGGGGCAAATCTTTCCAAGTCTATGGAAATTTTCAAGTATATGCTCTATTTTCAAGATACGTGATAGCCTCTCAGTATAGATCTATCAATTTCGGTAGTGTCATTAGTAAGCTTATAAAAGCTATAATCAACACGAATAGGAATAATAAGAAGCAGAATTACATAGATAGATAGATAGATAGATAGATAGATAGATAGATAGATAGATAGATAGATAGATAGATAGATAGATAGATAATATGGCGTCTTTTGTAGTGATATTATAATACATTTGCTATAAATTCTAAATAAATATTATTCACTCTACTTTGTATCGAGCACCTTTTTAAGAATAGCGTTTCTTTTGATACGGAATATTATTCCATACATACCTACCCTATAGATAGATAGATAGATAGATAGATAGATAGATAGATAGATAGATAGATAGATATACGAACAGAATGAAAAAGATAGATAGATAGATAGATAGATAGATAGATAGATAGATAGATAGATAGATAGATAGATAGATAGATAGATATGAACAGACTGGGATAGATAGATAGATAGATAGATAGATAGATAGATAGATAGATAGATAGATAGATAGATAGATATGAACAGACTAGGATAGATAGATAGATAGATAGATAGATAGATAGATAGATAGATAGATAGATATGAATAAAACCAGATAAGCATAAACGGAATTGAATTAGATAGATAGATAGATAGATAGATAGATAGATAGATAGATAGATAGATAGATAGATAGATATGAATAAAACCAGATAAGCATAAACGGAATTAGATAGATAGATAGATAGATAGATAGATAGATAGATAGATAGATAGATAGATAGATATGAATAAAACCAGATAAGCATAAACGGAATTAGATAGATAGATAGATAGATAGATAGATAGATAGATAGATAGATAGATATGAATAATCTGAGATAGATAGATAGATAGATAGATAGATAGATAGATAGATAGATAGATAGATAGATAGATAGATAGATAGATATGAACAGACTAGATAGATAGATAGATAGATAGATAGATAGATAGATAGATAGATAGATATGAATAATCTGAGATAGATAGATAGATAGATAGATAGATAGATAGATAGATAGATAGATAGATAGATAGATAGATACTAACAGAATGAGAAAAGCAAGAACCGAATTCTGAAAATCCAATAACATCTTTGCTCTTGAATATATATACGTCTCACAAAATAACATCTTTAAATTCGCCATGATAAAGTCACTCGGAGAACGAAACGCATTGCCTAAGATAAGTTTTCCTTTCGTCTTTTTTCATTGATAAAATCTCATCGTGGAATTGTTTTGACAGCAGTAAATTTATTCGTACAAATAAACAATAATCTTCCTAAGTAAATAGCCGTCCTCTAACAAAACGTTGTAAATAAATAGAAGTCTTAGAATTGTATACACACACATATCAATAGCATCTCCACATATGAATTCTCGTAAGCAACACACGTATATTGTGAAACTGTATAAACAAAAACGAGATTTGAAACACTGATGTTAAAATTACAAAATCAAATCATCAGGAACTAAAAGAAACAAAAATTCAACGTTGCAACTGCGGCTTTAAATATATTGAGAAGTTAGCAAAGCATTTAGACGTTTAGAAGCTCGCCTGTTAGTAACGTGCCCGCGGCGTCAAGGATTTTAACGAACACGTCATGTTTTAAATGCTAACGCGTCTACAAACTCCGGGTTTTCTAAATGACCGAAAGCTTGGTTAAAAGTGCTTGATCTCAAACGTTTGGACATTATCTGCAATCCGGACCCAAACATCAGTAAACAAGAAAACTTAACAACAATAATAATAACAACAATTCTTTTTTTGATATTTTTATGAACTTATCTTGTTCCTACTCAGAACTATAATTACAAAGAGTGCTTCCCTTAAAGCGAATCGTGATTTTCCTGAAATACCCGGATGTAATTTCTTTATGAAGTAAAATTTGTAACGGAAATTCACGAAGATTAACGAATCTTTGTTTTAAACAACCGGCAATTTGAAATGATTTGTTTGAATATTATTTTTGATACTCATATTTAAGTAGATATTCTGTTTTTTTTTAATTAAACAGTATTATATATTTATATCTATCGGCTTGATTGTTTATGATAATTTTTTTTTTAATCATCTCACCCCAAGCAAGGCATTCCACTGCCACTATTGCGCATGGGGCTACATAGGGGAAGGTAAAGAGAAAGAGTGGTTAGACATAGGGAATGTCAGGAGGAAGGTGACAGATGAGTAAGGATACCGAGGATGAGAGTTGGGCAGATGGGAAGAGTGTTTGATAGAATGGGAGCAGATTAGTGTGAGGTTAGTTAGAGCAGGTTAGTTAGAGCAGGTTAATTTTTATTACGAAAAGGTGTGATAAAAATAAATCCTGCCGAATGACAAACATTTTCGTAATAAAAAGTTATCATAAACAATCAAGCCGATAGATATAAATATATAATACTGTTTAATTAAAAAAAAAACCAGAATGTCTACTTAAATATGAGTATCGATCAAAAATAATGTTCAAACAAATCATTTCAAATTGTCGGTTGTTTATAACCAAGATTCGTTAATATATATATATATATATAACTATCAGTTTCCTTCTTGTGCCCATCCTCTTCAAAACCTCATCGTTGCTCATACATTCCATCCATTCATTAAGTATGTCATGCATTGCTTTCCCCTTGTCTCTCTTCCCTTCTATCCGTCCCATGAGCATCAGGTTTTCCAAGCCTTCTTTCCTCATTAAATGTCCTAAAAACTTCAATTTCCTGATGTAAGGTGTGAGTTTCCTTTTCGTTTCCAGTCTCTCCAGAACCTCATCGTTGCTCACGTGCTCGGTCCATGGTATCTTCACATCTTTGTGTAAAACCACATTTCGGTTGCTTCAAGTCTCTACTACATCTTTGAGGATATTGCCATATTAAAGGACGAATTCAGTTGTCTCTTCTTAGTTTCCAATGAAATTTTCCTGTCTCTTAATACTCTACTTAGCTTTTGGAATGCATCCTTGGCCATTACAATCCGCCTTTGGATCTTAGAGTTGCACTTTCCATCCTCTGTTTGAATACTTCCCAGGTATTTAATTTTCTTACCTCAACATTCTAGCGGTTTTTAATATTGTATGGCTTCTGTTAATGACAAGCAGCTTCCGATCCTCATGTCTGTCACGTTGCCGACTAACATAAAATTTTTATTACGAAAATGTGTGTCATTCGGCAGGATTTTCGTAATAAAAATCTTCACACATTTTCGTAATAAAAATTTATCGTAAACAATCAGGCCAGTAAATATAAATATATAATTCTGTTTAAGTAAAAACAGAATATCTACTTAAATATGAGTATCGATCAGAAATAATGTTTAAACAAATCATTTCAAATTGTCGGTTGTTTATAACCAAGTTTCGTTAATCTTTGTTAATTTCCGTAACATGTTTACATTTGCTGACAACGATACATTTAAGATCAGATATGGTTATTGCGATGAATTGAAAATTGTGTTATATAGGCTTGATTGGAACCTCGTTTAGACTATTTGTCATTTGTGGTCAAGAGACATAAGACTTGCCAGATTACAATGGTAGCTTCCCCTATGTGGATAGGGGTAGCAGGTTCGAATCCTGCCGAATGACACACATTTTCGTAATAAAACATTTATCGTAAATAATCAGGCCAGTAAATATAAATATATAATTCTGTTTAATTAAAGACAATATCTACTTAAATATGAGTATCGATCAAAAATAATGATTTTTATTACGAAAGTCCTGCCGAATGACACACATATATATGATGCTCTCATTACGATTGAGCTCTCTAGAGTGGAAAATTTGAAATAAACAGTTACCACCTCCTCAATTTATGCATTAATCTTTAGCAATGAATTGTGTTCTTTCAGTGACTGATGTGCGTATACCCCGCTTATATACAACACGCTAAAATTTCCCTTCTCTGATTCCATGCACCTGTTGCTTAGGGGTTAGCGACTCCGATTAACACCGGACAGATCAAGTTTTGATCCCGGTCAGAAGCAAGTGACTAACTAGCCACACTGAATAGCTGTGATACAGCGAAACAGGCTTGTGTGTGAATGACGTATATATATATATATATATATATATATATATATAATGTTGAGTTTTGATTCCAAGATTTTTGGTTCCAAGATTGTTACTTTTTAGTAATTTTACTGATAAAAGGTAATTTGCCAAGCAGCTTTTTATTGCAAAGTGCTAGATATCGGGGTTAAAATAGAGCATTTATAGCAACAACAAAAAAACAAAAAAAAAACAGTTCCGACGAGTGAAGACATCATTACGGTGTCCTACTGTTTTTGTTGGTTTTTGTAGTTATTGCAAATCCTAGGGTTTTGAAGGTTTTTATTATTTGTTTCCTTAATTTTTCAGTAGTTCTGCTGTTTCAGTTTCTTAGAATTAATATACCGTCGACCCTATACAAACATATGTCTTTTTTTAAATAATATTTGTTAGTTTCTTGATAATGTATATGCTTATGAATTCGCATAACATAGTGCCATCGTAGATACTCATTAATACATCAAAGTTAATATCATTATCACTATCACAACTATTATCTTTTTTATTACTTTTTTGTTCATATTTCTATTGCAGTATAATATTGATTTTCGACAGTGCTTAATTATATTTATTTTTTGTTGCTGATATTTATGAATAGTTTTTGCTAAATATAGTGCGTTATTTGTGTCTAGTTGTATGAAGGATGTTTTTTTATTGTTAATGTTAAACCAATTGATTTTTGCTTTTGGATTTTTCCATTGGTTTATGTTTAGTATGTTTCTTAGTCTTGATAATGTTTCTGTTTTGGGGATTTAGTAATCTGGATGTTGGTGTGTTTGTGAATTTGTCCTTATGGGCTTTTAGTTTAATACATTGTTTCACTTTTAGTAATTGTTTTATTCTATGGTTTTGTAGCGGAACTGAAAGGCAGCAGTCTGTGGATTCTGCTGAACCGACTACAGTCTTCCGTTCAAAGAGGCAACGAGTGGCAAGCGTAATATGCAAACAGGATAGCGGACGCTTACGCAAATGTAGCAACCGTCCCTGGCTAGATGAAATGCTGGTCTAACAAGGAAAAAAAAAACGTTAACTGGTTAAAAATGGCCGACCTTTGAATCCGAAAGAAGCGCGAATGCGTTTCGCGTGCAGAATGCCGGAAGTCAAAAATAAAATATTTATTCATGATTTTATACATGAAATGCGGCACAAGGCCAATGAGAGGAATGGGTATAGGATGGTTTTCAGTATCTATCCTATATCTAGCTAATCACATTCACGACCCAATCATTCTTAACTATTTCTCCTTTTACCACAAGAACTCGTTCATCTTCATAAAACCCTACAAACACCATAATACTACAAATTCACAGGCAAGCTTAAAAACGGGGTAACACCCATGAGATAAAAATTTATTTATAAATAATTGTTTTATAGAATCTATATAAAAATACAATGATACGAAAATGTAAGGGGAGGGGATGTCTAATTGAATTTCATCAAGGAAGGATATTTATTTTGTAATACATACAAGAATCTGGCTCATGGCCGAAAAAGAGGGCTGGGTAGAAAGTGGTCTTCAGTATCTATCCTATACCTAGCTAATCACATTCACGACCCAATCATTCTTAACTATTTCTCCTCTTACCACAAGAACTCGTTCATCTTCATACAACCCTACAAACACCATAATACTACAAATTCACAGATAAACATAAAAACGGGTTAACACCAATGACATAGAAACGCTACTATTTACAATCATCTAAATATTATCTAAAAGATTTAATGAAAATGAAATGATAAAGGGGAAAGGGATACAATACTCAAAACGAACTAAATTTCACACAACATATTCAAACTAAAATAAACAAATGTGTGTAAGACACGTCCATCCCACAAAATCAGGGGGACTGCTGTATTCCGCAAAAAGAACAATCGTCCTTGGTGGGTGTAATTTATAAGTTACGAACGTGTAACATATGCAAATTTCGGCCAGCTAGAACTAATATAAAACGAACAATCTCGGCAGGTGGACTTCCTTCTTTCTGAGTCAGTCGGACTGTTCTGTTGACTGTATCGACGCGGGGACTAAGAAAAACTTGAGAGACTATCAAAATCTATTTTCCTCCATCTTCAAGAGTTTTATAAGTCCTTTATTTCTGTCATTTTCTGTTTCATTATTGGTGGTTTTCTAAAATTTAGTGACTTTTTATCGACTAGTATATTGCAATTTTTTGTTTCAATTCTGTAGATTGTTATAGGTTTATAAATAGTTTGGCTCCTGGGTATGACGGTAAACTGCATCCGGCAGCAAGGCCTCTGATTGGGAGGTTGTGAGAAGCATGGAACCACCACTTAATTGCTGTTGTTCCCAGGTCCACCCTGACCCGGTGGGATTACACCTGTCAAGGTCCCAGCTATGGGCAAATAGTTAACCCCGAAACTGGGGTCAAAACACTATGAAAGTATAAAAATACACTTTTATAGAAATATATACATAAAAATAGACTTTTATAGAAAGATATACATTTTAGAAGGAAAAATATTACCAACAATACATTTTTGAAGAAAAAATTATTTCCATAACACATTTTTGAAGGAAAAAATTATTCTCAGCAAAACATTTTCGAATATAAAACTAGAAGACTTTTCAGTTTTCTAAAATAAAAAAAATAAATGCAAAACATTTTCATCAAAATCTGACTAAATCAACCTTTTCACTATAATCAAACATTAACAAAATAATTTTAAATCCCACCTTTTTGGCATTAAATAACCAGTAGAGTTTGATATGCCGTTAAACAAAACTCAAACCTATAAATAGTATATTTTTTATCATTCTTAAGTCTTTTTTGTGTATTCTTTAAAGTTATGGTTGGATTTCCTTGTTTGTAGAGTATTGATTATGTGTTATATATCGCCGTACGACGACAAAACAACAAACACGCATATATAAAAATATAAGGTTATATTTTTATTAATGACGACGAACCGTGTGGAATAGAGAACGGAAGGGTGAGAGCGCACATAGAATGGGTTGACGGGAGTGTAGTTTTTGCCTGTGGTGTCCCTCTGCTTCCACTGGCCGTTCTCTGCTGGCGAATCCGTGTGTCGAGGTCTTTATATAGTCTTCTAGAACCGGGACTTCCTTCCGGTCCTGCCTCGCCCACGCAACGCCCACGTAATTCCCAGAGACACCTGTTCTGTTTGCCTTCGTAGTCATTTCCGCCGCTGTCGGAAATAAGGTCAAACGACATCCGCTCCGGCCTCGACAGGATGTATTTCACAAACACCTGTCTTGTCGTTTCGCCGACCCCTTCACCGACGGGAAACACCATCGCTTGCATCACTTCCTCGGGTGGGGCCAGATTGTTATATTACATATGTTTATTGAGTCATTTATAAACGCATTGAGGTCGTTTTGATGTGCTGAGCATTTTGTGGTGTTATTATTGGTGATGCTTTGGTTGTCATTGCTGGCATTGCTTTTGAGGAAGTAGAATACCTTCCATCTCAGGCATTTCATAAAGTGTCCTACTTTTTGCATTTTTAGGGAGTAATTGAACTACGCTGATGCAAAAAGATTTTGTGAATATAAAACAGCAGAATTGAACCTTGTCAAAAATTGATCTAACAAAAACAAGGATCTGCAAAAGTGTTGGACTGGGAATATTTTTTCTCTCCCGAAGGTCAAGCGGTAAGTATGTGGAAGGTTGTATGAAGCCAAAATTGCTGACACTCAATGGAATATTGACAGAAAGTGCTTTATATGAAAGATAGAGCTGTAATGGAATTAATCGGGGAATTCAAGCATTCTGTTTATTTGGATCGATTCGTGGAATTCAATTATTATTTTCATTGTACAAGTTTTCATTGCCCACATCTGTCGAGATTCCACCAAAAAGAACAAAAGGACTCATTTTCTCTCAACTGACATATTTTTTGAGGAGGCGATATTTTCCGAGATTACGGACAGAAGAAAAACTTGACGATGCGCTAGGTTCAGGCGAACTGCGAGATAGATAGATAGATAGATAGATAGATAGATAGATAGATAGATATGAACAGACTGAGATAGATAGATAGATAGATAGATAGATAGATAGATAGATAGATAGATAGATATGAACAGACGGAGACGGAGATAGATAGATAGATAGATAGATAGATAGATAGATAGATAGATAGATAGATAGATATGAACAGACGATAGATAGATAGATAGATAGATAGATAGATAGATAGATAGATAGATAGATAAGAACAGACTGAGATAGATAGATAGATAGATAGATAGATAGATAGATAGATATGAACAAACGGAGATAGATAGATATGAACAAACGGAGATAGATAGATAGATAGATAGATAGATAGATAGATAGATAGATAGATATGAACAGACTGAGATAGATAGATAGATAGATAGATAGATAGATAGATAGATAGATAGATAGATAGATAGATATGAAAAAATAAGATAATACATACATACATAATGTAATCAGTTGAAGCCAATTACTTTATTTGTACAAAATATTTTGTTCTAAGTGAATAACCGTTCTCTAACAATATGGCGCTCCTGTTCAAAGATGGATGCAATGCCAAAAACCCTCTAGAGCATTATTCCTTGGAGGGTTACCAATTCAGGACACGAGAAAAGATAAATTATTACTTGTCTAGTTTTCAATTCCCATGAATTTTGATTAAATACATCCATTTTTAATTTCCACAGGTGACTTTCTTAAGAAAAGAAATTTCCAAACAAACAGATTAAGACTATTGTGTCGTTAGATGAATATCTACATGAACTTGAATCAGCTTCGCTAAATAGATAAAAAGATCAATTTTTAAATGACACCAGCAAACTGTGTTCGATAAATATTGATAAGAAAATCACAAGTGAAAACAAATATGTTCCTTAATGAGAATAGCCTTGCCTTATAACGTCAAGTTCAAATACTCAACATCCGGGTTAGCTCTGTCCCGATTTATTCGTCTCAAGCAGAGTTTCCACTGCACGACACCGTTCATGGTTTGTGGTATTATTTCGGAACTAGCTACGCACAAGGCTTTTGGATTTGACAGTTTCCAAGCAATTGTCCTAAAGCAGAGATTGGCAAATTTTTGGAGAGCGAGGGCCAAACAGCTATGGCTCAGTGTCATGGAGAAGAACCATGTTATTATATATTTGAATAAATTTTCTATATGTTTGAAGAAAGCAAGGATTCAATATAATTTAATCTCTGACGAGAATTTTGTTAACAAATATTACATCTTAAAAGTGAATGTTTCATAAATCAGTATTGAAAAAAAATTCCATTAAAATCGTTTGGAAACACTATTTTATATTCATTTAAAAGTGCCCGCTCACGAAATCAATTTCACAGAAAAAGTGAAAGTGAGACCGTACACTAATTTTGGCGATACGTAAAAATAAAAAAAATAAAAGTTAAACACATTCTCTAGATAAAAAGAAATAATTTTAAAAAAATTTCGACGCAATATCAGACTATCAACTGTCACATTTGTTTGGTTTAACTATATTTACATTGTGTCCTGAGTAAGGTAGCGGACCGGACAAGATTCTATCGAGGGCTGGATATGGCCCGCGGGCCGGGGGTTGCCGACCGCTGTCCTAAAGAAATGTGTTCTTTTTTCTCCAAACGTTACAACACATGCCTCGCCTCTTATTACTTTCCAGTTTGTTGGAAGTCATTCTCTGTAGTTCCTGTCTTTAAAAAATCTGGGAAACTTTCACGCCACATCGAATATTCGCCCAATTCGTCTCTTACCTATTTTTGGAAAAGTGCTACAGGCTCTAGTCAAACCCCTTACCTCCCACTAGCTATGAATCTTTTTATTTTATTTTATTTTTTTTTAATCATCTCACCCCAAGCAAGGCATTCCACTGCCACTATTGCGCATGGGGCTATATAGGGGAAGGTAAACAGAAGGAGTGGTTAGACATAGGGAATGTCAGGAGGAATGAATGTTAGACATAGGGAATGTCAGGAGGAATGGGAGCAGGTTAGTGTGTTAGGAGGTGTCTATTGACCTTACATTTAAACTCCTGGAGATTGTATCCGTCGGGGAAGCAATCGTGTGGAATGGAATTCCACAGTCGGGAAGTGCGAGAAAAGAAACTGTTGGAGTAGAAGTTGCGGTTGCATTTTATCGGTTTCACTGTAAAAGGGTGGGATCTAGTTGCTAATCTAGTATCTCGTGCAAATTCGAAAATCTTACTTCACAAAGCCTCGTTTCAGACAAACAATATGACTTCCGTTTCTAGAAGTCAGCCGCCGATGTATTAACGGCTATAACAGAATTTGTCTGTCAAGCTTTAGATGAGAACTGTGAAACTAGGTCTGTGGCTCTGGACATCTCGAAGGCCGTTGACAGGGTTTTGGAATGTTGGCCTTCTGCGCAAGGTGTCTTTGGACAAATCTAATCGTTTCTTACTAATCGTGTAATGAATCCAATTAAATGTCCATTCTTCTAGATCATTTTACATTAAAGCAGGTGTATTACAGGTCTCAATCCTTGGACACACGTTGATTATTATCTTTATCAAAGACATTCCAGGTGTCATCAATTCCCAAATAGGTATTTATGCAGATAACACAACTATTTACTCCTGTCTTAGCAGATGTTTTGACATGTCCGACAGGGAAAAACTGACAACTGCTATCGAAAACGATCTCCAATCACGGGTTAACTGGGGTAAGGAATGGACTTGCTTGTAAATTTTAACGTTTCCAAAACAAAATGGCTTTCAGTTAACCACCATGAAGAATATGCTCTGTCCGCCATCAGCATATGGTTGATACTAACATCCAGGAGAGCAGCTCTTTGTGCTTTCATGGGGGCCACGATTTCTTCTGACATAAAATAGGATTCATTAAGAAAATTGGTTCACTTCTTGTCATGATTCATCTTGCATATTTGTAAACCTACCATTCGTCTGTGCATTGAATAGTGCTGCCATATCTTGTCTGGTGCTTCTGCGGTATATCACGGTTCTTGACAAAATTCGAAGATGGTCGGTCGGTCTCTCTCTCTCTCTCTCTCTCTCTCTCTCTCTCTCTCTCTCTCCATTTATAAATCTATCATTTATCCATGCTTGGTCTGGAGGCCCTGCTCTATATCTTGATTCTTGACAAAATACATGAATGGATGAATCTCTCTCTCTCTCTCTCTCTCTCTCTCTCTCTCTCTCTCTCTCTCTCTCTCTCTCTCTCTCTAAATCTATCATTTATCCTGGTTGTCCTGCTCTATATCTCGAACTTCTTGACAAAATTCAAAGTGTCTCACCTGACATCTCAGCCTTAGTCCCTTTCTCACCGACACATGGCCTCCCTCTGTATTTTCTACAAACATTTCTATGCCAACTGCTTTGGTGAGCTCTTATCCATGTTGCCTCAACCAAAGGAATTTAAGTTTTATTTTTATTTTTATATAATCATTTCACCCAAACGAGGCAGCCTCACCGCCACTGGTGCACAGGGGGTTGCATAGGAGGAAAGTGAAGAGAAAGAGTGACAGGTTATAGGGAGTGTTAGGAAGTGGGTAAGAGAAGGATGAGAATACTGATGTGAACGGAGAAAAGAGCATGAGAGAAAGGATGCGAGACAGTGAGATAGGAGATGACTATTGACTTTACATTTAAATTCTTGGAGATTGTAGCTGTCGGGGAAGCAAGTAAACGGAAAGGAATTCCACAGGTGGAAAGTGCGAGAAAAGAAGCTGTTGGAATAGAATTTTCCTCTCCTTTTTTATTTATTTCTTCTGTTGCTTTTTTGTTCTTTCTTTATTTTTCCTCCTGTTTTTGCTACATTTCTACATTTTTTCTTTCGTTCATTTTGTCTTTCACTTTCTTTTTCTTTCTTTCTTTTCTACTCCTTCTTTTGATGATATTTCTTTTTCCACAGTTTTTTCTTCTTCCTTAACACTTCTTTCCTTATTTCTTTATCTACTTTTTATGTATTTTCTATTGTTTTTTTCCTTCTTCCTTTTTCTCTTTCCCTGTTTCTTTCTTCATTTTCCTTTTTCTTTTGTCTATATTCTTTTCTACTGTTTCGTTTATCGTATTTCCTTATGCTTCCTTCTTTTTTCTTTCTTTCTTTCTTTCTTTCTTTCTTTCTTTCTTAGTTTTCCACTCTTTTTTTCTATATTTCTTTTTCCAATGCTTCTTCTATCCCAATGTTTCTTTCTTTCTTCCTTCATTTTTCCACTTTTTTATATTTTCAATGTATACATTCTTTCTTTCTTTCTTTCTTTCTTTTTCCTTCTTTCTTTTTTCTTTCTTTCTTTTTTTCTTTCTTATTTTTTCTTTCTTTTTTCTAGATTTCTTTTTCCAATGCTTCTTCTTTCTTTCTTTCTTTCTTTCTTTCTTTCTTTCTTTCTTTCTTTCTTTCTTTCTTTTTACACTGCTTTTTTCTTTCTTAATGGTTTTTTTCTGTCATTCTTCCTTTCTGTTGTATCGTGGAATGAAGTGATAGATAAAGTACTTTATTAACAGAGTGGTACAACCAACAGTTATATACAATACTAGCAATATAGCTCGGCATTGCTCGGGTGTAATGAAAGCTTTAAAACTAATCTATGGTCTTGGAGTTCAGACTCTTTGGACGTTTGAACGAAAAACGTAGGTTGTTGAAAGTTTGGTCTCGAAGCCGTAGAACTTATTAAAATGAATGGATGTAAATCAAATTTTGATTTCCGGTATCGATGTCAAATAACTGAATTTTGAAGGTTAAATAAGTCCTCTGAGTAAGTGGTATCATGGCTGAAACCTAAGAACTACAATTATACCTACTTAGAGCAAAACCTGAAGCAAAAACCAAAATAAAGGGCTGAAAATCTGATTTTGATCAGACCCGACAGGTTATTGGGGTATCAATTTCCAATATCGGGGAAAATGAGTCGTCTGAGAAGATCTACTAATGTTTGAGACAAAAACTATAATTTTACCAAGTTAGAGCAAATTCTGTAGCAAGAACCACTATAAAAGGGCTGAAATCCTGATCTTGATCAGACCTGATCGGATATTGGGGTATCGATTTCCGAAATTGATGGTGGGGGATCGGAAAAATTAGATTCGATAGAATATCGAGGTTATCGATTTCCGATATCAGGGAAAATGAGTCGTCTGAGAACTACAAATGTTTGAGATTAAAAACTATAATTTTACCAAGTTAGAGTAAATTCTGCAGCGAGAACCACGATAAAAAGGGCTGAAATCCTGATCGGATATCGGGGTATCAAGTTCTGATATCTGGGGGAAATTAGAAAAAATAAATAACCCATGACCTGACCTGAAGCCTAAAGAATATTTGTGTGAAGTTTGGTGAGAATCGGATAAAAATTGTGGATTTGTATAAAGGAAATACAGACAGACACACACATTCACACACACACACACACACACACACACACACACACACACACACACACGCACACACGAACATCTTGCCTTTTATATATATATAAAGTTACAGTCTCTCTCAGTAGTAGGTGTTACTTCCCGAAATCCGTGATAAAGCCAATACCCCGTGCTAAGCGCACATTGTCTTTTATACATCCGACCTCGGATGTCACACGGTACGAGCCACGACACAACACTTTTTTTTTTCATATTTTTAATATTCAGGGAGTCCATAAATTCCCAGTGCCATTACAAGTATTTGTTTGGAAGCCAAATGCCATTTTTGGAGGCGGGTGTACATCTTCTCGGATGTGCGTTGTGGCGCAGTGTATATCGGCTCAAAACGACAAATCGAGGAGCCGAGTTCGAATTCCAGTTGAATTCCTTGCATTCACTTACGCACAAATACCGTTGGTAAAGGTATTAATCCGTATCTTCCCTCCAGTTATCGGTTAAATAACAGGACAGATTGTGTTCTATAACCTTGGCTGGCAACCAGTCTACTGCATAAAGCAATGGCAACCTACTGCGGGATAAACTTCTACGCAGTCTTTCAAGACATGATCGCCCAAAGCGTGTATCACGTATGGCACTTAACTGACTGCCTATATTTTCAATTGTTACTTTTTCTCTCACTATCTTTATCTATCTCTTTCCTTTCTTTCTTTCTTCTCTATTTTACACTGTTTCTTTACCTCTTTTGTTTTTCTCTTTTTTGTTTTTCTCTTTCTTCCTTTCTTTCTTTTGCTCTCTCTCTCTCTCTCTTTCTCTCTCTCTCTCTCTCTCTCTCTCTCTCTCGTTTTTGTATGATTGTTTTTAATTGTTTTTACATATCTTTATCGCCCTGTCAATGCAAAACAAACATGACGGGGAAATCGAGAACAGGGTTTGATAATGAAAATTATTGAAGGAATACTCTTATGAAATTAGAAAAAGCTTACGATCTCCCATATCTAGTCAGTCAGTCAGTTTAGGTGCCATACGTGATACACGCTCGGGCGATCATGTCTCGAAAGAGACATGACTGACTGGGCAGAAGATTATCCCGCAGTAGGTTGCCATTGCTTTCTGCGGTAGACTGGTTGCCGACCAAGGCTATAGAACCCAATCTGTCCTGCTATTTAACCCATAACTGGAAGGAAGAGACGGATTAATACCTTTCCAAAGGGTATTTGCGCGTAAGTGAATACAATGGATTCAACTGGAATTCGAACTCGGCTCCCCATATCTAGACATATCTTAATTTATTTTTTCTTTCTTTCTATAATTTCAGTTGTTACTTTCTCTCTCTCACTATCTTTATCTCTCTCTCACTCTCTTTCCTTTCTTTTTTCTTTCTTTCTTCTAAGTTTTACACTGTTTTTTTCCGTCTTTTTGTTTATCTTTCTTTCTCTTTTTTTCTTTCTTTTTTTACTCGCTTTCTTTTTTTATATCTTTATTGCCTTTTGCTTCTTAATTTCTTTTTTCCTTTTTTTCTATTATTTTAACTGTCTTTTTTTACATTATTTTTCCCGCTCTTTCTTTCCATCTTTCATTCTATTTTTTCTTTCTTTCCGCCATCGTCTTTCTTGCTTTTAATAATATCCTAGTTACCGTCTCCTCTTTTTTTGTTGTTTTTGTCTTTGTCTTTTTTTTGCACTTAATTTTTTTTCTCTCTTTCCTTTAGTTTTTTATTTCTTTCTTCTATATTTTATACTGTTTCTTTCCCTCTTTTTGTCTTTCTCTCTTTCTTTTTCTTTCTCTTTCTTTCTTTCTTTCTTTCTTTTACTTTCTGTTTCTTCGTCTGATTGTTTTTAATTATTTTTTCATATCTTTATCGCATTTTCCACTTAATTTCTTTTTTCTTTCTTTCCAAAATTTCAATTGTTACTTTCACTCTCGTTATCTTTATCTCTCCCTTTCCTTTCGTTTTTCTTTCTTTCTTCTATGTTTTACACTGTTTCTTTCCCTCTTTTTGCTTTTCTCTCTTTCTTTTTCTCTTTCTTTCTTTTTTTACTTTCTCTTTCTTTTTTCATATCTTTATCGCCTTTTCCTTCTTAATTTCTTTTTTCCTTTTTTTCCATTATTTTAACTTTGTTCGTTTTCTTTACGTCTGTCTTTTTTTTTTTTCATTATTTTTCCCTCTCTTTCTTTCCATCTTCCTCTCTATTTTTTCTTTCCGCCATCGTCTTTCTTGCTTTTAATAATATCCTAGTTACCGTCTCCTCTTTTTTTTTGTTTTTGTCTTTGTCTTTTTTGCATTTAATTTTTTTTTCTCTCTTTCCTTTAGTTTTTTCTTTCTTTCTTTCTTCTATATTTTACACTGTTTCTTTCCCTCTTTTTGTCTTTCTCTCTTTCTTTTTCTCTTTCTTTCTTTCTTTTTTTCTTTTACGCTCTCTTCCTTTCTTTCTTTCTTCGTCTGATTGTTTTCAATTGTTTTTCTTTATCACCTTTCCTTAATTTCTTTTAACCATCTTTCTATAATTTCAATTGTTACTTTCTCTCTCTCTCTCACTATCTTTATCTGTCTTTCCTTTCTTTTTTCTTTCTTTCTTTCTTCTATAGTTTACACTGTTTCTTTTCCTCTTTTTCTCTTTCTCTCTTTCTTTTTCACTTTCTTTCATCCTTTCTTTTACTCTCTCTTCCGTTTTTTGTCTGATTGTTTTCAATTGTTTTTACATATCTTGATCGCCTTTCCTTCTTAATTTCTTTTTTCTTTTCCTTCAATTATTTCATCTGTGTTCGTTTTCTTTTTTGTCTGTCTTTTTTTTCCATTATTTTTCCCTATCTTTCTTTCCATCTTTCTTTCTTTCTTTCTGCTATCGTCTTTCTTGCTTTAAAACCATATCCTAATTACCGCCTCACCTTTTTTGTTGTGTTTTTGTCTTTTTTGCACTTCATCTTCACAGAAAGACGTAATATCGCCATAACCTCTGACGAGACTTCTTGCCCGAAAGTGTCTAGAAAAAGAAAAAAAAAGCAAAAGCAGACAAATCAGACTTTGTCCTTTTCTTCTTCGGATATTAAAAATGTCCAGCGTTTCCGTGATATAGCAGTTTATTTATCGCTGATATTAGATTTCGAGCAAATACAAATGTCACACAATTAAAAGAAATGTCGTCTGCCATTTAATTAATTCCTTTGGTTAAGATTTGTTATGTACTGTTACCAACACACGGGAGGTGGAAAGCACCCAACTGCCTCATGGATAATAACTGTAGCTATTTATACCCTGGGGTACTTTCTATCATTTCCCTGTATCGAAGAGATTTTCTCTTTATTTTTCTTGACAAATCTGGGAGCTTTCTAACCTCCCCATCTCCCAAAAGATTGTCTAGATATGGGAGATCGTAAGCTTTTTCTAATTTGATAAGTGTCGATACCAACTTGGTAGACCGGCTGCAGTCACTCTCTGTGCCTCTTTTATAAATATTTTCACCGCTTCTGCTCCGATGAACTTAGATCACTGGTATCCCCTAGGTCAAATTTGCACGAGATACTAGATTAGCAACTAGGTCCCACTCTTTTACAGTGAAACCGATAAAATGTAAGCGCAATTTCTACTCCAACAGCTTCTTTTCTCGCACTTCCCGCTTGTGGAATTCCCTTCCACATACTTGCTTCCCCGACAGCTACAATCTCCAGGAGTTTAAATGTAAGGTCAATAGACATCTAACACACTAACTCGCATCCATTCTCTCAAACGCTCTTCTCATCTACCCAACCCTCATCCTTGGTATCCTTACCTGTCTATCACCCTCCTTCTGACATTTCTTATATCTAACCACTCTTTCTCATCACCTTCCCCTATGTAACCCTCTGTTTGTCTTGCATTAACAGGACACTTTCGCTTTCATTATATTCAGGTTCACCATGATGTGCGTTGTGGTGCAGTGGATATTTGCTTGGAACGAGAAATCGGAGAGCCGAGTTCGAATTTCGGATGCATTCATTTACGCGCAAATACCCTTAGGAAACATACTAATCCGTCGCTTCTCCCACCAGCTATGGGTTAAATAGCAGGACAGATTGTGTTCTGTAGACTTGGTCGGCAACCAGTCTACCGCAGAAACTAATGGCTGTCAGTCATGTCTCTTTCAAGACATGATTGCCCAAGCATGTATCACGTATGGCACTTAAAACTACTGAATGAAGATAATAGTTGGAAACATAAGTAAAGATTATACTGGGCAAAAAGTGGGGGATCAGTTATCTATTGTTATTAAGTAATAAACTGATCCCCCACTAATTATTAATTAATACAATCCGTCTTTTCACCCTTCAGCTACAGTTTAAAGAGCAGGATAGAAAATCTTCTGTCCAGTCAGTCATGTCTCTTTCAAGACATGATCGCCTAAGGGTGTATCCCGTATGGCACTTAACTCACTGAATGAAGATAATAGCTGGAAACATAAGTAAAGTTTCTACTGGGCAAAAAGTGGGGGATCAGTTTTCTATTGTTATTAAGTAATAAACTGATCCCCCACTAATTACTACTTATTAATACAATCCGTCTTTTCTCCCTTCAGCTACAGCTTAAAGAGCAGGATAGAAAATCTTCTGTCCAGTCAGTCATGTCTCTTTCAAGACATGATCGCCTAAGGGTGTATCCCGTATGGCACTTAACTGATGCATTGTTTCATCGCTGTCGTGTTGCAATCTTAACTTGGTTTGCAAACGCTAATTTCCCATTTACATTTTTCTATTATAATAGTGTTCTGTTCACTTTGCGTTATGAATCTTGCCTCTTGTAGATTAGATTCACTAATTCTTATGCCATAGTTTTTCGTTAGTGACATAAGACATGCTCAACGGGTCTCTAATTTATCTACCCTTGAAGGCTGACGAGATTTTCGACCTTCCAGTAAGTGGTATTGTCCTGCAACTTAGTAACAATCTAGACAGTAATGTTTCTATTTCTTCTTTTCGTTGTAGACTTATTTTTAGTCCGTTTTGAAAGTTTATATCATCATTTGTGCAAACCCGTTTGATTACGTATGGTACAGTTTACATCCAGCTTTAAAGTTTATATCATCATTTGTGCAAACCCGTTTGATTACGTATGGTACAGTTTACATCCAGCTTTAAAGTTTATATCATCATTTGTGCAAACCGTTTGATTACGTATGGTACAGTTTACATCCAGCTTTACTCAACCATTGGCATAGTACCTCGTCACAGAGCTCTGAGGCGTTTTTTTTTATAATTTCACCCAAAGCAAGGCACTCCACTGCCACTATTGCGCAGGGGGTTACATAGGGGAAGGTGAAGAAAACGTGTGTTTAGATATAGGAAATGTCAGAAGGAGGGTGATAGACGGGTAAGGATACCAAGGATGAGGCTTGGATAGATGGAAAGAGTTTGAGAGAATGGATGCAAGTTAGTGTGTTAGGAGGTGTCTATTGACCTTACATTTAAACTCCTGGAGATTGTAGCTGTTGGGGAAGCAAGTATGTGGAAGGGAGTTCCACAGGCGGGAAGTGCGAGAAAAGAAGCTGTTGGAGTAGAAATTGCAATCATTTCACCCAAAGCAAGGCACTCCACTGACACTATTGCGCAGGGGGTTACATAGGGGAAGGTGAAGAGAAAGGGTGTTTAGATATTGGAAATGTCAGAAGGAGGGTGATAGATGGGTAAGGATACCGGCACTGAGTGTTGGTCAGATGGGAAGAGTGTTTGAGAGAATGGATGCGAGTTAGTGTGTTAGGAAGTGTCTATTGGCCTTACATTTAAACTCCTGGAGATTGTAGCTGTCGGGGAAGCAATCATGTGGAAGGGAATTCCACAGGCGTTGACGGACACTAGTTGTTTCAGAATTCCATTTCTACAAAAAATTATCGCTGACGCTTGTTTCAAGCTCATGCTTCTTTTGTTGGAGACCTTTGTTACTTTTGGACAGGCTGAATCGGCATCTACCAGTATTAGTAATAATATCACCCCATTAAGATGAACATGATCCACGTGTACTCTGTCGTAAGGTTAAGGCTCTTTAGGCCATGATTGTGTTTTGTCTGAATTTTCTTCTTTTACTTCATGTTTGACACTTTTTTAAAGGCTTCTTATACATCCACATCTGGTCGGGTGCCCCTGCTATTCTCCTCGGGGTTCTTGACAAAACCCAACGGAGAATCTGTAGTGTGATCGATACCGACTTGGTAGACCGGCTTCAGTCGCTCTCTCACCGGCGTGACGTGGCTTCCCTGTGCCTCTTCTATAAATACTTTCACGGCTACTTCTCTGATGAACTTAGATCACTGGTGCCTCCTAGGTACGAATTTGCACGAGATACCAGATTAGCAACTAGGTCCCATCCTTTTACAGTGAAACTGATAAAATTTAACCGCAATTTCTACTTTAATAGCTTCTTTTCTCGCACTTCCCGACTGTGGAATTCCCTTCCACATTCTTTCTTTCCCAACAATCTCCAGGAGTTTAAATGTAAGGTCAATAGACATCTCCTAACACACTAACTCGCATTCATTCTCTCAAACACTCTTTCCATCTAACCAACCCTCATCCTCGGTATCCTTATCTGTCTATCACCCTCCTTCTGACATTCCGATATCTAACCACTCTTTCTCATGATTTTCTACTATGTAACCCCCTGCGCAACAGTGGCAGTGGAATGCCTTGCTTGGGGTGAAATGATTAAAAAAAGAAATTGTTGAATAGCCTGGACACCATGCTCTTTGCCTTAGCCTCGTTTGCGTAGACGTTATTCCACAATGAACATCGTCATGTAGGCTTTTTATAATTTCACTTATGACTCCATTACAAATTACACCTTTTTCCGCAATTTTATTTAACCTCTTTAAAACGCCTTTCTACCCGTGAGCTATTCCAATTATTTATTTCTTCTTAACAATATACTATTCAATATGGGATCTTGTTTCGTATCCTCAGCTAATTTGTCTATAGACAAAATATCAGTTTCGATCAGAAAGTATCTTCGAATTTTTCCTCATCTTTCTCACTTTCAAAAGTAATGAACCCCAACCTCGACAAAGCGTCCGTATGTGGAATGGTATCGCCTTTCACGTAGTCAATATAAAAGTCAAACGCCATTAGCATTAAAGCCTATCTTGGAATTTTAGATGACGTTACCTCAGGAAATTCTTTCGTAGGATTAAATATGAATTCTAAAGGTCTATTGTCGGACCTTAGTAGAAATTAATTTCCAATCAAAAACTGACGAACTCTGTCGTCTATATTATGGACAGTGCTTCTTTCCCAATATCTGAATAGTCTGATTTGGCTTTTGAAAATGTTCTTAAATTTGCATAACATAATAGGATGGCCATCCTAACCTAATATGCCGACACTGAGTGTTCACTTGCGTCAGTTATCTAAACTTTTTTATGAATGGAACTTTGTGTGTGTGTGTGTGTCTGTGTATGTGTGTGTCCATTACCTATAGACTCCGAAACGGCTGAACCGATTTTCTTGAAAATTTACACAGTTGTACTATAAGCGTCTGCGAATGTTCTTAGCTAGGTTTTGTGTCGAGGTACCCCCGATAAATACCGAAAATCGATAATCGAAAAAATCGGGTTATAGTAGGAGTGATCCGATTTTAATCAAATTTAATACACTCATAAACAAAAACATAAGAAACGATATTCAGAAGTTTCAAGGATGCATTTTTTACAATAGTGCAGAAAATCGATAATATATATATATATATATATATATATATATATATATATATATATATATATAAGGCAAGATGTTTGTGTGTGTGTCTGTTTATCTGTCTGTATGTCCTTTATACAAATCCACAATTTTTATCTGATTCTCACCAAACTTCACGAAAACATTCTTTAGGCTGAGTCTGAGCTCCAGGACCATGGATTAGTTTTAAAGATTTCATTACACCAGTGCAACGCCGGGCTATACTGCTAGTTACTGATATTTGTTTCTGTGGGGTCGAACATTTTTACTACTAGCTTCTTTGCCATAACATCTTTTAAATATTCAGATGTTCTTTTATTCAAATCAATGTCACGTTTTTCTTACTTAAAGTAATAAAACATTCAGTCAATTTGGAGTATCGCTTTATATATCGTCTGTAGAAATTTACAATTCCCAAGAGAGATTCCAATTCTTTTTTGTTCTTACGTACTTCAATTTTTAATATTTTGTCAATTAACAATAGGTCTGATAATACGCTCTCTTTAGATATGTAATATCCCCAAAATGATATTTATTTTTAGTAGTGCACACTTTTTTTTTCGTTTTCTGATAATACAGAATAGTTTAACTTATTCAAAACCATACTGGTTTTCCATTTAGTTCTACGTCATTTGCTCCCGCTTGGAGGGAGCAAATGAATCCATCCGTTAGAAATTTTAAGAAAGAAAGGTGGGGGTCTGCGCATTTGTGGTGGCGAAAAGATGGGCGTAAACCACAAAATATATGCAAACTCGTATCCTATCCCCTGTTTAGAATGAGCTTTGAACTCTTTAGCGGGTATGAAACTATTTTCTAAAATTGATGCAAACTGGGCATTCTATCAAATAGACCACCAGTCACCATAATCTTTTGCTGTTGCAACTTTGGCTTCGGGAAATGTTTGGGAGACTCATCACGATCAAGCCATTGATCTGATCGTTTACGGTTATCATAAAGGATCGACTTTTCATTCTTCTTCTTCTATGTGCCTTTTCCCTTCAGGACGTAGGCGATCATGGCCTTCCACTTTTCCCTATCCCTGGTGGCTCTGAGCACGCCTTCTCCTGTTACACCATGCAACCCTCGTTCCGTCATCCACCTGATCAGGTCCTTCAAATATGTTATCCGTTGCTTTCCCCTCTTTTCCCCTCTATCTGGCCTGTTAGTATCACATTCTCGAAGCCCTCCTTCCTCATTGCGTGTCCCAGGAACTTCAGCTGTCTCTTCCTGATGCTCAGTATTAATTTCCTTTTTGTTTCCATCATTTCCAAGACCTCATCATTGCTCACATGCTCGTTCCATGATATTCGCAGCATCCTTCTGTAGAACCACATTTCAGTTGCTTCAAGTTTTTCCTTCATTTTTGATGGTATTGCCCAGCATTCACTGCCATATTGAAGGACGGACAACACGTATCAATCCAGTACTCTCTTCCTAGTTTCTAGCGAAATTGTCCTGTTTCTTAATACTTTATTAAACTTCTGGAATACTTTCTTCGCCATGCCAATTCGCCTTCGGATCTCTGTGTCGCACTTTCCGTCTTCTGTTATAACGCTTCCCAGGTATTTAAATTTTTGTACCTGCTTGATTCTGGTATCCCCGACCTGTATTTGGCATTTTGGGCCGCCCTTTTTACCGATGATGATTCATTCGGTTTTCTTGCCGTTTATTACTTTTCATTACAAGTGACTATTCGGTGAAGAAAGGGACCATTATCGTCTTGAAGAAAGAACATCGATCACAGTTCAAAATGTCTGAGTTTCTAATTTTCATAGAGATCATGAGAAACCCATTTCTCGAGGTTTTCTCCTTGCCACTACTCTGCAAATGGCGGTGAGACTGTTGCAGTGCTGACACAAAGCGTCTGAGACATTTCTCTGACACTTTCAAGTGTTTTTTTTTCTCGATAACTGCTTGCATTTGTTCGGTGTCAAGACTGCATGATCATCATCTGCCTTCTTCATCTTCAAGGCTATAATCGCCAAATTTCTGGAACCAGCTTCCTACTGTCTAATAATGCTCTGTTCATATCAGCAGAAGTTTGAGAGGCACTGTGACCAAGTTTGAACTCGTGTAATAAAAGTAAACGAATATTCCAGTTCATAATTAAGGAGCCTCTATGCTTCAAGAATATTTCTGTCTAAAAATAAATTTAAATTTATTAAAGACACATTAATTATTATGTGTAAAATATAATCAGTTATGATCTGAGATTTTTTTTTAATCATATCACCCCGAGCAAGGCGGTAACGCCACTGATATGCAGGGGGCTACGTAAGAGTGAAAAGATTTGGAAAAGAGAAAGCCAGAAACCACATCCTAAACAGGGAACAAGGGATGAGCCTCTACACCTGTACAATAGACGTGGGTGGAGTGTGAACCGGGCGATAGTTTAGTCTATCTACTCCAATTGAAAAAAAATAAAAAAGGAAAAGAGTGAAAAGATTGGAAAAGAGAAAACCAGAAACCGCATCCTAAACAGGAAACAAGGGATGAGCCTCGTCACCTGTTCAATAGATGTGGGTGGAGTGTGAACCGGGCGATAGTTTAGTCTATCTACTCCAATTGAAAAAAAATAAAAAAGGAAAAGAGTGAAAAGATTGGAAAAGAGAAAACCAGAAACCGCATCCTAAACAGGAAACAAGGGATGAGCCTCGTCACCTGTTCAATAGATGTGGGTGGAGTGTGAACCGGGCGATAGTTTAGTCTATCTACTCCAATTGAAAAAAAAAGAAAAAGAAAAAAAAGAAAAAGAAAAGTGAAAAGATTGGAAAAAAGAAAGCTAAGCACAGTATAGTTAAATAAAAATATTTTAAATCGCCTACGCGTTTCGTCCTGTGATGGACTTTATCAAGGCAAAAAGATGAAATGAGCTTTATTCTAAATTACGTATCTATAAACAAACAGTGTTGGTAACCACAAAGACGTTCTTTTGAAATGATTTGTGAGCGTTTTTGTGGTTGCAAAAAGTATTTGTTTATAGATACGTAATTTAGAATAAAGCTCATAAAGCTTAGTAGCCAAGGTTATGGAACCCAATCTGTCCTATTATTTAATCCATAACTGGAGGGAAGAGATGGATTAATACCTTTCCCAAGGGTATTTTTGCATAAAGACAAAGCAATAAATCAGCAGTTCATGAATGTATTATCAAAATGGTTCTGATACAAATGCATCTCAAAGGAAATACATCTCGTATCATTTTTTTATTCTACTTTCCTTTTATAAGGAACTCTATAGTGAACTTATTGCTACACTGTATAATATATATATATATATATATATATATATATATATATACACTGCTGGCCATAATTATTATCCACCCCAGTTTTTTTAAAGAAATGATGTATTTATACCATTTTTAGTATTTATTGCCAAGTCGATAATTCTAAATGAAAATAGAATGGTTCTTTTGTTAATACAGCATAATAACACATGCATCAAATGAGCTGTTCTGGTGTCCAGTTTTTGTGCTCTCTTCCCCATGCTAGTCTCTTCTTCTTATTGGATGGCCGAAGCAAAGGCTTCCTAGCTGCCTTGTAAAATTTTGAAAAGTATTAAAAACAAAAGAACCATTCTATTTTCATTTAGAATTATTCACTTGGCAATAAATACTAAAAATAGTATGAAATACATCATTTCTTTTAAAAAACTGTGGCGGCCTAATAATTATGGCCGGTAGTATATATATATATATATATATATATAAGAAAAATTAAGGCAGACACGTTATCACATGGCGAATCCTATAGGCCTATTTCAGGCAAACCATCATCAGCTTATGATGATGGTTCGCCTGAAATAGGCCCACACTTCCGATTCAACATGAGATAACGTGTCTGCCTTAATTTTTCTTATATTTGCTCTATATGTATTTATATGCATATATGTTTAGAGCTCTCTTCGAGAGTTATCCTACCACTGTATGTGCAGGATACTCCCTTGGATTCTTCTATACCCACACTGCATGCTGATATATATATATATGGTATTGTCTATAAGAATTTTACGATTCTAATAAAACCTTAAAACTTATTATATATTATAGTAAATTCAAACCTTCTAACCTGATTATGAACAACAGCCACTCTCCAGCTGCCTCCGATGTTGATAGAACTAATGTTGTGTATGAATTTAAATGTCCTTTTGAAGAATGCTTTTCTAATCCACATACATACATTGGATTTACGACTACCCGGCTCTCTAGACGATTAACTATGCATTTAAATGATTCCAATGCCATTATACAACATCTTAAGTCACATACTGATTCCCTTCAGCATTCTGGCATTCGTAAAATTCTTATAGACAATACTAAAATTATTGATCAACACACAGACATAAGACGCCTAAAAATTTTAGAGGCACTACATACCAGAAGTAAAAAACTTCTTCTCAATCGCACAGCTTACCAATTTTCTAGACATGTACTTAGTTGTGTTTAGAGGTTTTATTTAAAATAGAATTAAGGTAAATAATTCTTTGCCTCTGAGTAATTTGATAATTTACATAATTAGTTCCTACGAAGTTCAAATTCTCTAACGTATTTTTACGGCATTTAAAATCTTTAACAACCAAGCATTCCATATAATTCACGCATCTACGTGACCACATATCGTCACGTGACCACATATCGTCACGTGTGCATGTTGTTTACATTATTACTGCCTTTGAATTTAAAAATTTTTCATAACGTTTATTTATTTTCTTTTAAAATGTTGTAACACTTTTCCTGCTACAAGGCATTATTTGATTTTTAAATTGTAATATAGTCCCTGATGATGAACGATGACCTAGGATAACCTTTGGACAATTTTTATACAAATGTAATTCAGAAATAAAAAGCCTAATCAGAAAATATGAAAAAATTCAAAAGAAAATATATAAGACTATGTTGTCGCTATCGTTTAACACAACTTGTTTAAAAGAAAAGATGCTACCAAAATATGCGTACTATATATATATATATATATATATTTGTTTTTCTTTAATCTGAAGTGGAAGAGTAGGAAGGTAAATTCCAAGAACCGGATCCTAAGTAATATTAAAAAAATTTTAACATTAAAAAGTGATGCAGGAAGAGAGCTCAATATATTAAGAATACAGAGCCAATATAATTTTGGAAAAAACAATGTCGCTGACGTGACGTAGAATCTCTATTAGAGATCCTATGTCGAAATGTACATCCGACACCTTTGAATTTTGAAAATTTTCTCTAATTTATATAAGTCACTGGTGCCTCCTCAACAGGTGTTTACTCGTGCAACCAGAATGGCAACTGGGTCCCACTCATTCACAGTTAGGTTAGCCAACTGCAGACGACAATTCTACTCCTGCAGCTTCTTCTCTCGCACTTCCCGCCTGTGGAACTCGCTCCCATATTCTTGCTTTCCTGACGGCTACAACCTCCAGAAATTTAAATGCAATGTCAATACTCATTTACTAACCACCTGACTCTAGCCCTTCCCCCACCCCGTATATCCTTCCCTTTTTCTCTCCCCTTGCAACTGTCATTACACCTGCA
Organism: Ascarosepion bandense; assembly: GCA_037127315.1. Taxonomy (NCBI): domain Eukaryota; kingdom Metazoa; phylum Mollusca; class Cephalopoda; order Sepiida; family Sepiidae; genus Ascarosepion; species Ascarosepion bandense. Next base: position 74,086 of record JBBBDQ010001813.1, read on the forward strand.
TTTTCATCTTTCTATTGCTTCTTTCTAATTGGTTTGTAATCATCTTCTCCCTCCTTTAATTAATTTTCTTTCAGTTATGTACCCCCCCCCCGCACATCAGTGGCATTTACGCCTTGCCCGGAGTGTAATGATTAAAAATATATATATATATATAAACTTATTTAGAAATGGATCTGTGTATGTGTGCGTGTATGTGTGTGTGTGTGTCAGATTAAATAAATTGAAAACATTATAAAAAACCAACCAGCAAAAACTCTTGCCCTCTCAACTATAAGAGTTAATGCCCTAACTACTACAAAATGGCACTTATACACAAATTAATTAACCCAGCACAAATCAACTCCTCCACAAAAAATGATATTTTACTCTGAACTAAAAAGTATTAAGCAGACTCTCATTAATAATGACTTCCCAAACTACATTGTAGATGAAGAAATAAGACGATATTTCAAAAACCAAAATACACATCAAACAAAATATGGTATTTCTACAAAAGAAAAAGGATGAAGAAAAAACTTGAAGCAGCGGAAATGTGGTTCTACAGAAGGATGCTGCGGATATCATGGACCGAACATGTGAGGTTTTGGAAAAAATGGCATTGAAAAGAGAACTAATAGTGAGTATCAGGAAGAGACAACTGAAGTTCCTGGGACATGCAATGAGGAAGGAGGGCGTGGAGAATCTATCTGGCCAGATAGAAGGAAAAAGAAACAGAGGAAGGCAGCAGATAAGATATTTGAAGGGCCTGATCAGGTAGATGAAGGAACGGGGGTTGCGTGGAGTAACAGGAGAAAACGTATCAGAAGCCACTAGGGATAGGGAGACGTGGAGAACCATGATCGCCTACGTCCTGAAAGGATAGGGCACATAGAAGAAGAAGAATGTTTGCAATTTATTTAATCTTACATGTTTAAAAGAAAATTTACTGCCTAAATACACACACACACACACACACACACACACACACACACACACACACATATATATATATATATATATATATATATATATATATATATATAATCTATCTAAACTTATTTATAAATGGAACTTTGTCTCTCTGTGTGTGCGTCTGTGTGTGTGTGTGTCCGTTACCTATAGACTCCGAAACGGCTGAACCGATTTTCTTGAAAATTTACACAGTTGTACTCTAAGCGTCTGCAAGTGTTCTTAGCTAAGTTTTGTGTCGAGGTACCCCCGACAAATATCGAAAATCGATAATCGAAAAAATCCGGTTATAGAAGGAGTGGTCCGATTTTAATCAAATTTGATACACTCATAGACAAAGATATAAGAAACGATATTCAGAAGTTTCAAGGTTATAGTTTTTACAATAGTGCAGAAAATCGATAATATATATATATATATATATATATATATAAAAGACAAGATGTTTGTGTGTGTGTCTGTTTATCTGTCTGTATCTTTATACAAATCCACAATTTTTATTCGATTCTCACCAAACTTCACACAAATATTCTTTAGGCTGAGTGTGAGCTCCAAGACTATGGATTAGTTTTAAAGCTTTCATTACACCTGAGCAACGCTGCTCTGTACTGTTAGTATATATATATATATATATATATATATATATATATATATATATATATATATATTGTGTGAGTCAAAGTTGTTTGTCTTAATTTGCTTGAATACTGAAAATCTATGTGTCATTCGAGAGCATGAGCGGGCCTCCCAAAGGTTAATGTGTGGTTTGCCGTGATCGCTACTGGTGCAATTAGTCTATATTTCTTTACAACTCTAATGGTGACTGCAAATGCTTACCTACAAATGCTGCAAGAGTTTGCCAATGATAACATGCCCCCTACAAATCAAACGAGCAGGCTATTTCCAACAGGATGGTTCACCGCCTCATTTTGCCTCTACTGTTTGCGTTTATCTTGATCAAAGTTTCCCAAATCGTTGGTAGTTTTGAGTATGACGCTGAAGCTGCATTTAGCAGCAAGGCTTCTGATTGAGAGGTCGTGAGAAACATGGAACCACCTCTTTATTGCTGTTGTTCCAAGGTTAACCTTAACCTGGGGTGGTATCAACTGTTAGGGTCCCAGCTATTGGCAAATGTTGGAGTAGATAGATCTATCTATCGCCCGGTTCACACTCCACCCACGTCTATTGTACAGGTGTAGAGGCTCATCCCTTCTTCCCTGTTTAGGATGTGGTTTCCAGCTTTCTCTTTTCCAATCTTTTCACTATTACGTAGCCTCCTGCACATCAGTGGCGTTACCGCCTTGCTCGGGGTGATACGATTAAAAAAAAATAGTTAACCCCCAGATTGAAGTCAAAACACTAAGAAAATATGAAAATAGACTTTTATATTAAAACTTCCAGGAATACATTTTTGACGAAAAATTAATATTACCGGCAATAGATTTTTGAAGAAAAAAATTTTTACCAACAATACATTTTTGAAAGAAAAATATTACTAACAATAAATTTTTGAAGGTAAAAAAATCAAAATAGCAACTTTAAGGACGTTTTCAAAAATACAAAACGAGAAAACAAAAAAAGCAACTTTTTCATTAAAATCTGACTAAATTAACCATATTACTATAACCGAAAAGTTTAAAAAATATACTAAAACCCTACCTTTTTGGCATTAAATAACCCACAGGGGTTGATATGCCGTTAAACAAAACTCAAACCCAAATCGTTGGATAGGTCGCAGCGAACCATTGTCATGGCCACCACATTCTCCTGAACTGACACCCCATAATTTCTGGTTATGAAGTATAATAAATGATCGCGTGTATAGCAAAAACTTTAGAGAGATTGAAAAACTCAAGGTCAGAATAAAACATGTAATATGAAACGTTCCCCGTGAAATGTGTGTCAAGGCACTTAATTGTACTGTTGATCGCTTGCTTTTTATTTTTTTACTTTTTTATTTTATTTTTATTTATTTATTTATTTATTTTTACGTCACTCGTGCTGGTGGACAGGTGGAGACTATTTAGTAGACTCTGAATAAATTATTCCTCTCATACTGGTATCAACATCATTTTGACTCAACCTGTGTGTGTGTATATATATATATATATATATATATATATATATGCATTTCACTACATGGTTTTGTTGTCATTTCGCGCTATCACTCAGTGTGACGTCATAAAACCGCATCGCAAATTTAAGAACTGCGTTTATTGTTTTTGGTAACTATTGCCGTTGCCAAGCGGAGTTTTATGTCAACAAAAAATAAAATCGTCGGTGATGGTGGATCTTATAATATTTCAGTCTAAACAGCGTCTCTGAAGATGGCTCATGTGAGCCGAAAGCTTAGGAGAAAATCAATAAATAATTATCCAAATGTTGGAGAATTTTTGTTTTTATTTTCAACTGAAATTAAAGCAAAGATACGACGTTTAGAACGGCTCATGATTAAACATAATAGACATTCATTGTCTCTTATATTTAACAGCATATGTTTAGAAAAAATATATATATATATGTTAAATCCAAAAGGATGATCAGATAGGTAAATCCCAAAAACCCGATCCTAATTAATATTAATTTCATTAATATTAAAATTAATCAAGGTGAAGAGCTCGATGCAAATATTATATTCTATTTACAGAGCCAAATGTAAAAAATAAAACAAAAATGTCGATTTTTAAATCCATTGACTAGCCATTTCTACGAGGAAGTCCTCGCTTCTTGAGCAACAGCGAAACGAAAATTTTATTTACTCAAAGAGAAAAAGCGAGAGAAAGGTTCTGTTGTATAACCGTATGTATGTGTTAAATATTTGTCAAGAGGTATGTATTAAACTCATATGTATTTACTCATGTCACTTTTAGACCAAGTCAAAATATCTGGCTGACTATTTTCTGTCATAAACTAAGAATGAAACCTGTTTTTCTCTGTCTATTTTTTGGCATAGACAGAAAAAAAAAGATTTTATTATTGATTTAATGGCATGAGAGCGACAAGAAGAGACTACAAATAAACTGCAAAAAAATTGAATGCATGGTCATCAGTAAAAAGAAGAGCCCAAAATGCCAACTACAGGCTGGGGATACTAAAATCAAACAGGACATGGAAAACAAACTACATGACCTACAGAAGGCAGCTAAAGAGTGTGGAAAGAAAGAACTAAACATAAACTACAAGAAAACTAAATGTATGGTCATCAGTAAAAAGAGCAGCCCAAAATGTCAAATCCAGGTTGAGGGTGTGATAAAATCAAGCAGGTACGAAAATTTCAATACCTGAGAAGTGTTCTAACTGAAGACGGAAAGTGCGACACAGAAATCCAAAGGTGAATTGACATGGTGAAAGACGCGTTCCAGAAGCTGAGTAAAGTATTAAGACACAGGAAACTTTCACTAGAAACAAAGAAGAGAGTACTGGATTGCTATGTGATGTCAGTTCTTCAATATGGCAGTGAATATTGGACAATATCAACAAAGATAGAGGAAAACTTGAAGCAGCTGAAATGTGGTTCTACAGAAGGATGGTGCGGATATAAAGGACCAAGCATGTGAGTAATGATGAGGTGTTGGAAAGAATGAAAACTAAATTAATATTGAGCATCAGGAAGAGACAACTGAAGTTTCTGGGATATGCAATAAGGAAGTAGGGCTTGGAGAACCTGGTACTAACAGGCCAGATAGAGGGGAAAAAAGAGACACGGGAAAGCAGCGGATAATATATTTGAAGGGCCTGAGCAGGTGGATGTCAGAACGGGGGCTGCGAGACGTTACAGGAGAAAGCGTGCTGAGAGCCACCAGAAAGAACAAGGCACATAGAAGAAGATTTTATGGCATATAAGCTCCAAGGTAGATGTGTTTGTTATCTCCCTTTAATACAAATCTCTAAGTTATTGAACCAACAACTCTTTTGGGGGAAGTCACTGGAAATAATCCCAGATTTTATCTATCGAGCCATGAAGATATCAGTTTTGGAGATTTTTTGGGACCTAAAAGCCAAATGCCTCAGTAACCATTTGTTTTTTACCATTGCAATCTTTTTACCATTGCAATCTTTTTACCATTGCAATCTTGAAGCTAATATATAAATTTACTCGAGCCACAAGATTAGCAGCTAGGTCCCATTCTTTTACTGTGAAACCAGTAAATTGTAAACGTAAATTCTACTTCAACAGCTTCTTTTCTCGCACTTTCCACCTGTGAAATTCCCTTCTATTTACTTGCTTTCCCGACAGCTATAATCTCCAAGAATTTAAATGTAAGTTCAATAGTCATCTCCTATCTCACTAACCTGCATCCTCTCTCTCATGCTTCTTTCTCCGTCCACTCCACTCACATCAGTATTCTCCTCCTTCTCTTACCCACTACCTGACACCCCCTATAACCTGTCACTTTTTTCTCATAACTTTCCTCCTATGTAACCCTCTGCAAAATAGTGGCAGAATGCTCTGGTTGGGGCGATATGATTATTAAAAAAAAGATAGATAGATAGATAGATAGATAGATAGATAGATAGAATCACCAAGAATTTAAATGTAAAGTCAATAGTCCTCTCCTATCTCGCTAACCTGCATCCTCTCTCTCACGCTTCTTTCACCGTTCACTCCACTCTCATCAGTATTCTCATCCTTTTCTTACCCACTTCCTGTCGTCCCCTATAACCTGTCACTCTTTCTCATAACTTTCCTCCTATGTAAGCCCCTGCAAAACAGGGGCAACAAAATGCCTTGATTGGGGCGATATGATTATAATAAAAAATGATTTTCTCCATCACTCCGTATTACTGGTCCCCATATTGTATTTGTTTCTATGCTTGGTTGGCTTAGGAGTTTTTTATGTACTATCATAGGCGCTACTTTGATTCCTAAAGTTTTAGTAATTTCAAGTGATTTTCTTTATTATTTTACCTTCATCTTACACGGGACAGTGATTCTCTTTCTTCCTCCCTATGTGGTCTGCCACGCCTGTATTACACGGGACAGTGATGCCCTTTCTTCCTCCCTATGTGGTCTGCCACGCCTGTATTACACGGGACAGTGATGCCCTTTCTTCCTCCCTATGTGGTCTGCCACGCCTGTATTACACGGGACAGTGATACCCTTTCTTCCTCCCTATGTGGTCTGCCACGCCTGTATTACACGGGACAGTGATACCCTTTCTTCCTCCCTATGTGCTCTGCCACGCCTGTATTACACGGGACAGTGATGCCCTTTCTTCCTCCCTATATGGTCTGCCACGCCTGGTTTTTCTCATGTTACGGACTTGCGGTGTTCTTGCAGCCTTCCCTTAATGGGGGCGGCCCGTTTCTTCTTTATATTTCTTTCCACAGTTACATGGAATGGCGTACACACGATCCTTAGTCACGTTGGAGGTCTTACTCGGGAGAGGTATCTGCGAAGTGTAGCACCACTTTTGAAGGTCGCCCTGAAGCTATATGGACCACAAATTCTTTGTATTTTCTTTGATAAACCCTTCACATAGGGTAGACAGACCGAGGTTGTTTTCTGAGAGTTTTTATCCTCATGCACGCCCTCCTTCATGCTTCTTAAATTTACGTTGTAGGGTATTGCTTATATTGACGATCCTGGGAATGACGGTAAGCTGCATCCGGCAGCAAGGCCTCTGATTGGGAGGTTGTGAGGAGCATGGAACCACCTGTGAGTTGCTGTTGTTCCCAGGTCCATCTTGATCCGGAGTGGTAGCACCTGTTAGGGTCCCAGCTATTGGCAAATAGTTACCCCCACCAATTGGGGTCAAAACACTATGAAAGTATAAAAATACACTTTTATTAAAAAAATATATACATTTTTGAATGAAAAATATTACCAACAATACATTTTTGAAAAAAAATGTGATTACGATAACACATTTTTGAAGAGAGAAAAGGATTATTTTCAGCAAAACATTTTTGGATACAAAACTAGAAGACATTTTCAGTTTTCTAAAATAAAAAGAATAAAAGCAAAAAATTTTAATCAAAATCTGACTAAATCAACTTTCTCGCAATAACTGAACATTAAAAGAAAATACCTTAAAACCCCACCTTTTTGGCATTAAATAACCCACAGAGGTGTTGATATGCCGTTAAGCAAAACTCAAACTTATATTGATCATTTCTTGTTCATATGTCTTTTGGTCGCCACTTACGACTTTTGCTCGATGTTGCAAGCAGCGGACGATCCCTTTCTTTAAATTGTATGGGTGTGGGAGGAGTTTAAGTTGAGGTATTGTCCGGTGAATGTTGTCTTACGAACCGAACATTACACTGATGTCCTCAAAGACTCATGACCTATTGGTTAAAAGCGTTAATTATCAGGTCGGTGCAAAAGTTTTTGTCGATTTTTTTAAATCATTTCACCCCAAGCAAGGCATTTTACTGCCACTGTTGTACAGGGGGTTACATTGAAGAAAGTGATTAGAAAGACGGGTAAGTTATAGGAAATGTCAAGAGGAAAGTAAAAGACGGATGAGAATACCTGTGTAATGGGGGTGGAATGGATGAAGAAAAGAGCTCAAGAGAATGGCGGTGAGTGAGTGTGATAAGAGATGCCTATTGACCCTACATTTAAATTCCTTGAGATTGTAGCTCTCGGGGAAGCAACTATATGGAAGGGAATTCCACAGGCGGGAAGGGCGAGAAAAGAAGCTGTTAGAGTAGACATTGCGGTTACATTTTATTGGTTTTACAATAAAAGTGTGGGACCTAGTTGCTAATCCAGTATATCGTGCAAATTCATACCTAGGGGGCACCAGTGAGCTACGTTCATTGGAGCAGAAGTAGTGAAAGTATTTGTAGAAGAGGCACAAGGAAGCCGGTGAGAGAGCGACTCTATCCGGGCTGCCAAGTCGGCATCGATCACATTACAGACTCTCCGTTGGGTTTTGTCATGAACCCCGAGATGAATAGCAGGACATCCGACAAGATGTGGCAGCAGTATTCAATACACGGGCGGATGGTAGATTTATATATGTGCAGGATGGATTCAGACGGGAAAATTTCTTGTCTCTGCACAGAGAAACGACCTTCTTAGCAGCGGATTTAAAATTTCATCTTGAAAATGAAAAACTGTGTGTTTTTGAAAATCTTTATTCATAAAAATAACTACCTTTGCTCTCTATAACTTGATTTCATCTCTCAACGAGCGTATAAATGCCTCGCTTGGAAAATTATTTAGGTTTTGATGTGAAATATGAATCTAACTCATGTTCAATCTCCTTTCGTGATGTTAACTTAAGGCCATCTAAATGGTTTTGTAATCCTTGAAATAAGTAATAATCCGAGGGAGCTAGGTCAGGAGAATATGCAGGATTGGGCAAGATGGCACTTCTCATCACCTGTGACAAGCCTACTCAAAAATGGTGTCGTGAAAGCAAAGATTCGCAGCAAGAAACACGTTGTTACGGGTTCTCTGGAGACAGTTCATGCGGGACCCATTTTCCAAATGCTGAAATCTTCCCCATTCTTTTCAGCTGGCGTCACGCAGTTGCGTGGGGCACATTAAATTGGTGTGCGAGTTCTCTTCAGGTTACCGTAGGGCTTTGAGTAACAGCAGCATTCAATACATCTGAATCAAATTTTCTGGGGCGACCACATCTAGCCACATCTTCCAAGCTGAAATTTCCTTTCCGAAAACGGGAAAACCACCACCTACAACTTCTTTTTTCACTGCATCAATTCCATAAGCATCCTGAATAGATAGTGCTGCTTATTTGCACTGAAACCTCTGTGAAACTTATAGAGTCTAATGTGTTCTATAGATGAAAAGAACATTGGTGAGAATATAGCGAAAAATATGAATGATGCTTTAATAATCTGAAAGAAAAAGTTAAAAATTAATCATGGTGATATGTTTACGTAATAACAATATTCATAAAATAAATTACAATGATTTAAAATGTCCCTTTCACAAACCGGCAGATACTTTTGCACCGACTTGATAGAAACAGTGACTTGACCCAACGAAGTTGCGAGTCCATTACCTGGGTACAGCAGTCGTGAACAAATAACTTAGAGAGTTGAGTTCAAGGGAGATAACTAATACATCTAGTAGTGTCATAGCCCATGGAACGAGAAAAATATACTCCATTGATTGAAATAAAGGGTTTGGTTCGAAACTCTAATCATCTGAAGAAGGCCGGAGCGTACAACGGCCGAAAGGTGGTGAATATGACAAAAAAGATGAAGACAATTGTCCGACTAATGTAAATACTACCTCATCTAAGAAGTATAGACAAATACAAATACTGTTTAAAAAAAAAACAAATACTTTTTTTAAAGAAGACAAATATTTATGTTTCTAAAAATATACTTATTTTTTTAAAAAGACAAAAAGCAAATACTTATTTTTAGGCTTACGGCCATATCACGTTGAATACACCAGTTCTCGCTCGACCAGCGAATTTAAGCAACGTTGAACCTGGTCAGTACTTAGATGGGTTACCGCTTGGGAATACCAGGTGCTGTAAGCGTTTATTGACGGATGTGCGTTGTGGTGCAGTGGATATCGGCTCGGAAAGAGAAATCAGTGAGCCGAGTTCGAATTCCATTTGAATACCCTGCATTCACTTAAGCACTGGTATCCTTTGGAAAGGTATTAATCCGTCCCTTCCCTCGAGTTATGGGTTAAATAACAGGGTAGGACTTGGGGACCCTTCCCTTAAAAAAAAACAAATCCCAATGAATCTTGATACACGAAAAGAAAAAAAGTATTACTAGACACAAAAGTTATATAAAAACAACAATAAATTGTTGAAAGAAAAAGGGATTAACAGCAATAAATAAATAAAATTTAGCTGGCAAGAAATGACCCACCGAGGTGTTGATATGCCATAAAAACAAACAACCAACAACTTATTTTTAAATACCACAGAAAAGACATAGTTTAAAAAACGAAACTTAAGAAAAAATGCCTAGAAATCGTTATTTCATTTATCTGTTGTGGCGCAGTGGATATCGGCTCGGAACGAGAAATCGGAGACCCGAGTTCGAATTCCAGTTGAATTCCTTGCATTCACTTAAGTGCAAATACCCTTGGGAAAGGTATTAATCCGTCTATTCATTCCAGTTATGGGTTAAATAACAGGACAGATTGGGTTCTATAGCCTTGGTCGGCAACCAGTCTACCGCAGAAAGCAATGGCAACCTACTGCGGGATAATCTTCTGCCCAATCAGTCATGTCTCTGTCGAGATATGATCGCCCAAGCGTGTATCACGTATGGCACTTAACTGACTGACTGACTAATTCTTTGGTCTTATGATTTCGATTGTCTTTCATGACTTGCTTCCTCAAAGACGTCACAATGAGCGTGTAGCGGCGATCGATTATTGATTTGCCGAACAACAAGTGAATAATTGACTATTTGTTTTGTTAGGCTTTCGGTCGATTTTGAGTTTCGTCGGTTTCCTGAATTTCTCGGTATCAGCCGGCAATGATCGTGGCTCAGTCAACTGTGTGATCTCGCCTTACTCAGGCTACTTAAAGTTGATTGACTGATTCGTTTATTACGGGTTATCTGCCTTTTGCAGGTTATTTAAAGCCAAAAAATATTTCTGAGGTTATAAGAATGGCTTTTAAAGATGAAAATTTACTTATATAAGCCCGACTAGTTAACCCATAGCTGGGGAGAAAAAAGTAAGTGAATGTAACAAATGGGATTGAAACTTAGCTCTCCGATTTCTAATTCTGAGCAGTTATCCGTTATGGCACCCGCACATCCAAGATTGCTCGGTAAATGCAGAGAGAGAGGACCGGTTAAAGGAAAGAGAGAGAGACCGGTTAAGGTGGAAAGAGAGAGAGACCGGTTAAGGTGGAAAGAGAGAGAGACCGGTTAAGGTGGAAAGAGAGAGAGACCGGTTAAGGTGGAAAGAGAGAGAGAGAGAGACCGGTTAAGAGAGAGAGAGAGAGAGACCGGTTAAGATAGAGAAAGAAAGAGAGTGACCGTTTAAGGTGGAGAGAGAGACCGGCTAAGACGGAGAGAGAGACTGGTTAAGGTAGGGAGAGGGAGACCGGTTAAGGTGGAGAAAAAGAGACTGGTTAAAGTGGGGAATGAGAGAGAAAGAGAAACCGGTTAAGGTGGAGAGAGAGAGACCGGTTAAGGTGAAGACAGACAGACAGACAGACATACAGAGAGACCGGTTAATGTGAAGACTGAGAGAGAGAGAGAGAGAGAGAGAGAGAGACCGGTTAAGGTAGAGAGAGAAAGAGAGAGAGAGAGACCGGTTAAGGTGAAGAGAGAGGCCGGTTAAAGTGGAGAGAGAGACCGGTTAAGGCGGAGAGAGAAAGAGAGAGAGAGAGACCGGTTAAGGTGAATAGAGAGACCGGTTAAGGTGGAGAGAGAGAGAGAGAGAGAGAGACCGGTTAAGGTGGAGAAAAAGAGACCGGTTAAGGTGGGGAGAGAGAGAGACGGGTTAATGTGAAGACAGACAGACAGAGAGACCGGCTAATGTGAAGACTGAGAGAGAGAGAGAGAGAGAGAGAGAGAGAAAGAGAGAAAGAGAGAGAGAAAGAGAGATCGGTTAAGGTGGAGACAAAGTGAGACTGGTTAATATGGCGTCAATGTAAGTTAGTTTCACCCACCATTACTATTACATTTATTACAATTATCAAAGCTAAGCTTTGATAATTGTCAGGTAATTGTTTGTGTAGGGGTTGAGTTATAGTTGAATAGATATTTAGGAAAAAGAAATAAACAGGAAATAGATGTACAGAGATAAATAACCGAGAAAAATAGGAAAGAGATAAACTAATTTTATTTTAATTTTTTTATTCTTTTTTTTATAATCGTGTCGTTCCAAGCAAAGCATTTTACTGACACTGTTTTGCAGGGGGTTACGTAGGAGGAAAGTTATGAGAAAGAATGACAGGTTATAAGGGGTGTCAGGAAGTGGGTAAGAGAAGGGTGAGAATACTGATCAGAGTGGAGTGGACGGAGAAACGGGCATCAGAGAGCTGACACAGATAGGAGATAGGAGATGACTATTGACCTTACATTTAAATTCTTGGAGATAGTAGCTGTCGGGAAAGCGAGTAAACGGAATCGAATTCCACAGGTGGGAAGTGCGAGAAAAGCTGTTGGAGTAGAATTTGCGTTTGCATTTTATTGGTTTCACGGTAAAAAGATGGGACCTAGTTGCTAATCTTGTGGCTCGAGTAAATTCATATACAGGGGACATCAGTGAGCTAAGTTCATCGTAGCAGAAGCACTGAAATTATTTGTAGAAGAGACACAGGGAAGCCACATTGCGCCGGTGAGAAAGTGACTGTATCTGAGCTGCCAAGTCGGGATCACATTACAGATTTTCCGTTGGATTTTGTCAAGGACACCTAGGAGAACCCGACCAGATATGACAGCAGTATTCAATGCACGGGCGGATGACAGATTTATATATATGCAGGATTGATTCAGACGGGAAAAACTTCCTGGCCCTACACAGAGAACCGACTTTCTTAGCAGCGGATTTAGCTATGGATTCTGTATAGTCAGTCCACTTGAGGTCTGTTGTGAGAGTTAACCCAAGGAGGCACAGTGTGTTGCTTTCAGGGAGACTAGCCTGATCCATACTAATTGGGGGGGGGGGGGGTTAGGAGCTATTGTCTATGATAGATAATAGATAGCAAAAAAAAAGCCCAAATGTATAATCATCAGAAAAGGAAGAAGCCCAAAATGCCAACTACAGATGGTGGATACTAAAATCAAGCCGGTTTTGGAGAGGATAGAAATGAAAAGGTAGCCGATACTTAATATCAGAAAAAGATAGCTGAAGTTCCTGGGACATGTAATGAGGAAGGATGGTTTGGAGAATCTGATACTCACAGGACATTTAGAAGGAAAGAGAGACAGGAGAAAGCAACGCCTGAAATACTTGATGGACTTGAGCAAATGAATGGCAGAGCAGGGTTTAGGAGGGATAACGAGGGTATTAAAAGCTACAAGGAAGATGTGGAAGGTCATGATCGCCTACGATCTGAAGGGACACGGCACAAAGAAGAAATAGGTTAGAGTGAGAGAGATAATTAACTTAGGTAAATAGAAAAGGGTGACAGAGATAGGAAACATACGCACACATACATTATATATAGTCATCCGCAGACAGATCTGTTTCGCTGTATCACAGCTCATCAGTACGGTTAGACTCCGATTGCTTTTAACCCAGGATTGAAACCCGACCGAATTGGTGTCAGTCGGCGATTATACATAAATATATTCTTCATTTGTAAACGAGTTATTACGCGACCTAGGTTTCTACCATGTGGTGTCTTTAGGCGATTTGCAATAACTGATTTTACCAGAGTTTTTTTTGGGAGGGGGTACTTTTTTTTGTTGTTTTTGTTTTTGTTTTCTTAAGAACATTCACGTAACGGTGATTTTTTTTTCTTCTTCTGAAAGCTCACGTAACGAGAAATTTTTGAACGAATGAAAGAACAGAAATTATGACTAAGTGTAGCCATACCATAGAATCTCTATTAGGTTCATACAACCATGGATGAAAATGTTATAATTTCTAGGAATTTTAAAAATTAAACGTTCAAAACTTCCCCGTTCCGTGATGGTACTTAAAAAAAAACAAAAAAAAAACGGTAAAATCAGTCATTGCAAATCACCTGAAAAAAAACTAGATGGTAAAAATCAACCTTCTTTTTCTATAAACCTTGTCCTCATTGCATGTCTCAGGAACTTTAACTGTCTCTTCAAAATGCTCAGTATTAATTTCCTTTTCGTTTCCATCCTTTCCAAAACCTCCTCATTGCTCACATGTTCGGTCCATGATATCCGCAGCATCCTTCTTTAGAACCACATTTCAGCTGCTTCAAGTTTTTCCTTCATCTTCGATGATATGGACCAGCATTCACAGCCATATTGAAGAACCGACATCACATAGCAATCCAGTACTCTCTTCTTTGTTTCTAGCGAAATTGTCCTGTTTCTTAATACTCTTCTCAGCTCCTTGTGCTTTTCAAAAAATTAATTTTCTCTACTTCAATAATTGTTATCACTGAATTAAAGGGAGGTTTTCTTTTTCGATTTCGCCCGATTCGCACTCTTCCTGAGACCCTTTTCCAGTCTTTCGAACATGTGCAAAGTTTTATCCACTGTTTTCTGTTTAAAACCGAGCTCACTCTGTAGAACTCCCTACCTTGTACTTATTTCTTTCATAGCTTCTTCTTCTTCTTCTTCTTCTTCTTCTTCTTCTTCTATGTGCCCTGTCCTTTCAGGACGTAGGCGATCATGGCCTTCCACGTCTTCCTATCCTTGGTTGCTCTTAACAGGCTTTCTCTTGTTACACCACGCAACTCTCGTTCTGTCATCCACCTACTCATGCTAGTCAAGTACGTTATACGCTGTTTTCTCCTGTCTCTTTTCCCCTCTATCTGGCCTGATAGTATCAGGTTCTCCAAGCCCTTCTTCCTCATTGCATGTCTCAGGAACTTTAACTGTCTCTTCAAAATGCTCAGTATTAATTTCCTTATCGTTTCCATCATTTCCAAATACTCATCATTGCTCACATGTTCGGCATTTACTCATGACCATTGACCATCCCTTGCTTCATTAGCAATACATTTACATTTATATACATATTTTCTTCTTCTATGTGCCCTGTCCTTTCAGGACGTAGGCGATCATGGCTTTCCACGTCTCCCTATCCCTGGTGGCTCTTAATACGCTTTCTCACCCAAACTCCGCTCTGCCATCCACTAGCTCAAGCCCATAACTCTCTAATATAAATGTATAGAAACTAGCATGGCAACAAAATGAGGGATCAGTTTATATATTCATTATAATATAAATCTGATCCCCTACTTTATATTCACGTGCTCAGGCCCTTCAAATATGTTATCCGCTGCTCTCCTCTGTCTCTTTTCCACTCTATCTGGCCTGTTGGTATCAGGTTCCCCAAGCCCTCCTTATATATATATATATGTGTAATATAATAATCTGGCCCCACCCGAAGAAGGAAGCTGATGCAAGCGGGGGCGTTTTCCGGTCGTTGAAAGGAACGGATGTTTGTTTGACCTTATTTCCGGCAGTAGCGGAAATGGCTACAAGAGGCAAGCAGAACAGGTGTCCCTGAGAATTACGTGGGCGTGCGTAGGCGAGGCAAAAATCGGAAGTACCGGTTTGGAGATAAAAAGACCTCGGGCACGGATTTCACGGCAGTCTAGGCAGAGAGACGTAGAGGAGAACAGATACGACGACACCCCCCCGACAACCCTGGAAGCGCTCTCTCACTCTCTGTTCACTAGGCTACACAGTCTATCGTTCATCAATAAAAATATAACTCATATTTTTATATATATATGCGTGTTTGTTGTATATTGCTATATAACATATATATATATATAGTCATCCGCAGACAGATCTGATTCGTTGTATCACAGCTCATCAGTACGGTTAGACATCCGATGGTTTTTAACCCATGATTGAAACCCGATCGAATTAGCGTCAGTCGGCGATTCTACCTCTGAGCTATGGGCGTTCGGTAGAAGGAGGATATATATTTACTTAGTTTTTGGTCATAATAATATTAAACCAGTATACAGTTGTCTTAAAAAGTGTTTAATACATTTTTATTCGATATTGTAGAACTTTTGAATATTCTTCATTTGTGAACGAGTTATTAAGCGACCGAGGTTGGTTTCCATACGTATATAGAATGTTCTGTCAAAAACGACCGACAAGAAAGATTTTATTTCTTATTTCATTTTTCAAGTATTCTTATATGCTTTCTTTTTTGCTGGAAATGAGGAACGTAAAATAATTCCATATTTTTTAACTTTTCAGACGCTTTCAGCCAACTGACTGGCCATTTTCAAGGCTGTTATATTTTAATGTTATTTTATGCTCATGTTTTAAGTGTAACGTAATATTTGTTTTTGAAAGGGAGCGTTCTTTAAAGCTGTCAGGGCGTCGCATGAGTTTATTGTTCTAAAGACATTCAGAACACCATTTCCACTGTTAAATAAT
>JBBBDQ010001813.1:95000-247500 GCA_037127315.1 Ascarosepion bandense
TAAAATCGATAATCGAAAAAATCGGATTATAGAAGGAGTGGTCCGATTTTATACTCATAGACAAAAACATAAGAAACGATATTCAGAAATTTCAGGCTTGCA
This sequence comes from Ascarosepion bandense, assembly GCA_037127315.1. Taxonomy (NCBI): domain Eukaryota; kingdom Metazoa; phylum Mollusca; class Cephalopoda; order Sepiida; family Sepiidae; genus Ascarosepion; species Ascarosepion bandense. The sequence goes on from JBBBDQ010001813.1 coordinate 95,103, forward strand.
GTTTTTACAATAGTGCAGAAAATTGATAATATATATGTATAAAAGGCAAGATGCTTGCGTGTGTGTGTCTGTTTATCTGCCTGCATATCCGGGTTTTTTTTTTTCAGCCCTTTTATTTTATTTTTTGCTTCGGGTTTAGTAGATATAATTGTAGTTCTTAGTCTCAGCCATGATACAATTTACTCAGAGGACATATTTAGCCTTCAAAATTCAGTTTACGATGAAAAAAACTTATTTGATATCGATACCAGGTAAACAAAATTTGACTTACATCCATTCATTTTTCTTTCAGTCTACGGTTTCACTTTAACTGGAAACAACTATTGCTTTTTAGTCTTTCGTGCCAACGACCAAAGAGTGTGAACTCCAGGACCATGGATTAGTTTTAAAGCTTTCATTACACCAGAGCAACGCCGGGCTATACTGCTAGTCGTAAATAATCAAGCCGATAGAAATAAATACGTAAACATTCTGTTTGATTAAAAACAGAATGTCTTCTCAAAAACGAGTATCGATAAAAATAATGTTCAAACAAATTACACACAGACACACACACACATATATATATATATATATATATATATATATATATATATATATCCGTCCTGCCCTGCTTATGGGTTATGAATATTTCGTTTTCTTTCATTTTTTATATCTTGCAGTAGGTTCATCGATATATATTTTGCCGTCTTTTTTGATGGTACGAGCCCACTCGTTTATTTTAGTAACCAAGGATTTTTCCGACAATATGATGTATGTTTCGTAGACGGACGCTTCCTGAATCACTCCGTCTACTTGTTAGGAAAGTATCATTAATTTCCTACTCTGGTCATGGCCGTATCTGACTACCGGGCACACCGGGCACACCGGGCACTCCGGGCACGGGTCCGAACCGATCCGTGCAATCATAGTGAAAATCCGAGCATGGAAAAATGTCTTCGTCAGAAATCAAACTAAACAATTCACAAAGAAAGAAAGAAAGAAAGAAAGAAAGAAAAACGAAGAAAACATCCGAATGAATGTAGTAAAAATCTGTTTATTTATTAATTTTGGGAGAAAAGACTGGTTATACTCAGAAAGTCCGAACCCGATTTCCAGCTTTCGTTCACGTTGTGTGCCTAATTTCCATTGGAATAGCCGAAAAATTCCGCAAAAATCATAGTTCCTGGAAACGGATGACGCTGATGACGTCATCACATTGTCAACTAATAAATCCCGGCAATTTTCTCTGTGCCCAGTGATTTTTAAGCATCAGCTACGGCCCTGACTATGGTAAACGTTATTTTGCGAATGTCTGTGTTTGAGTAGATGCCCTGTTTTTAAACAATATGAATTATGGCGACTGTTTCGTGCAATCGACAGATTTGAACCTGCCTTCCACTTTGCAGGAGAAAACGCCATCTAATCCGGGTGTTTTGAATCACTCAATCACAGGACCCCGCCGGTTTTTTTTTTGGTTTTTTTTGCTGGCGACTATATATTCAATCTTCTTGCAATTCTTGGTTAAGAATTGTTTTCTCGCCTTCCTTTACTAAAACGTGTGTCATTCGGCAGGATTTGAACCAGCGGCCCCTATCCACATAGGGGAAGCCACCAATTGAACTAGTGCGTCTTAGACCTCTCGACAACGAATGACCAACAGTCTAAACGAAGATAAATCAAGCCTATATACCACAATTTTCGATTCATCGGAATGACCATACCTGTTCTGAAATGTACTGTAATGTCAACAAATGTAAACATGTTACGGAAATTAACGAAGATTAATAAAATAGTCTGTAAACAAACAACAATTTGAAATTATTTTCATAACAAATATTTACCGTAAATAATCAGGCCGGTAGAAATATATATATATATTGTTTGATTATAAAACAAGATATCTACTTAAATACGAGTATCGATCAAAAATAATGTTTAAACAAATAATTTCAAACTGTCGGTTGTTTATAAACAATTTCGTTAATCTTCGTTATTTTCGGTAACATATATATATATAGATGTGTGTGTATTTATGCAGAAAACTTTCTTTTAGACAAGTCAGATTAAATAAATTGCAAACAGTGAATGCTAGTAATCTGTCAACCGTTAGTTATGAAGCAGAAAAAAAATTACAGTAATTTTTAGTAACACAGTTTTGTGGTTATTTTTGGTTACCATAAGTCACAACCTTGTAAATGATCTCGGAAAAGAGATTGAAAGTACTTGGGTACCTTGAAAAATGAATGATAACATCTGTCAAAGTTGCAGTTCATTTCTGACATCTTTCAATTATAATACCTGAAACATTATCCGTGAGTATGAACGGATTTTATTAAAAATGACCAGACACAATGTTTGCAATTTGTTTAATCTGATATATATATATATATATATATATATAGATATATATATAGGGAAAAAATTTAGGCAGACACGTTATTTCATGGTGAATCGGAAGTGTGGGCCTCTTTCAGGCTAATGATAATCCACGTATACTGTCTTAATATGTATAGGAAAAACAACTAAAAATTTGTAAGTTTAAAATGTATATATATATATATATGTATATTTGATATTTCAGACCGGCCTCGGCTTTTCATCAGAAACAAATGATTTTAAAATTTCTGCATCACGCGACGGACGCTTCTCGTGACGGACGCTTCTAGTTTTAATTTTAAAATCATTTGTTTCTAGTGAAAGGCCGAGGCCGGTCTGAAATATCAAATATATAGTTATATAATAATAGAAATAAATAAATACTGTCAAAAAATGCATTTTTAACTTACAACTTTTTAGTAGATTTTCTTAAATATATATATATATATATATATATATATAGGAAAATCTACTAAAAAGAATAAAATGAATATAATATAATATAATATAATATAATATAATATAATATTATATATATATAATATACATATAATATATATAATATAATATAATACATATATATATATATATATATATATATATATATATATATATATATATATAATATATATATATAATATATATGTATAATATTATATATATAATATATATATATAATATATATATAATATATATAATATAATATAATATATAATAATAGAATATATATAAAATGAATTTTATATATATATATATATATATATATATATATAGTCAATACTGTCAAAAAAATGCATTTTTAACTTACAACTTTTTAGTAGATTTTCCTATATATATATAGGAAAATCTACTAAAAAGTTGTAAGTTACAAATGCATTTTTTGACAGTATATATATATATATATATATATATATATATATATATATAAAATTCATTTATCTTTATGTCTATCTGTTTTAAGAGGAGGTTCATAAGAATAGGAAAAAACAATATCAATTAGCTCTTGATAAATGTTTAATTGATTGTCTATAAAACCTCATTGGTTTTTCGACCACACATCCACTAATTGCGTAGCCATCTTTTTATGTTTGTTTTGATTTCGTCTCTAGTTCAAAAAGTCCAGACATGTCTGCTCATATTGCGAATTAAAAAGTTAGGAGAAAAAAAAAGTCTGCAGTCGTCCCACGAACAACCCCACATCTCGTACCTCATAAAGTCGCAGCAAATGTGATTGTCATCCAATGCTGTGGTTTGCATGCTTATTGCTTCAGATCGATTGACAAGCACTGTTTCTAACTTGCTTTAGGAAATGCTAATAGAATAATCGATTATTGATGTGCAATGAACAACGCCAACATTCTGTCTGCATTTTATTTTCACGATTAAAAAAGAACTTTCGAAGCAAATATGTAAATGTAATTACCGGACAAAATAACCAGTTAACAGCAAGAAAAAGACGACCAGAATTGACACTTACATCTCGGACATTTAAATTAAACTTTTTTTTTTTAATCATGTCACCCCAAGCAAGGCGATAATGCCACTGATGTGCAGGTGGCTACATAAGAGTGAGAAGATTAGAAAGGAGAAAACCGGAAACCACATCCTAAATAGGGAACAAGGGATAAGCCTCTTCACCTGTTCAATAGATGTGGGTGGAGTGTGAACCGGGCGATAGTTTAGTCTATCTACTCCAATTAGAAAAGAAGAAAAAAAAGAGTAAAGAGATTGGAAAAGAGAAAACCGGAAACCACATCCTAAATAGGGAACAAGGGATAAGCCTCTTCACCTGTTCAATAGATGTGGGTGGAGTGTGAACCGGGCGATAGATAGATCTATCTACTCCAATTGGAAAAAAAGAAAAAAAAAGAGTAAAGAGATTGGAAAAGAGAAAACCGGAAACCACATCCTAAATAGGGAACAAGGAATTGAGCCTCTTCACCTGTTCAATAGACGTGGGTGAAGTGTGAACCGGGCGATAGTTTAGTCTATCTACTCCAAACTGGCACAGAAAATTAATACTCCGTGTTGTATAGTAACAGAGGCTTAGTTTGGCTTGTTTTACGGCATATTGACCCACTGGGTCTGGAATTTAATATTTTTCTAAATAAAATATTTTATTTAAAGACAAAACACATTTTATTTTACACATTAAGACTGCTATTAGTGACACTTATAGTAATTAATGGGGGATCAGTTTATTACTTAATAACAATAGAAAACCGATCCACCACTTTTTGCTCAGTAGAAGCTTTACTTATATTTCCAACTATTATCTTCATTCAGTCAGTTAAGTGCCATACGTGATACATGCTTTGGGCGATCATGTCTCGAAAGAGACATGACTGACTGGGCAGAAGATTTTCTATCCTGTTCTTTAACCTATAGCTGAAGGGAGAAGAGACCGATTTTATTGAATGAGTAGTAATTAGTGAGGAATCAGTATATTACTTAATAATAATAGAAAACTGATCCCTCACTTTTGGCTCAATAGAAGCTTTACTTATGTTTCCAATTATTATCTTCATTCAGTCAGTTAAGTGCCATACGTGATACACGCTTGGGCGATCATGTCTCGAAAGAGACATGACTGATTTGGCAGAAGATTTTCTATCCTGCTTTTTAAACTATAGCTGACGGGAGAAGAGACCGATTGTATTAATATGTAGTAATTAGTGTGGGATCAGTTTATTACTTAATAACAATAGAAAACCGATCCCCCACTTTTTGCTAAGTACATGCTTTACTTATGTTTCCAACTATTATTTTCATTCAGTCAGTTAAGTGCCATACGTGATACACGCTTGGGCGATCATGTCTCGAAAAAGACATGACTGACTAGACAGAAGATTTTCCCGCAGTAGATTGCCATTGCTTTTTGCGGTAGACAGGTTGCCAACCAAGGCTACAGCAACCCAATGTGTCCTGTTATTTAATCCATAACTGGAGGAAAGAGACGGATTAATACCTTTCCCAAGGGTATTTGTGAGCAAGTGAATGCAAGGAATTCAACTGGATTTCGAACTCGGCTCTCCGATTTCTCGTTCCGAGTCGATATCTACTATACCACAACGCACATCCGGCACGAGATTAAACTACAAACAAAGTCTCTAACCGTAAGGTCTTTGGCCATTGTTATTGTTACAATCTTAAATAGAAGATAAAACGACTGATGCAGTTCTCGTCGGAAACTCCCTACATAGTCTGTGGTGCAGACACGCAACACCCGGGGGTTTGCAAATCCACTTCATTTCCGATCAGCTATCCGGTTAATTATTGTAGGTAATTGACAACTCACGATTAATTCAAACAGTTCACTCACGTTTTGATAATCATGCTGTCTCGTTTACATTTCTCTATTTTTTTCAGGTCTGTGTATATCTTGCAGGCAAAGAATTTATTTATCTCACATTTCAACAATCTATATCTCTCCAGACGCAAGTACATCATGGCAGTATCACCGATTTTACAAATATAGATGCAAGTGGCACAACACTTTCAAAACACATATGGAATTGAAAAGGTTTGGATTGAATGATTTCGTTACGGCTTATCTTATTAACCCTGTGTATGTTTATCTAAAACCGAAACATATTTTGATTGTAAGAATTTTTTATTTATTTTGCGAGTGAATATCGCTTTAACAATTTGTTTGAGAATAATTTTGTTTTTTGGGAGTTTTTTTTTTTTCATACAGAATTACTACTCTTTAACCCATATCTTGTATTTGCATATTCAATCTCCGCTTAACTATTTCAGTTTACAAGCTGGAATCCCTTACACCAGCCACACATATCTATCACGATGTGATATTTCCTTTCTGTGTGTGTGTTCGTGTGTGTGTGTGTGAGAGAGAGAGAGAGAGAGAGGGATAAAGAGAGGATTTTTCCCAATAGTGGGGATACAGTTTCGGAGAGCAAATTTTCTTTAAGATTTCTAGAGTGTGATAGACGCAATGCACACTGTTTAAAATAAAAACGTGGCATCTGTTTTGAATACGGCTATTCATTAAAAATAACATTTAAACTGATAAAAATGTTGAATAAAAGTAAATCGACGTATTTCTTTATAAATATATCTGTGCATAGACACACGTGCGTATATATATATATATATATATATATATATATATATATATATATAAAATGTCAAAAAACTCCGAATTAACATTCGTTAAATACTTATGTTTCTAAATATTATCTTCATTCAGTCATTAAGTGCCATACGTGAAACACGCTTTCGGCGCTCATGTCTCGAATGGGACATGACTGACCGGGCATAAGATTTTCTATCCTGCTCTTTAAACTATAGCTGAAGGGAGAAGAGACCGATTGTATTAATAAGTAGTAATTAATTGGGGGAACAGTTTATTACTTAATAACACTAGAAAACTGATCTCCCACTTTTTGCCTAGTAGAAGCTTTACTTATGTTTCCAACTATTATCTTCATTCAGTCAGTTAAGTGCCATACGTGATACACGCTTTTGACGATCATGACTCGAAAGAGACATGACTGACCGGGCAGAAGATTTTCTATCCTGCTCTTTAAACTATAGCTAGAGAAAGAAGAGATGGATTGTATTAATATGTAGTAATTAGTGAAGGATCAGTTTATTACTTAATAACAATAGAAAACTGATCCCCCAAATTTTGTCCAGTAGAAGCTTTTATGTTTCCAACTATTATCTTCATTCAGTCAGTTAAGTGTAATGCGTGATACACGCTTTGGGCGATCATGTCTCGGAAGAGACCTGACTGGGCAAAAGATTATCCTGCACTAGGTTGCCATTGCTTTCTGCAGTAGACTGGTTGCCAGCCAAGGCTATAGAACCCAGTCTGTGCTATTATTTAACCCACAACTTGAGGGAAGAGACTGATTAATACCTTTCGTAAGGGTATTTGCGCGTAAATGAATGCAAGGAATACAACTAGAATTCGAACTCGGCTCCCCGATTTCTCGTTCCGAGCCGATATCCACTACACCACAACAGACATTTACTTTTCCTTAAATCTGTTTTCATGTTTTTTATCCATAATTGAACGTTTGCCATCACATGTTTTTGTTTTGTTGTTGTTTTTTTTTTTAATTTTTAGAAATTTCTCTTGCATTCAGAAGTTAAATCTTAGTTAATCTTTATTTTATATTAACTTTTTATATTTTTCAAATTTGAGTAGATAGATTCCACTATAGCCTGGTTCACACTCTTCTATCGAACGGGAATAAATGCTCATCCTTTGTCCCCTGTTCTGGAAATGGTTTCCGGATTTCTTCCTCTCCCCAGACATCAGTATTGGTGCTTCGGCGATTTCCCTGCGTTGTGCGTGGTCGGTGGCAACGTCTCTTCATTGTGAGGGTACCAGTTTGACCGTTTTCTGGTTGCTGCTTCCGACTGGTAGTTAGGAGCTCTAACTCTTGCGTAGCGTCAAGAGTGGCTGCTCTGATCAACATTTGCATAATATCGGGGTTCTTCCAGTGCCCTGTTATATATGGATAGGTGCCCCTGCAAGCGCTTTCAGTTGGCAACCCCGAGGCTACAGTTTGCTGCAGCCCGCGCCAGCTCCCTTCCAGAGTATGTCGTAGTCAATGACCGTTTGCCTCCTCTACTCGAGGTCTCTCCTCATCAACAACAATTATGAAGAACCGTATCTCAATGAAAAAAAAAACTAAACTAGGCAAAGTAAAATCACCTAAACATCTCAACATTTCCTTCAGGAACATCCGGGGTATTTGTACAAAATTTTGTAGCTGGGAATCTTTCCTACACGAAAATTTCTCTGACATCTTAGCGCTCTGTGATACTAATTTTGACCCCTCAATTCCTTCCTCTGATTATTCGATTCCTGGCTACCTTCTCCTCTTAAGGAAGGATATTACTGTCCATATGCATGGTCTGGAGGGTTTACGGCAATGAACACCTCCATCAAGCTAGGGTGACATCTCTTGAATCCCCTGATCACCCATACATGTCTTCGTCTTTCACTTCCCAAATCAGTTAGCTATCTTTTTTTTCTGTACCGTTCCCCTTTCTCTCACGGCTGCTCCCTGCTAGACAGTATCTCTGACAATAGAGATAAGGCTACTTCCTCCCACCAATTCGCTAACATATTTGTGTTCGAAGATCTTAACGCTCACCATGCCAAGTAGACGGATGTCTCTGTCACTGATTCTGCTGGCATTCACGCCATGAACTTTGCTATTTTTCAAGCTCTTGCGCAAGTGGTGGATTTCCCCACGCGCTTCTCTAGTATCCCTCCAGGACACCCTTCTCTACTAGATCTTTGCTTTGCCTCTGTACTTAACTCCTGCCAAGTCTCGCAGCTTTGCCCTCTCGGTAACTCTGATCATGCTGTCGTTTCTATTAATATCTCTCTTCATTATCACTCCCCCGTGGATCCTCCTACCAACAGAATTTCCTACTGCTACCAAAGAGCAAACTGGGATTCGTTCCGCGATTTTCTATGCGACATCTCTTGGGAAAAAGTGTTCAGTCTCCCAGTTGAGGATTGCGCCTCTGAGGTCACTTCCTGGTTGAAAGCTGGCATTGATGTTTTTGTAACAATCAGGAAGATCAAACCTCATTCCTCCCCCTGATTCTCTCCTGCCTGTTCGGCCGCCATTGCCCACAAGAAAACCATTTCTTCAGGCTATTTCGGAGCTACGTGTCTGACCATAGTAGGCGCCTATTTGCTCGTAATGAGTGTAAGAAGATCTTGAATGACGCTAAGCTGTTTTTTGCTGAGAGAATGAGGCAGCGCATAACTGCCCACAAGTTTGATTATTAGCGGCTCTGCAAACGTGTGTTGAACAACAGCAAATTCTCCATCGCTCCTTTAATCAATAAATTTAAGATCCTCACGGCATCTGTGGATAAGGCCGAGTGCTTTGCTCGCAGATTCTCATCCAACTCTCCATTTGACTCGTCTGGGTTATCCGCACTCGAATTCCCTCTTAGGACGGAGGCTCAAGTGAGAGATGTTCACATAATTTCTTCTCTAGTATCTAAGATAATTTCAAAACCTGACCAATATAAATCGAGCGGAGGTGACGGAATCCCAGTCATTGTCCTGAAGAAATGTGCCCCTGAACCCTCCTCTGTCCTCTCTAAACTCTATAATTACTGCCCGCTGGAAGTCTTTTTCTGTGATTCCTGTATTTAAGAACTCAGGGGAATCCTCGGAGACATCCAATTATCGCCCTTTGAGCCTCCTACCAATTTTCAGAAAAGTGTTCGAGACTATTATCAATGCTGAAATAGTTCAACATCTTACTGCCCATAAACTATTCTAAGACAGACAGACAGTATGGCTTCCGATATGCTAACGACCATCACCGAGTACATATACCAGATTCTTGATAAATCCAGCGAAGCTCGAGTTGTTGCTCTGGATATCTCCAACGCGTTTGATAGGGTTTGGTATTCTGGCCTTCTGCGCAAGCTATGGGGATTATGGTATCACTGGACGCTTCTTTCCTATCAAACCGCGTAATGAAGATAGTCTTGAACGGGCATGCCTCCACATCCTACGACACGAACGCTGGTGTCCTCCAGGACTCTATCCTCGGTCCGACGCTCTTTCTGATCTTCATAAACGACCTCCCTGACTTGATTAAATACCAAGTCGGCATTTACGCTGATGTCACTGCCTTTTACTCCCGCCTCGGCAAGAAATTTGGCGTGGCGGCCAAGATAACCTCGCTGCTGTCATCGGAAAGACCTCTACCCTGTGGTAGACGGGATAAGAAATGGCTTGTAAATTTTAATGCTTCTAAAACGAAACTGCTATCCGTCAACCACCACAGGCAGTCCCTTCTACCTGCCCCATCAGCATGGACCAAGCGAGTCTCTATGAAAGCAATACACTGCGCCTTCATTGTCTCACCCACTCGACAGGTTCTCAAGGAGAATCTGTAATGTGATCGGTCCCGATCTGGTAGATCGACTGCAGCCACTTTCTCACCTGCGGGATGTGGATTCCCTCTGTCTTTTCTACAATTATTTTCATGACTTTGCTCCGACGTGCTTAGCTTACTGATAACCCCCGCCACAAGAATTTACTCTAGCAACCAGATTGGCAACTAGGTCCCAAGCTTTTACAGTTAAATCAACTAAATACAGCCTCCACTTATATTCCATCAGCTTCTTTTCTCGCACTTCCCACAGGTTTTATCAAGCTTAGATTTAAAGGTTTTAGTTAATGTCCAGGCAGTAGCACTATGCATTAATAGCCTCTGTAGTGGCTCGAAAGAATCTCCGCTTCATGTTGTCTGATAAGTCAGATTTCCCGACTTCGAAATTTCGGGATTTCAAGATTTTGAGATTTCCAGATTTCGCGATTTCCAAATTTTCAGATTTCCAGATTTCAAGATTTCAAGATTTCGATTTACAGATTTTCAGATTTTCAGAATTCCATCGGAGAATCTGTAATGTGATCGATCCCGACTTGGTAGCTCAGCTGCAGTCGCTCTCTCACCGGCGTGATGTAGCTTCCCAGTGTCGCTTCTGCAAATACTATCACGACTTCCCCCTATGCATTAATTCACTCGAGCCACTAGAATAGCAACTAGATTCCACCCTTTTACAGTGAAACCGATGAAATGTAACCGCAATTTCTACTCTATCAGCTTCTTTTCTCACACTTCCCACCTGTGGAATTCCCTTCCGTATACTTGCATCCCCGATAGCTACAATTTCAAAGAATTTAAATGTTAGGTCAATAGTCATCTCCTATCTCACTTACTCGCATCCTTTCTCTAAAGTTCTTTTCTTCATCCACTGCACCCCCATTACACCAGTATTCTCATCCGTCTATTACTCTCCTCCTGACATTTCCTATAATTAACCCCTCTTTCTCATCACTTTCCCCTATGTAACCCCCTGCGCAACAGTGGCGGTAAAACTGCTTTACTTGGGGTGAAATGATTAAAAAAAATTTTTTTTTTCAGTAGAATTTATACTTATTATTTACTAGAAGTATAGCCAGGCGTTGCTCGGGTGTAATGAAAGCTTTAAAACTAATCCATGGTCATGGAGCTCACACTCTTTGGACGTTGGCACGAAAGACTAAAAAGCAATAATTGTTTCCAGTTAAAGCGAAACCGTAGACTGAAAGAAAAATGGATGTAAGTCAAATTTTGATTTCCTGTTATCGATATCAAATAAGTTTTTTTTTTTGTTGTAAACTGAATTTTGAAGGCTAAATAAGTCCTCTGAGTAAATGGTATCTAAGAACTATAAGAACTACAATTATACCTACTTAGAGCCAAACCCGAAGCAAAAAACTAAAGTAAAAGGGCTGAAAAAAATACAGACATACAGGCAGATAAACAGACACAACACACAAACATCTTGCCTTTTATATATATATATATATATATATATATATATATTATCGATTTTCTGCACTATTGTAAGAACTGCAACCTTGAAACTTCTGAATATCGTTTCTTATGTCTTTGTCTATGAGTGCATCAAATTTGATTAAAATCGGACCAATCCTTCTATAACCCGATTTTTTCGATTATCAATATTTATCGGGGGTACCTCGACACAAAACCTAACTAAGAACACTCGCAGATGCTTATAGTACAACTGTGTAAATTTTAAGGAAATCGGTTCAGCCGTTTCGGACTCTATAGGTAACGGACACATACACACACATACACATAAAGACACACACACATATACACATACACACACACACAAAGTTCCATTTATAAATATGTTTAGATTTAATCATTTGTTGATTCTTCTTCTTGGTATTATTATTATTAGTATTACTGTGTTTATGTTTGCTTTCATAGTTGGTGAATTCATCATTTATTTGCATAATTCGATGATTTTGATTTTTGGCTATTGTTTTACTTTTTCTTAAGTTGTCATTTTATTTGCTTAGATTATTAGTTTTGTCTAAACTATGTTTCATTATCTGCGTTTTATATAGTGCATATATTTGCATTACTCATAGTTACTTTTAGTGTTCGATTTTTTAAGTAACGTCGTAAAAATTCAGCAGATACACAAAGCTAGAAAGGGGCGTAAGACAAGGATGTGTCTTTTCACCGGATCTGTTCAACTGGTACAGCGAGAATATTTTGAGGACCCTAGAGGTTATGCCAGGATTTGTCATCGGAGGCTACAATTTAAACAACCTAAGGTACAAAGGATACAGTGCTGATAACAGACTCAGAAAGGAAACTACAAGATCACCTACAGAAGGTAAGTAAAGAGAGTGACAAGAAAGGACTACAAATAAACTACAAGAAAGCCGAATGCATGGTCATCAGTAAAAATGGCAGCCCAATATGCCAAATACAGGTGGGGGGGTACTAAAATCAAGCAGGTACAAAAATTTAAATATCTGAGAAGTGTTCTAAGTGAAGATGGAAAGTGTGACACAGAGATCCGAAGGCGAATTGGCATTGCGAAGGAAGTATTCCAGAAGTTGAGTAAAGTATTAAGAAACAGGACAATTTCGCTAGAAACAAAGAAGAGGATACTAGATTGTTATGTGATGTCAATTCTTCAATATGGCAGCAAAGATGAGGTTTTAGAAAGGATAGAAACGAAAAGGAAATTAATATTGAGCATCAGGAAGAGACAGCTAAAGTTCCTCGGACATGCAATGAGGAATGAGGGCTTGGAGAACCTGATACTAACAGGCCAGATAGAGAGAAAATAAGACAAGGGAAAGCAGCGGATTTGAAGGAGTTGATCAGGTGGATGATGAAACGAGGATTGCGTGGTGTAACAGGAGAAGGCGTGCTAAGAGCCACCAGGTATAGGGAGATGTGGAAGGCCATGGTCGCCTACGTCCTGAAAAGACAGGGCATATAGAAGAAGAAGATGATGAATACATAAATATTCCTGAGATCCAAAAACACAAGGATGCATTCCAGGATCTGAAAAGAGTATTAAGAAAAGGTACAATTTCGCTAGAAACAAAGAATAGAGTACTGGATTGCTATGTGATGTCAGTTCTTCAATATGGCAGTGAATGCTGGACAATATCATCAAAGATAAAGGAAAAAATTGAAGCAACTGAAATGTGGTTCTACAGAAGGATGCTGCGAATATTATGGATCGAGCATGTGAACAATGATGAGATTTTGAAAAGGATGGAAACGAAAAGGAAATTAATACTGGACATCAAGAAGAGACAGCTTAAGTTCCTGGGACATGCAATGAAGAAAGAGGGCTTGGAGAACCTGATACTAACAGGTCAGATAGAGGGAAGAAGAGACAGGGGAAAGCAGCGGATAACATATTTGAAGGACCTACTCAGGTGGATGATGGAACGAGGGTTGCATGGTGAAACAGGAGAAGGCATGCTAAGAGCCACCAGGGATAGGGAGACGTGGCATGCCATGATCGCCTACATCCTGAAAGGACAGGGCACATAGAAGAAGATTTATAAACAGCAGTGGAAGAAATTATAATGTGAGTATAAAGTGGGGGATGAAATCTATATTATATTCAATATATAAACTGATCCCTCATTTTGTGACCATGTTAGTTTCTAGACATTTATATTCTAGATTTATGGGCTTGAACTAGTGGATGGCAGAGTGGGATTTGGATAGTGTAACAGGAGAAAGCGTGCTACGAGCCACCAGGGATAAGGAGACGTAGAAAGCCATGATCGCGTACGTCCTGAAAGGTCAGGGCACAAAGAAGTACAAATTTGTTTCCGTGTCTGCATTTTGAGATAAATTCTGATCGTTTATTTAGTAATTTGCGTTACTCTTCTTCAAAGTTTGTAGTTTTCAGGTTGTTGTAGGCTGATGCTGTTTTCTTTGTTTTCTCTCTTTTTGTGTGTATTTTGTTTTTAATTTTCAATGTTTAAAAAGGGTTGAATTTGTCATATAATCTTTACCGCCTATCTTATAAAATAATACAATAGACCTTGCTACACATAACGCACCACTAACAAGCATATATAACTAGTCAGGCTAACAAACAATACAAATTACTAAGAAGAATGCGTTCAAGCATGGAACAAACTTTTGCTAACTCGGTGTCCACTTTATATCTACATAAGCTTTGTCATTGATTGTTCGATAACTGTTCTGTAACCGATGTTTTAAGGTGATTTAGAACCAAATAATGGATCTATGTGCTGCCTCATTCTCTAAGCAAACAACAGCTCAGCGTAATTCAAGGTCCTCTTACATTCATTACGAACGGAGGGAAATAGGCGCCTATAATAGCCGGAAGAAGTGGTTCCTGTGGGCAATGGCGGCCGAACAAACAGGAGAGAACCAGTAGTGGGAGGAAATGAGGTTTGGAACGGAATTTCTTGATCGGTATGAAAGCATCAATGCCAGCTTTCACCCAGGAAGAGACCTCAGAGGCGCAGTCCTCAACTGGAAGATTGGACACTTTTTCCCAAGAGACGTTGCATAGGAAATCGCGGAACGAATCTCAGTCTGCTCTTTGATAGCAGTATAAAATTCTGTTGGTAGGAGAAAAATTATTTTTGCACGATTATTCAAGATTTTGTTTTTCTAAATTATGAGCGTAAATTGTATTATTCCTTTTCTCGTGATTGTAATAGTTCTCTTTTTTTTAATTCTTTTAAAAGAGATATTTAGAATTCCAGTTGAATTCGTTGCTGTCACTTACACGCAAATAACCTTGGAAAAAGTATTAATCCGCTTCTTCTCCCCACTGATATGGGTTAAATAGCAGGACAGATTGGGTTCTATGGCCTTGGTTGACAACCTACTGTAGGATAATCTTCTGCCCAGTCAAAAGAGTCTAAAGAGGCATGACTGACTGGGCAGACGATTATCGCCCAAAGCGTGTATCACGTATGGCACTTAACTGACTGAATAAAGATAATAGTTGGAAACATAAATAAAGCTTCTACAAGGCAAAAAGTGGGGGATCAGTTTTCTATTGTTATTAAGTAATAAACTGATCCCCCACTAATTACTACTTATTTATACAATCCGTCTCTTCTCACTTCAACTATAGTTTAAAGAGCAGGAGAGAAAATCTTCTGCCCAGTCAGTCATGTCTCTTTCTAGACATGATCGCCCAAGCGTGTATTACGTATGGCACTTAACTGACTGAATGAAGATAATAGTTGGAAACATAAGTAAAGATTCTACAGGGCAAAAAGTGGGGGATCAGTTTCTATTGTTATTAAGTAATAAACTGCTCACCACTAATTACTGCTTATTAATACAATCCGTCTCTTTTACCTTCAGCTAAAGTTTAAAGAGCAGGATAGAAAATGTTCTGCCCAGTCAGTCATGTCTCTTTCAAGACATGATCGCCCAAGCGTGTATTACGTATGGCACTTAACTGACTAAGTAAACATAAAATCAACTATTTTTTTATGAGATCATATCCAGCTCTCGACATATTTTTTTTAAAATGTGTAACTGTTTACTATTTAGATTCCTGAACGGTATGCCATAAAAAAGAAAGCAATTACAATCTCTGCACAGAATAGAAAGTATAATTTTATAAAATTTAAGAATGTGGATAATTTGAAAAGTGAAAGAATCTGTTAAAAACGGCCACCCATTTTGAAAATCTCAAAGCGTGAAGAAACGCTGCATATAAGTAAATAAAACCAAAAATGGAACCGATTTCTAAACATTTCTTTATCAGTTGTATATCGGTGATCTTTTATGCACGATTGCCATCGATTTCATTTTAAATCGATAACCTGACTTGATAGTTTCTCACCCACCCTGGGGTAACACTCCCAGCCAATCGGTCACTGTATCGATCCTAACCAATCTCATCCGATTACCGTCTACCATCCTCTCTACAAGAAAACACTTAATCCTATCCAAGTTCTTTTCTCGTATCGATGTGAAACGGAGAGAGTTAGTTTAAGTTGTAGGACAGAATTGGAAACGTTGGCGACATTGTTGTGATTGCTGTTGTTACTAGTACAATTTTATTTCTCGTGTCAATCGCAAACTGGGGGTTTTACACCAAAGGTCAAGTGACAACAAGCTGCCTCAGTGCCTATTCCGTTTTCACATGATTGATAACCGGCGGCCTTTAACTGATAAATACAACACGTCAAGACTCTACGTTATTGGAGTAGATAGATCTATCTATCGCCCTGTTCACACTCCACCCACGTCTATTGAACAGGTTAAGTGGCTCATCCCTTGTTCCCCGTTTAGGATGTAGTTTCCGGCTTTCTCTTTTCCAATCTTTTCATTATTACGTAGCCCCCTGCACATCAGTGGCGTTACCGCCTTGCTCGGGGTGATACGATTTAAAAAAAAATCCGGCTTTTGCTTTCACATTTTGGTTTATTTTACTAATACTTTCTTCTGGATTGTTCAATTCTTTAATTATTATGTCATCATTTTTCACCATATTTCGATTTCTGTTTTGGTTCCACTACCTGCCAATTCTGCGGAAAGACCTAAGGCAGGTCGTGGGCGTTTATTCTGGCTCCATTTCATGTTTTTTCTATCTCCCCTAACATCCCTAGCGTTACATAGACAAAGTTCTCCTTAGTGTGTGGGCTGTACTTAGCAAGACAATTTTTTGTATATCTCTTAAGCTGGGGTTGCCAGGGATTCATTCAATGTGTTGCTTTTTCCATTTTTTATCATTCCAAGTGCACCTACTATCACTGGCACGACTCTTGTTTTCGATTTCCATATTTTTTCTATTTCAATTTCCAGATCCTTGTACTTTGACAGTTTTTCGAATTCTTTGGTTGCTATGTTACAATCCGCTGGACAATCCATATCAATTAATAGACAAGTTTTCTCCTTCTGGTTTTTAACAATAATGTCCGGCCTATTTGCTTCAATTTTTCTGTCTGTGTAGATGGTGTAATCCCATAGAATGGTTACATCTTCTATTTCTGTAACCGGTGCTGGGTGATCTTCATACCAGTGTTTGTTTACATATTTTCCATCGTGTTTGCATATTATCCAATGCAAATATTGCCCCACTCGTGACGATTTTTATATTCATTTAGGGCAAGTACAGAACATCCTGAGATTAGATGGTCTATTGTTTCTTGGTATTTATCACAGAACCGGCATTTTGGATGCACATTATTATGTATAATATTTGCATAAAAGTTCCTAGTGAAAAGACTTTGGTCTTGCGCTGCAAGAATAAAGCCTTCAGTCTCAGACTTTAATCCAGATGCACGTAACCATTGATGACTATTAGCTTTATGAACATTGGATTTATTAGCACGTTCTGGATATTGGCCATGCAGAGGATTGTCTTGCCAGCGTTGTTTCATCTGTTCAAGAGCTTTATCCTTGGCTTTCATTTTCATATTTTTTGCCGCAATAGTTGGTTCTTGGCTTCTGTTTTGCTTTTCTATAGAATCTACTAACTTTAAATATTGTTTGTATTTACTGCCTTATTTCATTAATGAATATTTTTTCTTTCTGTTTTCATGTTGTTTGACTAATTGTATCATCCAGTCCTTTGTTGTTTTTATGTATGTTAGTAAGCCAATAATTGTTGTCTTGTATGACAATTCTACCTGAATAAGCCCTCTTCCAACTTCTTTACGGGGTATGTATAAACGGTCCACATTAACCTTTGGATGATGCATCTTATGCTTAGAAAGAAGCTTTCTTGTTTTAGAATCTATCAGAATCATTGCCTGATGTCGTTTAGAGCCCAGTTTAAGATGTTGAAACTATATTGGACAAATGGGATTACAAGGCTATTAATGGCCATAATTCTGTTCTGAGAATTCAATTCAGTTTTTAATATCAGTCGTAGAATTCTATAGTACTCTTTACGCACTATTTCTTTCATTTTTTTTTATGGTGAATTTCTTCACTCTCATTTACACCTAGGTATTTATAAGCTTCTTCTGGCTTTAATTCTTTTATTGTTACAGCAGGGATTATTATGACTCGTTTAATTTTTCTATCATTCGTAAATGGCAGCTTTCACTGTTGAACCAGACACGGCAAGTCTCCTTAATATTCTTGCTTTAATTTTCATAACTTGGTTGATTTTAGATTTTACAAATTTAAATATAATAAAAAAAAAAACAAGACCTTTCAAAATCTCGGCGAAGGGCAAGTTCACAAACAAGGAAATCAAACAGTATAGAATATATGGAAATAGATAAGCAAAAACATAGCTATCTTAAGATCCACTCACTAAAATAATATAATAACCACCCAAATGGACAAACAGAACACAAGCATCAGGCATTTGAAGTGTAGAGATGCTAAATCAAACCATGACGAAACCAAGCAATTCCATACAAATTACAATCCTAACATAGCCTGCTTGCAAGATATCATTCACAAAGTAACTGACAATATCTCCCTTAAAGGTTATGAAATTTACCACGAAATAAACGTATCGACAATGAAGAATAGGCCAAGTGGAGGTACTTAAATATTGGTTAAAAAATCAGTATCCCATGAAAAAAAAAAGGGGTTCTTGGCTTCTGTTTTGCTTTTCGATAGAATGTTCCCTGTTTAGGATGTGGTTTCCGGCTTTCTCTTTTCCAATCTTTTCTCTTTTCTTTTTCTTTTTTTTTCTTTTTTTTTTCAATTGGAGTAGATAGACTGAACTCCACCCTCGTCTATTGAACAGGTGTAGAGGCTCATAACTTGTTCCCTGTTTAGGATGTGGTTTCCGGCTTTCTCTCTTCCAATCTATTCACTCTTACGTAGCCCCCTGCACACCAGTGGCCTTACCGCCTTGCTTGGTGTGATGTGATTTTAAAAAATGTACAAACTTTAAATATTGTACAAAAATGTACAAACTTTAAATATTGTTTGTATTTACTGCCTTATTTCATTAATGAATATTTTTTCTTTCTGTTTTCATGTTGTTTGACTAATTGTATCATCCAGTTCTTTCTATGTATGTTAGTAAGCCAATAGTTGTTGTCTTGTATGACAATTCTAGCTGAATAAGCTAGAATTGTCATACAAGAATTTCTCATACAACGTTACAACGTTATTGTAAATCGATCCTCCATTTTGGAACCACTCGCATTGGGGTTACTTTGTTTTTGTTTTTGTTTTTTTTGTTTTTTTGTTGTTTTTTTTTTTTGGGGGGGGAGTTGTTGCTCTTGTTTTTGTCTTTTTCAGGTTTTCTTTAGTTCTTACGGTGGCATCTTCTTCGGAAACTCCAAGAATGGCTTTATTCAAAAATTTCACAAAGGGTTCAGTTGTTGAAAAAGCAAAGCAAAAAATGTTAATTGCACAGGATTCATTTACTATAATGTTGTATGAAAAACTGAGCACCTCCCCAAATTGTTTAAATGTTGAAATTTTTACAAATTCTTTTGTCAGTCGGAAACTTTAGGGTTTAATCGATAAGATTGCACTGAAAAAAGTAAAAAATATAATAATAATAATCAACCAATATACAGGTGATGGTAATGTCGTACCGGCGAGTGGTTCCAAAATGGAGGATCGATTTACGATAACGTTGTATGAGAAACTGAGCCTCCCCCCTTAAAATTGTTTAAATATTGAAATTTTTCCAATTTTTTTTTTTTTTTGTCAATTGGAAAGTTTAGGGTGTAATCGATAAGATTGCACTGAAAAAAGTAAAAAAAATGAAAACAACAAATTTAATGGTTGTGGCAGCCTTCTTCAGGTCCGCCAAAGCTTCAATTCATCAAATACTAGCCGTATGCTAAATTTATATTCCTTTTAAAACATAGACTAAGGCAGAAATAAAAAAAACCTAATTGGCCAACTTTTCACTCCTTCTCTATTTATGGGAGATTTTAATGCAGACAGCAAAATGTAGGGCCATAAGAACCCTAAAAATATTTTAACAAAACCAAACCACAATCAAGCTGGCGCAAAAACCCGCTACATAATTAAAAACTTAAAAAGAGAACACCCATAAAACATATATATATAGTACTGTGCACAAATATTAGGACAGGAACTATTATATCTTTTATGAGGCATATTGACAAAAAAATAAAAAAGTTAAAGTAATTTTATTTGATTTACTCAACAAATGCTTTAACAAGAAAAAAATACTTGTTACAAAATAAATTTAATATTTAGTATAATAGCCTTTTGCTTTGATCACAGCTTTCATTCTGTCAGGCATTGACATCACAAGCTTCTTCAATGTATCTAATGGTATCTCCTGCCAAGCAGCTTGTATTTGTCCCCAAAGTTTGTCTTGCAAAGTAACATTAGAGTTATCAATTCGAGAGGGGGGAATAAAAAAGTCAGTCATATCCAAGGATAATAAAATAATGAGTAGTTTCAAAATAACTTGTTTCATAGAAAATAGAAAAAATTAAATATAACTTGTTTTAATACATTTCTTTTGCAGCTAGTTTTAAATAATCAATATTTATTAGCAATTTACTTGGCTTTTCCCCCTGTATTTGAATTTCAGTGAGGTTTTTAGGAAAATTACTCCTATCCTAATTAGGACAGGAGTGATTTTTAAACTTTATTTTGATGCAGTACTGTATATATATATATATATATATATATATATATATATATATATATATATATATATATATTCTGTTAAATATAAGAGACAATGAATGTCTATTATGTTTAATCATGAGCCGTTCTAAACGTCGTATTTTGGCTTTAATTTCAGTTGAAAATAAAGACAAAAATTCTTCAACATTTGGATGATTTTTTATTGATTTGCTTCTAAGCAAATCAATAAAAAATCATCCAAATGTTGGAGAATTTTTGTCTTTATTTTCAACTGAAATTAAAGCCAAAATACGACGTTTAGAACGGCTCATGATTAAACATAATAGACATTCATTGTCTCTTATATTTAACAGCATATGTTTAAAAAATTATTTTCTGCCTCGATACACTATCCGGAGAAAAATCCAACTAAGTAAGATCTTTAATAAAAACACTATAAAATTAAGTTACAGCTGTATGAATAATCTAGAAAAAATTATAAAAAACCACAATAATAATATTTTTAAACAATTCAACAAAACCAGTAAAAATAACCAGACAACAGAAAATAACAATTTAGACAAGAAAAAATGTAATTGTAAAAACCCCATAAACTGTCCGCTAGAAAATAGGTGTTTGACGGAATCGATAATCTATCAATGCGAAATATCGACGAAGGAAAACCCAAACAATATAAAAGTCTATATAGGGAGTACTAAAAACACTCTAAAGCAGGGAATTTACCAGCATACCTATTCATTTAATAATAGCAAATACAGAAATAGAAAATCCCTATCGAGATATCATTGGTACCTAAGGGAAACAAACAAGACACCCAAAATAAAGTGAAAAAACCTAAAAGAAGCTAAAACATGTAAGTTCTTAAATGAACCATGTTCATTATGCTTATATGAAAAACTGTTTATTATTAGATCCCTAAAAAATAAAAATTTATTAAATAAACGCAACGAAATTAATGTCATATGTAGACATTGTAAATTATTCACATTAGAAAATGGATAAAACCTAAATTAAATAACATGCTCACTGACGAATTAGGTAAAAATAAAAATAAAAATAAAGCCAAAAATAGAATAAGTTAGTTTTTTTTTAAATAGTCCCCCCACCTTTGTATTAGGATAATAAAGTTTACAGCAAATTGATAGATGGAGCGAAAAAAATAGCAGTTCGAGTTTTCCTTTAGAAAAAATATTTTCTTTAACAAATAGACTGAAGGTGACGAGAAAGGAGATGGGTACTACAAAAAAGGAATATCACATCAAATGTAATAAAACTGAAGGGAAAATGATAAGATCAGATAAATGCGAGGGAAAACAAACAAGAGAGGAATAGGATCAAGGAAAAAGAAAAAAAGAGGAGGAAAAAGTTGGTTAGCACAGAAATTCTTCGAGGTCAAGCCCCAAAGTGAATCTTCATTCTGATTAGCCACACACACACACACATACATTCACAGTAAACCGAAAGTATTTGTCATTTAAATGTAAATCGTCTGCACAACCACACCAACATTGCCTGATGATGAGAACTGATCTCGAAACATAGAAATTTCCATGTCGCAATGTAAAATTGATATAACCATATAATTATATTATATATATATATATATATATATATATATATATATATATATATATATTTCGAGATCAATTCTCATCATCAGGCAATGTTGGTGTGGTTGTGCAGACGATTTACATTTAAATGACAAATACTTTCGGTTTACTGTGAATTTATGGGTGTTTGTGTGTGTGTGTGTGTGTGTGTGTGTGTGTGTGTGTGTGTGTGTGTGTGTGTGGCTAATCAGAATGGAGATTCACTTTGGGGTTTGACCTTGAAGAATTTCTGTGCTAACCAACTTTTTTCCTCCTCTTGTTTTCTTTTTCCTTGACCCTATTCCTCTCTTGTCTGTTTTCCCTCGCATTTATCTGATCTTATCATTTTCCCTTCAGTTTGATGTGATATTCCTTTTTTGTAGTACCCATCTCCTTTCTCATCCCCTTCAGTCTATCTTATATATATATATATATATATATATATATATATATATATATATATTTCTATGTTTCCAATGGATATCGGCTACGAATGAGAAATCGGAGAGCCGAGTTCGAATTTTAGGTGAATTCATTTTATTCATTTCCACACAAATATCCTTGGGAAAGGCATCCATCTCTTCTTTCTCCAGCTATGGGTTAAATAGCAGTACGGATTGGGTCCTATAGCCTTGGTTGGCAACAGGTCTACCGCAGAAAGTAATGGTTACCTACTGCGACAGTCTTGTCTAGTTAGTCATGGCGCGAAAGAGGCAAGATCGTCCAAGCGTGTATCACGTATGACACTTAACTGAAACGGTCAACAGTTATTTAGGTAAGGAGGTTGTGGAGAGACATGACAGCCCAAGCGTGTATCACGTATAGCGCTTAACTGACTGACTGACATTTGAATGCTTCTCTATTTGTTTTCGAGGATTGTTTAGTGTGCTCTCATTGGATGGTATCAATTTCAAGTCTCTCAAGGTGACGTCAAACAAACGCTCAAACTGAAATTTGTGTGTGCGGAATTTTATAAATATATATATCAACATGCGGTGTAGATAAGAATCCAAAGGAGTATTCTGTGCATACAGTGGTAGGATAACTCTCTAAGAGAGCTCTAAATATATATGTATATAAATACATATAGAAACATAAGAAAATCTTTAGGCAGACACGTTATTTCATGGTAAATCGGAATTATAGGCCTATTTCAGGCAAACCATCAGCAGCTTCCGTCTTTATTGTACAAATTCGTGTAAAATCCTTTGTACAATAAATACGGACGCTGGTGATGGTTCGCCTGAAATAGGCCCACACTTCCGATTTACCATGAAATAACGCGTCTGCCTTAGTTTTTCTTATATATATATATATATATATATATATATATATATATATATATATATATAAGAAATTCAAGAAGCCGTCAAGGGGAACTCAGGTTCGTATTCTGCCAGTGTGCATACTTTCTTTAAGATTTGTATTCATTAACGTTTGAGTAATTAAATCTGTCGAAGTATTGATTATAAAATATGCATCACTTTTTTTAGAAACTGAATTGTTGATGTTAGATTAGGACGTTCTGCATAAATGTGAAAATCGATGTCAGTCTGATAGAGATCTGTTCATTTTAGGAATGAAAATACATGCAAAAACTGAAAATTGTCATATGCCATTTAAAAATCACACCAACTACAAGCGTCTGTGGACATCTATCGAGACAATATGGCTTAATATTCTTTCGGAGGTCTTCAAGATTAGGCTATGTCGATTTGCTAGACTTTTCCAAAGAAAATGGCTCTTGAACAATACTTTTTTTAAATCATATCACCCGGAGCAAAGCGGTAACGCCACTGATGTGAAGGGGGGGCTACATAAGAGTAAAAAGATAAGAAGACGGTGAAGAGAAGGACGAACCAGTTAGAAAGGAGCAAGAGAATGATGGGAATACAGGTGAGATGACAGTTGCAAATGTGGAGAGAAAGGAAAGGATATACAGGGTGGTGTGGAAAGAACTAGAGTCAAGAGATGAGTATTGACCTTGCATTTAAATTCCTGGAGGTTGTAGCTGTCAGGAAAGCAAGAATATGGAAGCGAGTTCCACAGGCGGGAAGGGCGAGAAAAGAAGCTGCAAGAGTAGAATTGTTCTGCATTTGGTTGATCTAACTGTGAATGAGTGAGACCCAGTTGCCAGTCTGGTTGCATGAGTAAACACCTGTTGCAGAGGCACCAGTGACTTAAGTTCGTTGGAGCAAAAGCCATGAAAGTATTTATAGAACAAAGGGAAACCACATCCCGTCGGTGGGAAAGTGGCTGTACTCGAGCCGCCAAGTCGGTACCTATCACATTACTGATTCTCCTTTGGAGCCTGTCAAGAACAAGGAGATAGCGGGGGCACCTGACCATATATGGCAGCAGTACTCCATGCACGGACGAATGGTTGATTTGTATATATGCAGGGTGGTTTCAGGCGGGAAAAACATCCTAGCCCGACACAGTGACCCAACCTTCCTAGCAGTGGATTTAGCTACTGACTCAATGTAGTGGTTCCACTTGAGATCAGAAGAGAGGGTAAGGTCGAGAAGGCGCAGAGTATTGCTAACGGGGAGACTCGCTTGGTCCATGCTTATGGAAGGCAGGAGAGGCTGCCTGTGATGATTGACAGACAGCAGCTTGGTTTTAGACGCATTGAAATGTACAAGGCACGTCCTTAATTTTAGTCTGTTTATCTCGCCGACTGACGCCAATTCGGTCGGGTTTCAATCCTGGGTTAAAAACGATCGGTGTCTAACCGTACTGATGAGCTGTGGATACAGCGAAACAGATCTGTCTACGGATGACTATTTACGTTCTCACACCCTGATTGATCACTCTGAAAGAATGGTAGACTTTGAAAAAAACAGTAGCTACTCTGGCATGTACGCATCGCTCATTCAGTAATGGATTAGATCACTCTGGCTATTGGGCGGGTATAATGACAATATACACGCTAAAAAGGCTGCCTTCTTCAACCAAACGATCATAGCCCAGAGGTAGAATCGCCGATTGACGCCTATTCGGTCGGGTTTCAATCCTGGGTTAAAAGTGATCGGAGTCTAACCGTACTGATGAGCTGTGATACAGCGAAACAGATCTGTCTGCGGATGACAATATATATTATAACGCCTTAAAACGGAGAGGATAATACAAAAAATTGTCTAACATAAAATATTAAACAGATAAAAATAGTGGTTAATGAATAATATCCAGAGCAATATGAAATATTGAGAAGAAAACGCAATACATAAACGTTTATAAATTACACACAAACCATTGTGTTTAACAAAGTACTGTGCACCATTGAACCCATTTCTCCTCACGGCCATTGTTAGTCCGAAACTGCCGATCGTTTCACTTCTCTTTTGACCGACTTTGGTATTCAGACTTCTCATGATAATTCTGATATTTTTGTGACTTGCACTGTGACTTGGCGTTGTCTAGCATGGAGTAGGACTCGATTTCTTATTTTGTACTTTGTGTTGTAGGTGCATATACCACTGTAACTGATATATTGAGAAACCTCTATTTCATTTTAACTGCTAGAATTCTTTCAGATATCTGGCAGTATCTCATAACGATTTTCTTGTCTTTACCCAGTATCACGTCGGCTCCTTTTTCAATATTTTCAACTCCAGCGTATATAATTCTGTGGTCGTCACTGTTGAAGTCTTCGTTGTTTGACCACCTCGTTTTGCATATACCTAAAATATTTATGTTTAATCTAGTCATCTCCTGTTTCACGTTTTCTAGCGGTTATTCATCGTTCTGACGTTCCACGTCACAAGATAGTTGCAGAATGACGGTCCGATAATACTTGTTGATAATGTTCTTCCATTCAGGATGAGAGATAAATTCTAAAGAAATTTATCCCCTTTATGCTAAGAGTTGCTGGATGACGGTCCGGTGACACTTGTTGCGGATGTGTAGTCAACCGGTGTATTTCTCCCACGTTTCGGTAGATACTGGTAATTACACCGCTCGCTCTATTGGTAGATTCGAGGCTAGCGTCCAGCTTTTAGACAAAAATAAACAATCATAAATTAACTTACAAACCTCTATACCAGTGCACGTCACCACGATCCCAAAAGCATTGCCGGCCAATGTCTCACTCTTTTTTTTATTGACCAAACATTGCCGACGCACCAATCATTGCCGTTGGCCTCGTTCTCAAGAGTCCCCGTTCGTGTCAATTAGCATAAAATAACAAAGCTCGAAGAATGTACTTTTCTTGGACCAACTTGCGAGAGGAGAGAATGCAGATGACGAAATGACGAACTGTCTAGCGTGGGTTTATGCACGTATTTATGACAAAGCAGCAGCCCGACAAGCAAAATATCTTGGACGCTTTGACTCTAGTAAGTGTGAATATTTATCGTCACAGGATGTTACTCCTTACTGGGCAAAGAGTCAGTTCCTTTAGGCTTAACCCTCTTCACGCCGCTAGGGTATATGCTATTATGCATGTCCATGAATAATCTTGGGAGGAATAGTTGAGTGATTTCCCGTTGCCTTCTCCACAGTGTTTTATCGAAACACTATCTGTAATTAGTTGACATTTGACTCCTCAAAAGTCCTTCCGCTCTTTGTAGGTTTAATTTTGTTCTGGCGGGTTGCTAAAATATACATACCTGTGTTTTTCGAAGAGTAAGAGCCGGAGTAAGTCCGGTTTCTTAAGAAGTGGCTTTGTAAGAGAAATAGGTAGGGTAGTGGAACAAAAGAGTGTAAACATTAAGTTGGTACTTACTATCAGTAAGTTAGTACTTACTATAAGTACATTATGTAAGTTGGTACTTACTATAAGTGCAACATTAAGTTGGTACTTACTATAAGTCTTATAGATGAAAATAATAAGGATTCCCCGGATTTTTGGTTGCCAGTAGAAATAAAAGACATATTTTAATAAGATTATTTCGAATTTTCACGAAGGTTTCAAAGAAAATAATAAAACTTCCATTTTGTTCTGTTGGTAAGTTGTTCGGCTGACTAATCTTTCGAAGGAAGACCGAGATATATAGTCATCTGCAGACAGGTCTGTTTCGCTGTATCACAGCTCATCTGTACGGCTAGACATCCGATTGCTTTTTACCCATGATTGAAATCCGACCGAAATGGCGTCAGTCGACGATTCTACCTCTCAGCTATGGGCGCTCGGTAGAAGAAGGCAGGCTTTTGGCGTGTGATATATCATGAATACAAACGCCGATAGCTGAGAGTGTTCTAATTCATTACTGGATGAACGATGCGTAGATGCTAGAGTAGCTATAGTTTATCAAAGTTTACCATTCTTCCAGAGTGTGAGAGCATAAATAGTATAATATAGTATATATATATATAGTCATCTGCAGACAGATCTGTTTCGCTGTATCACTGCTCATCAGTACGGTTAGACATCCGATTGCTTCAAGCCATGATTGAAACCCAACTGAATTGGCATCAGTCGGCGATTCTACTATGAGCGCTCGGTACAAGGAGGCAGACTTAGCGTGTGATATACCATGTATACATACGCCAATAGCTGAGAGCGTTCTAATTCGTTACTGCATAAACGATGCACAGATGCTAGAGTGGATGAGAGGACGAGACAGCAATAGGGAGGTGTAAATACTTTGGCCAATGGAGAATTAAGCAAGTCGAAAAATTAAATTGTAATATTAAAATTCAAGATTCGTCCAATTGCCAAACGAACAAAATGTTCATGTTTTCTTGGGAACTTTCATGAAAATTCGAAAAATTCTGATTAAATATGCCTTTCTTTCTACTCAGTTTTCCCATTATTTTGTCCTCCCTGTGTGTGTGTGTGTGTGTGTGTGTGTGTGTGTGTGTGTGTGTGTGTGTGTGTGTGTGTGTGTGTGTGTGTGTGTGTGTGTGTGTGTGTGTGTGTTGTGTGTTGTGTGTGTGTGTGTGTTGTGTGTGTGTGTGTGTGTGTTGTGTGTTGTGTGTGTGTTGTGTTGTGTTGTGTGTGTATGTGTGTGTGTGTGTGTGTGTGTGTGTGTGTGTGTGTGTGTGTGTGTGTGTGCGCGCGCGCACACAGATTTTAGGTATCCTGGTCGGGTGCTCCTGCTATCTACCTAAGGGGCCTTGACAAAATCCAACGGTGAATCTGTAATGTGATCGATCCCAACTTGGTAGCTCAGATACAGTCACTTTCTCACCGGTGTAATATGGCTTCCCTGTGTCTCTTCTACAAATACTGTCACGGCTTCTGCTCCGATGAACTTAGCTCGCTGGTGCCCCCTATATATGAATTTACTCGAGCGACAAGATTAGTAACACCCTTTTACTGTGAAACCAATAAAATGTAAACGCAAATTCTACTCTGACAGATTCTTTTCTCGCACTTCCCGCCTGTGGAAATCCCTTCCGTTTACTTGCTTCCCCGACAGGTACAATCTCCAAGAATTTAAATGTAAAGACAATAGTCATCTCCTATCTCACTAACTTACATCCTCTCTCTCATGCTTCTTTCTCCGTCCACTCTACTCTCATCCTTCTCTTACCCACTTCCTGACACCCCCTATAATCTGTCATTCTTATAACTTTCCTATGTAACTCCCTGCGCACCAGTGGCAGTAAAATGCCTTGTCTGGGGCGATATGATTATAAAAAAAATGTACTCGAATATATTTTGATGAATGGTTTCGATTCCAGTCGAATCTGTTATATTCTCTTATGTGCCAGTGCCCTTGCGAAAGGTATGAATCCATCTCTTCTCCCACCCCACCAGGCTTTGAGCAAATTAGCAAGACATATTGGGTCCTATAGCCTTGAGTGGCAACCGGTCTAGAAGAAAAACTCGGAATTTAAACAAGTCTTAAGATGGCTGGACTCCGCCAGGCAGTCGTGTCCAAAGAAATACCGCTTCAACTGCGGCTGCATTAGATGTGATGCCCCTACGACCCTAATGAGTCACGTGATATCTGGATCTTAACCAACATACTTTTCACTCACTGTTCTTCATCATGACAACTGAATGTAAAAAAATAACTTTGGACAGTTTATTAATAGTTTTAATCCTGAAATTGAAAAAAAAAAACAATATTTACATTATTCAGACTATTGTCCTCATTTTTGTTGCCATTTGTACAAGGTTTCGGCCGTTGTACTCTCCGTTTCAGGTGCTAGGAATTTCGAACCGAACCTTTTATTACAACCGCTGGGGTATATGAACTCCATTCCTTGCGTAGTAGTGCCTCTATTGGTAGTCATGAGTTATCTCCCTCTGACTCTGTAAGCTACTTGTTCACCACTGCTGTAGCCTGGTATTGAACTCACAACTCTTTGGGTCAAGTCACAGAAACCAACCAATTACAGAACATTTGAATATTTTTCATTTGAAAATTAGTTATTTCCACAACATAGGATTCAACCTTTCGGTATCTTCAGACGTTCTTCTTTTTTCCTTCTCTTTTTTAATATCTTCTTACCTCGTACAAAAAGATTTCCAAAAATAAAAGGAAATGGTGTATTTTTTAATTTTTTTTTCAATAAAACGTTTATTACCATCATTATTAACTACCTGATGAGACAGTGTTTTTTCAATGTCAAAACAAAATTTGGTGGTAGTTTGTAGATGTTCTAAAATAATATTATTAATAAATATTCATTGCTCTATTTTTATATTGAGCACTGTTTTAAATTAATGTTTTGAACGTTGCAAGTATTTTCTTCGTTCCTTATTCATTTGGGTATATTTCATTTGTAAACGAGTTATTACGCGACCTAGGTGAAAAAAATTGTACTAAACTGGCTAGCCGCCTGTGGAAATTGAAATTAAAATATGGAAAAGCCCCAGACATAACGTGAAGTGTAGTGAAAACAGCCAAGCCTTACAATGATTGAAAAATATGTAGACTGTGCCATGAATAAAAGTTGCCTATTATGTTATTTTAAGAAAAATGAATTACTGAATGAAAGAACAGAAATTATGACTAAGTGCTACTTAAAATAAAATACCTATTAGACATAAAACCATGAACGAAAAGGTAATAACTTTTTCTACTTTTGAAAAATATTTTTAAAAAATCAAGGAAAGGAAAAGAAAGAGGGAAAGACACAGAGGAAATAAAAAGCAAAGAGGAAAACAAGAGAGAAAATACTGAGATAGAAAAAATAATATATATATATATATATATATATATATATATATATATATATATATATATAACAGTCTTTATTATAATAGAGGATTATTATTATGTGACACTTGCCCCGTCGGCGGTTAATGGCGCCGATACAGCAGCTGGTTCTCAGATTTACTTTTTCAACGGTGATCTCCCTTGCCCACATTGTGAAATCGATCTCAAGGAAGTCACGTTGAATTCTCGCTCGTGGTCTCTCCGCCAAGCTAAAGCAAGCTGGATGCGAGCGCACATTTGGGAAAATGAAAACGGCACCAAAATTAAATTGAATGACGCCTGAATAAGTTGTAGAAAAACTTTATGTACATAAAGGAAAATAGAGAAAAACAATCACCAATCGTCTTCTTCCCAAACCCTGTTCCTATCAATCTGGCAATGGAACGGAAGTTTTGACCAATTTCTCTGAGTAGTAATTTGCGAAGCGTTTTTCTGCCTATTATTAATTCTAGTTTTTGGTTGGCAATATCACTTCACCTCCGGTCGGAGTTTTAAGTTTATGATGATTCGAACTGGCTTCACACTGAACCTTCACTGTCTTTGAGTATGGTTGGTAAGGCCGGCAGCGGCGGTAAATCGACTTCATTTCCGTGCGGTGCTGGAATTTAGAACTGGCTCTCGGAACTTCGAACTTTATCTGCAAAATCGCTTCCCGTCCGGCTTTTAACTCTGGTTGGCCGTTTCATAATCACCGTCTGCAAAATGACTTCTTGTCTGTTTTTAACTTTGGTTGGCCGGAACTGTTTGACTTTAACTCTTTTCCGTAGGTTCTCTATGTTTTGTACCCAACGGCATGGCGTCTATCTGTCTCTTTACATCTTCAGCCAAGAGCTCTATAGGAGGCGGCCGGCTCAGCGGTGGGCGCCCAATAGCTTGGCACCTATCTCTGTCTTTATATCTCTGGGCCGTGAGCCGACTGGAACTGCGACTGCAACTGACTTTAATCCCTCGGGTCTCTGTATTTATGCTTGTCCTTTTTACTGGTGTTGGGAACAACGGACACTGGGTGTGTTTACGCAAAAACTAGTCTCTCGCTCTTGCAGCCAATAAAATCACCCTCTCTCCCATCTGTGGGCAGAGTCACTACACGACGTCAGCTTTTTCTATCTTCTTCTATTCAATTCAGCCAATGAAATATTTTTGGGGCAGAGCTTTTTCTTTCTTTTTCTTTTTTTTTTTTTTAATCATTTCACCTGAAGCAAGGCAGGACCACCACTGGTTTGCATGGATTATAGTGAGAGAAAAAACAAGGTACATTTGCTGTTGGAACGATACCACATGTAAAACATGACGTCAATTCCTTTCTCGGGGAAATCCCAATTTAGTCATTCTCATAATTAATTAATTCTCCTTTTCTCTCCGTCAACAAATCAACTTAACCTTGACACTTGACTGAATTCCCAATACGCAAATTGTCTCTCTTTTCACTTTGTCTGTAGTTTGCAATATCTCTGTTGACCTTCCTATCAGGTGTTTTTTATCTTTTCATTTCACTGGGAGAAAAAATAAAATTTTTCGTCTATTGCCATTCGGATTCACAGACAGCATCTGGGGGAATATTTATTCAATACTGTCTATTGACACTTTTGACCTTCATTCATGTCAGCTAGCATACGCCGAGATTTTACCTGGGAATCTTTCCCTGTTTTGAAAAAAAAATACAAAATTTCATGATCATTTTCCGTAACTGGGAACTGACTAATAATGTCTCTTTCGTTTTGACACCAGATGTGTCGTCGAGAATTTCGAAAAACAAAAATAATTTTTCCTTGGTAAGCTCCGATTGTAACAATACCATTTCTGTCAACAATTGCCGTCCGACCCCCGTAACCTCGTTTAGCTTCGCTGTTTCACTCTAAGTGAGTAATTTCACTTGTTAATTCATATTTATTTTTAGTCCCTTCGCAATCTTTCTTTGAAAAAGTGAATCTTTTCTCAACAAAAAAATTTTTTCCTCTGTTCATATTGGAACAGAATAAATTTTTCCTAGTTGGTTCTTTTCTATCTGTAATAATTAATAATAATAAAACTAACATAATTTTACCGTTCCAGCCGTGTTAAATATTATTATTATTATTATTATTCCTTTTTCTCTTCTTCCTATTAGTTTTCTTCGCTTTTCTTTTATTATTGCCTTTCCTTCTTTTCTTGGTATTTTTATTTTCTGCTTATTCTTGCTCATCTCATCTCCTCCCCTTTATTCTGTGTTTAATTCTATCTCTTCCCCCTCTAAATTTGTTTATCCCCGCATGCCCTTAGATCGTCTACAGCAATAACTGTTCGAATTGTCTTTCGATTATGTCCTCTGTATTTTATGTCTGTTCCGATTGTATTAATTATGTCGGGTCATCTTCAGACTACGTTTCTTCAGATGGAAAATCAATGAAAAAGAATGAAAAACGAAAAAATGTGAAGAAGAGAGGAGGAAAGAGATGAAAACCGAATGAAAAGCAAACAGAAAAAGTGAATGTGAAGAAAAAAAGAATGGAAAATAGTGAATGACTTCATTGAACATTCACTTAATGAAACTAACAACCTCCTCAAATACAAAAGAAACGAATGAGTTAAACGATTTTTAAAAAATCGTTTTGGATAAGAAGAAAAATGTGTTGAAATAAATTCTGGAAAGAAAGAAAAAGTGACAAATGAAAGAAAAGAGAAATTCTTTTTTTTTTTAATCATTTCACCTGAAGCAAGGCAGGGCCACCACTGGTTTGCATGGATTACAGTGAGAGAAAAAGCAAGGTACATTTGGTGTTGGAATGATACCACACTGCAAAAGTTAGTACGGATAGCAGGGACGTCAGAGATAAAATGTTGAGGGGTTTAGACCCTTAGGCGACTTGGTTTGTCTGGTTTAAATTTATATCTTTGTGTATTGTTATTATTTAGGGTTATTTCGGCAAGAAGGGCCTAGAGTAGCAGTCAGTCGTCTAACGCAACATGTGTAGAAAGGGAACTGGCGAAGACTTTCAAAGACACCCATTCATGCGCAATGTGGCTCTACAAAAACCTCGATATTATTCAAGAGTAGCCTCTGAAGACGCTACGCAAGAGTTTTGGCTACTAACTACCAGTCGGAAGCAGCAACCAGAAAACTTCCAATTTAGTAACTTCCGTATGAAGAGTTGTTGTCACCATTCACACACATCACAAAAACTCGTGACAGCACCACTATTAAGACCTGAGAAGGTAGGAATCCCCTTCCTAAACAGAGAACAATGGATGGGCCACTACTCTTGTTCAAGGAAAGGAGGAGTACGAACCGAGCGGTTATGTGAAGAAAAATATTGAAAATCGAAAAGAATTTTCAGCTGAAGAAAGAAAATGCCAAGAAAGAAGAAAAAGAAATATTGAGGATTTTAGAAAGCGGGAATCCATGTTGGAAATGAAAGAAAAGATAAGGAATAAAAAGAAGGAAAATAAAGGAATTAAAGAGCAAAAAAAAGCGGGGAAATGAAGATAACAAATGAAGAAGGCATGAAAGTAAAAAGGCAAGATTGGAATTAAAACGAAGAGTAATTGTTATGGTGATCTTCTACGTAGAATGAATTCTTCCTCCTGATATAAATAATGACCGGAGTGACTTCCGGGGGCGCAGCTGTGACGCAATCGTAAGGCAGTCAAGATGTAGCGTAATTATACCGGTCGGACTTACACTTGTATTTGCTGACTACTAACACTCGTATTTGTATATATGTTTTGTTATTCTAATATACTGGTTAAACCTACCTTCTTGTTTCCTTTTTTTCTTTTTCTTTTTTTTCTTTTTCTTTTTTCTTTTTCCTTTTTTTCAATTTTTCTTTTTCCTTTTCTCTTTTTTCGTTTTTCTTTTCTTTTTTTCTTTTTTCTTTCTTTATTCTTTTATACTTTTTCTTTTTTTCTTTTTCTTTTTCTTTTTTTCTTTTTTTCTTTTTCTTTTCTTTTCTGGCCCTAAACACTCCACAGCAGTAATTAAGGCAAAGGAAAAAAAAAAAAAAGAAGGAATTTAGACAATGAAAGAAAAAGAAATTAAGGCAAAAAAACTAAGTAGCTAAGTTAATAAAATAAAGGAATTAAGGCAAAGAATAAATGACAGAGAAAATATGAAGATCAAAAAGAAAAGTAATTAAGACAAAGAGAGAAAAAAATTAATGATCTGAAAGAAACGTAATTAAAGCAAAAGAAATCAAAACTAAAACAGATATCGAAAAGGGAAGGCATTAATGAAAAGAAAGAATGAAAAAGAGAAAAAACATCAAAAAGAAAAGTAATTAAAGCAAAGAAAGACAAAACCTAAGAAATCTTAAGATTGGAAGTGAAAACCAAAGGAAACCATGAAACCAACAAAGAAACGCAAACATTGTCAACATAAACTCTGACTAAAAGTAAACAAGAAAATTCAAGAAAGATTTATTGATTGAAAAAAATGAGATAAAAAGTGGAAATTCATAATAAGAATTTTTTTTCCTTTGAGAAGAAATATGTCTGCAAGAATGCAAATAGTTAAAAAGAACAAGTGTTGAAATAAAATGTTAAAAATGGGACGAAATATTTTTGCAAAAAAGAAAAACAAGGTCGAAAAGAAAATTCAACACGAAAATTGAAGAGAGAGAAACAGCAACTATTCGTATATCTAACCTCGCTGAGCTGTAGCCGCGATTAGAGAGAAACAAAATGGCAGAATAGACAGAGATGGGAAAAAGTTAAACTTTTGAATACACTTAAGATATCAAAAGACGCTTTAAAACAAAATAATATACAAAAAACACTAAATTTTGGCTTAAAAAAGACACTAAAAAAGAGTCAACGTAAAAACAAAATCTGTTTTTCCAATAAGTTTCAAAAGTATAGCGACAAAAGAATAAGATTTTAAAAAGTACGATAAAAAATCATTAAACAAAACGCTCAAGACGGAGACATACAAAAAAATTATCAAAGGTGGCCGACTAATAACGTCCCGTTGGCGGGAAATGAAAAACAAATTATCATTCAAATTCTTTTACTGTCAATGGCGATAAAACATAAAAAAAAAAGATTGTGTGCATTTTCAAATGCAAGATAGTAAAAGACAAATATGGCGAATCCACATCCGTGATCATGCACTGATGTAAATTTTCAAATAAGAGACAAACGAATCCTTGCCGATCCATCAGTATTTTATATTTCTGAGATGAGGTAATATTTACACTATTTATATTATTCGGACTATTGTCCCCATCTTTGTTGGCATTTGTACGACGTTTCGGCCGTTGTACGCTCCGGCCTTCTTAAGGTGTTAGAAATAAAGGGTTCGGTTTGTAGAACAGACAGAGGGATGCCACATCTCGTCGGTGAGAAAGTTGCTGGAGTCGAGCCGCTAAGTCGGTACCTATCACATTACTGATTCTCCTTTGGAGCCTGTCGAGAACACGGAGATGAACAGTGGGGGCGCCTGACCATACATGACAGCAGTATTCCATGCACGGACGAATGGTTGATTCGTATATGTGCAAGATGGATTCAGGCGGAAAAAACATCCTGGCACGACACAGTGACACAACACGACACAGTGACACACAAGTGGATTTAGCTATTGACTCAATGTAATGGTTCCACTTGAGATCGGAAGAGAGGGTAAAGCCGAGGAGGCGAAGTATATTGCTCTCAGGGAGACTCGCTTGGCTCTTGCTTATGGGAGGCAGGTGGGGTTGTTTATGATGATTGATAGACAACAGCTTAAATTAGTGAGAAGGATGTACATTTGGGCAGATATAACAAATCAGCAAAAATAGATTAATATGAGAGACGAAGATGGCGACAAAAGAATAAAAGATTTCTTTTCCCACAGCTTCCACCTACTTCTTCATATATACCCCTCCTACTTCTTCTTTCCATATACCCCTCCTACTTCTTCTTCTCATATACCCCTTCTACTTCTTCTCATATACCCCTTCTACTTCTTTTTGTCATATACCCCTCCTACTTCTTCTTCTCCTATACCCCTCCTACTTTTTCTTCTCATATACCCCTTCTACTTCTTCTTCTCATATACCCCTTCTACTTCTTCTTCTCATATACCCCTCCTACTTCTTCTCATATACCCCTTCTACTTCTTCTCATATACCCCTCCTACTTCTTCTTCTCATATACCCCTTCTACTTCTTCTTCTCATATACCCCTCCTACTTCTTCTTCTCATATACCCCTTCTACTTCTTCTCATATACCCCTCCTACTTCTTCTTCTCATATACCCCTCCTACTTCTTCTTCTCATATACCCCTTCTACTTCTTCTCATATACCCCTCCTACTTCTTCTTCTCATATACCCCTCCTACTTCTTCTTCTCATATACCCCTTCTACTTCTTATTCTCATATACCCCTCCTACTTCTTCTTCTCATATACCCCTCCTGCTTCTTCTTCTCATATACCCCTCCTACTTCTTCTCTTATACGCCTCCTACTTCTTCTCATATACCCCTCCCTACTTCTTCTCACATACCCTTCCTACTTCTTCCTTTCATAACCTCTTTCTACTACTACTTATTCCTCATATTCTTCTCGATTTACAACTACTACTTTCTCCTCCTACTTATTACACCACATCTCCTCCTATTTCTTCTTGTCATATCTTTCAGTTACTACTTCTTTCCCAATATCCACCTCCCACTTCCTCCTCTCTCCAAGTTCACCTCCCACTTTCTCTTCTCTCCGTGTCCACCTCCCACTTTCTCTTCTCTCCGTGTCCATTGTAAGAAAATGTCTTTCATTTTTCACACGTAAATAAAGAATGCTCGATACAGACTAGAGCTTTATATTGTAATAGTTGTTACAGTGGTTTATAAAAGCATAGTATCACTACACAAAAATGTTTGTTTCGGGGTCGAACTGCTCCTCTTCGGGTGATATATGTAACTGAAAATAAATGGTGAAAACGATTTATTTTCGGGACTGTGAGGTGTAGGTGGTTGTTGTACGGGATTGGAATCTGCTGATGGACTAGTTTAGACACATTAAATTCCAATCCCCTACAACAACCACTTACACCTTACATTCCCAAAAATAAATCGTTTCCACCATTTATTTTTAGTTACACATATCACCCGATGAAAAGCAGTTCGGCCCCGAAACATGAAAATTTTTGTGTATTGATACTATGCTTTTATAAACCGTTGTAACAATTATTATATATATATAGTCATCCGCTAACAGATCTGTTTCGCTGTATCACTGCTCATCAGTACGGTTAGACATCCGATTGCGTCTAACCAGAATTGAAACGCGACCGAACTGACATCACTTGGCGATTCTACATCTGAGGTATAAGCCATAGAGGAAGGCGGACTTTAGCGTGTTATATACAATGTAAACACACGCCACACTGTATGAACAGTAAAGTAGATATCAATTAAATACCATATGTATTACACGCTTCGACGTTCATCTCTCAAAAGACACATGATTAACTAGGCCGAAGATTTTCCCGCAATAGATTCTCATTACTTTCTTCGGTCGACTGTTTGCCAACCAGTGTTATAGAACCCAATCTGCCTAGTTATTTAATCCTTAGATGGGGAGAGGAGTGACGGATTCATACCTTTGCCAATGGCATTCGCGCGTAAGTGTATGCAATGAATTCAACTGGAATTCGAACTTGGCTCTCAGATTTCTCGTTCCGAGTCAATATCCACTGCACCACAAGGCTAATAGACATATAGTGATTTAAGATCGATACATCCAAAAAGATCTACACTACCGGCCATACTTATTAGGCCACCCCAGTGTTTTAAAAAAAATGATGTATTTTATACTATTTTTTAGTATTTATTGCTAAGTGAATAATTGTAAATGAAAATAGAATGGTTCTTTTGTTAATACTGCACAATAACATAAGCATCATATGAATTTATAAATATTTAATAATTACCTATAATGCAGTTTCGACACTGAAAGAATGAAGAAAATTTTGGGTGATTCGGACGAGTTTATCTTTGCTTCCTTGCCTTGTAAAATTTTTAACAAAAGAACCATTCTATTTTCATCTTTTTTTTTAATCATTCCACCCCAAGTTTTAATGCCACTGTTGTGCAAGGGGTTACATAGGGGAAAGCGGTGAGAAAGAGGGGTTAATTAGGGGGAATTTCAGGAGGGGGTAATAGACGGATGAGAATACTGGTGTAATGGGGGTGGAGTGGATGGAGAAAAGAGCTTGAGAGAGAGGATGCGAGTTAGTGAGATAGGAGATGACTTTACATTTAAATTCTTGGAGATGTCGGGGAAGGGGATACTAAAAAATAGTATGAAATACATAATTTCTTTTTAAAAAAAACTGGGGTGGCCTAATAATTATGACCGGTAGTGTACGTTTCTTACCCTTTTCAATAGTTGACCTCTCCCTCGTCATTACCTCTCTTTCTTTTTTTCTTTTTTCTTTTTTTCTTTTTTTTCTCCTATGGCGTTTTTTATCTTTTATTCCTATCACCCTACTCCCTATTTTCTCCAACACATCTCCTTTGTTAACCTTATTCTTCTTCTCTAACTCCTTTTTCTCCTCTTCCTACATCCTTTTCTTACCTCCACCTCCCTTTCTTCTAAATGTTTCTCCTCTTCTTTCTACTTATTCTTTCCCCACATACGCCTCTTCCCTTTTCTACTTACATCTCTTCTTCCTCTTTCTTTTCCACACTCTCCTACTATTTTTCATTCTACACTTACGCCTCCTCCCTTTTTCTATATGCTTCTCCTCTTTCTCCTATTTTTCCTTAGCCAGATCCTCCTACTACCTTCCCCCATTTCATCTTACTCCTACCTCTTCTTCTTTCTTACACCCTCTCACTACTTATTTCCTACATCTTTCTGATACTTCCTTCCTTTTCCGATATCCTCCTCCTTCTTCTTCCCAATATCTTCTCCTGCTATTACTACTTTCCCCACATCATCCTCATACTACTTCTTCCCATATCCCTCTCCTCCTGCTACTTCTAATTTCCCTCATCCTCTTCCTACTTTTCCTTTTTCTTTTTCTTACAGCCTCCTACTTCTTCAGCTTTCCTATATACTCCTCCTACTTTCGCACATCCTCTTACTATTACTACTTGTCCTTCTTTCCCATACTCTCCTACTACTGCTAGTTGTTACCCTCGTTCTCCCATACGTCTTATTTTCCGCAATCCTTCCTACTTCTTCCTCTCATAACCTCTTCCTACTACTACTTTCATCCTTTCTCCTCCTACTTCTTATACCACATTTCGACCTCCTATTTTTTTTTATCATATCTTCTTTCTATTACTGCCACTTCTTTTGCATGCCTACCTCCCACTCCCTCTTCTTCCAAATACTTACCTCCCACTTCCTCTTCTTTCCATACCTACCTCCAACTTCCTCTTTCTTTCCATAT
This sequence comes from Ascarosepion bandense, assembly GCA_037127315.1. Lineage (NCBI taxonomy): Eukaryota > Metazoa > Mollusca > Cephalopoda > Sepiida > Sepiidae > Ascarosepion > Ascarosepion bandense. The sequence goes on from JBBBDQ010001813.1 coordinate 134,939, forward strand.
CCATCTGTCATTTCCTTTTTCTTTCCATATCCTCCTCCCACTTCCTCTTTTTTTAAATATCCATCTCCCTTTTTTCTTTATCGCTTCCTCCCACTTCCTCTTTTTTCCATATCTACCTTTCATTTCCACTTTTAGTTTCCATATCAGTCTCCCACTTTCTCTTTTTCTCATATCTACCTCCCACTTAGCCTTTTTTCCTCATATCCACATCCCACTTCCTCCTTTTTCTTATATCCACCTCCCACTTCCGCTTTCATTCCTCATACTCTCTTCCCACTTCCTCTTCTTTCCATATCCACCTCCATTTTTTCTTCATTTCCTCCTACCACTTCCTCTTTTTCTTTATATCCTCCTCCAACTTCCTCCTTTTTCTTATATCCACCTCCCAGTTCCTCTTTCATTCCTCATTCTCTCCTCCCACTTCCTCTTCTTTCCATATCTATCTTCCTTTTTTCTTCATATCCTCCTCCCACTTCTTCTTTCCATATCCTCCTACCATATCCTCTTTTTCTTCATATCTTCCTCCCACTTCCTCTTTTTCTCATATCCCCCTCCCACTTTCTCTTCTTTCTCATATACTCCTACCACTTCCTCTTTTTCTTCACATCTTCCTCCCACTTACTCTTTTTTATATCCTCCTCCCACTTTCTCTTTTCTTCATATCCTCCTCCCACTTCCTCTTTTTCTCATATCCCCCTCCAACTTTCTCTTTTTTATCATATTCTCCTCCCACTTCCTCTTCTTTCTCATATCCTCCTCCCACTTCCTCTTCTTTTCTCATATTCTCCTCCCACTTTCCATTCTTTCCCGCGCTCGACTATTTCATTTTCTTCTTCTCTCCTGCATGTTCCAACTTATTCTTTTTCTCGATTTTCTTCTTGCTTTTTCAAAATTCCTTTTCTTTCATTTTCTCATTTCTTCTTTTTATTCCTTCCTTTCTTCTTTTATTTTAATAATTCTCTCTTTAAACGTTTCCTCTTTGAATTTGCTTTGTTCTTCATTACCTCAGCCTTCTACTCTGCATCCCTCCTCTCCGGCTTCAGTTCCTTTTCTTTTCTATCTCTCCTTCTTTCTCTCACTTCTTTCTTTCCCCTCACCTTCTTTTCGGGGCCTCCTAATTCATCTTTCATCTATTCCACTAACTCTCTTTCCCTTTTCCTCCTTCGCATCATACTCTTTCTCTCCCTTCCCTTGCTCTTCTTTCTAAATCACTCTTCCTCCTTTTACTTCCTACTCTGTCTCTCCACATCTCTTTTTTCCAAATCTCTTTTCTTTCATCTTTTTATTCTGGCTTCTTTTGTTCTTTTTTTTTTTTTTCAAATTTCTCTTCCTCCTTTTATTTCCTTTTCTTTCTCTTTCTTCCCTTGTTCGTTTTGTCAAATCTTTCTTTCTCTCCCTTGTCTTGCTCTTTTTGCAAATTTCTTTACTTTTTTTTTTTTTTACTTTTTCATCCTTTCTCTTTCCCTTTTTTTTTCCAGATCTCTTTCCCACTTTCTTCTTCTTCTTCTTCTTCTTCTTCTTCTTCTTCTTCTTTCCACTCTTTTTTATTTTCTATGTTTTTTCTTTTTTCTCTTTCTTTTGCCTGTCATGGTTTTCCCAATCATTTTTATGCAGTCCGGAAGTTGTCATTTTCTTTTCCTGAACTCGAACTTTAGCCGTAGGTAACGATTTTCTCGACATAACTGCAGGAAAATCTTGTCATAACTTACTGACTTCTCGCCATAAGTGATAATTCGCGCCATTATTACATTTTTTTTTCAATAATGGCTGTCGACAGATACACTGATGATTATTAGTGGTTAATCTTCAGAAACAAGAATGGCTTAGAATTGTCATATACGTTCGATTACAGTCCAGACAGGAAATCCAGGAAAAATTTCTATCACGTTTGAGTTTTTCATTTTTTGACGGTTTTTAATTTGTGGTTTTTTTTTTTTGGTTTTTCATAATTGTTCTTCGTTTTAGTTTATTTTTTTTTTATTTTTTCTTTAATTTCTGAGATAATTTCTTTCATACGTTACTTTTATTTTAGTTTTTCTTTCTTTTTACTTCTTTTTTTGGTTTTTCTTTTCAGTGCTTTTTTGTTCTACTTTCATCTTTTCAATTTTTTTGGTTATTTTATATTCCTTCATACTGATCTCTATATCCTTTCTTTCCTCTTCTTAGATTTTCTTTCTTTTCCTTCTTCTTCTTAGATTTTCTTTCTTTTTCTTCTTCTTCTTAGATTTTCTTTCTTTTTCTTCTTAGATTTTCTTTCTTTTTCTTTTTCTTCTTAGATTTTCTTTCTTTTTCTTCTTCTTCTTAGATTTTCTTTCTTTTTCTTCTTCTTAGATTTTCTTTCTTTTTCTTTTTCTTCTTAGATTTTCTTTCTTTTTCTTTTTCTTAGATATTTTTCTTTTTCTTCTTCTCAGATTTTCTTTCTTTTTCTTCTTCTTCTTAGATTCTCTTTCTTTTTCTTCTTCTTCTGAGATTCTCTTTCTTTTTCTTCTTTTTCTTAGATTTTCTTTCTTTTTCTTTTTCTTCTTAGATTCTCTTTCTTTTTCTTCTTCTTCTTAGATTTTTTTCTTTTTCTTCTTAGATTTTCTTTCATCTTCTTCTTAGATTATCTTTCTTCTTCTTACTTTTTCTTGCTTCTTCTTACATTTTAATGCTTCTTCTTTTTAGATTTCTTCTTCTTCTTAGATTCCTTTCTTCTTATTATTCTTCTTCTTCTTCTTCTTATATTTCTTTCTTTTTCTTCCTAGATTTTTTTTCTTCTTCCTAAATTTTCTTTCTTCTTCTTAGATTGTCTTTCTTCTTCTTCTTAGATTTATTTTCTTTCTTCTTTTTTTCTTGGATTTTCTTTCTTCTTCTTCTTTCTAGATCTTCTTTTTTCTTCTTCTAATGTTTTCTTTCTTCTTCTTCTTCTTCTTCTTCTAATGTTTTATTTTTTCTTATGTTTTCTTTCTTTTTAGAAAATCTAATAAGAAAGAATATCTAAGAAAGAAGAAGAAATATATATTTTATTTTTTAGCTCATCTTTCTTATTTGCTTTTCCTCCATTTTTTCTTTTTGTTTTTTTTGTTTTTTTTGTTTTGTTTTTTTCTCCGGCCTTCCACAGGTGTATATTGACCTGGGCAACCTACAGAGAATTCTGAACTGAACACTTTATTTAAAGGCCAGAGGCTACAACAGCCAAAACATTGTGAAAATAAATACAAAGACAATAATCCGTATAAAAATAGCGTAAATAATAACTCCTCTTTATAGAAATTGTGACAGAAAAATTATTTGTTGGAAACAAAAGAATTTAACTGCTTAGTAATATCTAATCTACAATATAGCAGTGAACGCGGGAAAAGCTCCTCATATAAAGAAAAGATTTGAAACGTTATGGTTCTACTGATAAATGCCGAAAAAACTTAAAAATATGGGTAAAGCATGTGAACAAAGACGAAGTTTTAAGCGGAAATGTGGTTCTACAGAAGGATGCTGAGGATATCGTGGACTGAGCATGCAAGCAACGATGAGATGCTGGAAAGAATGGCAACAAAAAGGAAATTAATACTGAGCATCAGAAAGAGACAACTGAAGTTCCTCCCACTTCCTCTTTTTCCTCATATCTTCCTCCCACTTCCTCTTTTTCTCATATCCCCCTCCCACTTTCTCTTCTTTCTCATATTCCCCTCCCACTTCCTCTTTTTTCATATCTTCCTCCCACTTCCTTTTTTTTCATATCCTCCTCCCACTTCCTCTTTTCCTCATATCCTCCTACCACTTCCTCTTTTTCTTCATATCTTCCTCCCACTTCCTCTTTTTATATCCTCCTCCCACTTCCTCTTCTTTCTCATATCCTCCTCTCACTTCCTCTTCTTTCTCATATTCTCCTCCCACTTCCTCTTCTTTTCTCATATTCTCCTCCCACTTTCCATTCTTTCCCGCGCTCGACTATTTCATTTTCTTCTTCTCTCCTGCATGTTCCAACTTATTCTTTTTCTCGATTTTCTTCTGCTTTTTCAAAATTCCTTTTCTTTCATTTTCTCATTTCTTCTTTTTATTCCTTCCTTTCTTCTTTTATTTTAATAATTCTCTCTTTAAACGTTTCCTCTTTGAATTTGCTTTGTTCTTCATTACCTCAGCCTTCTACTCTGCATCCCTCCTCTCCGGCTTCAATTCCTTTTCTTTTCTATCTCTCCTTCTTTCTCTCACTTCTTTCTTTCCCCTCACCTTCTTTTCGGGGCCTCCTAATTCATCTCTCATCTATTCCACTAACTCTCTTTCCCTTTTCCTCCTTCGCATCATACTCTTTCTCTCCCTTCCCTTGCTCTTCTTTCTAAATCACTCTTCCTCATTTTACTTCCTACTCTGTCTCTCCACATCTCTTTTTTCCAAATCTCTTTAGGAATAAGGAAGGAAAGCTTGGAGAACCTGATACTGACAGGCCAGATAGAAGGAAAAAGAGACAGAGGAAGACAGCGGATAACATATTTGCAGGGCGTGATCAGGTGGATGACGGAACGGGGGTTGACAGGAGTAACAAGAGCAAACATACTAATAGCTACAAGGGATAGGAAAACGTGGAGAACCACGATAGCCTACGTCCTGAAGGGATAGGGCATATAGAAGAAGAAGAAGAAGAAGAAGAAGAAGAAGAAGAAGAAGAAGAAGAAGAAGAAGAAGCACTACAAGGAAACTGATACTTACAATCAGAACGAGAGAGCTGATATTTCTGTGTCCCATAAGGATGAATGAGTGCCAGGAGAATACAGAAGAAATGCAAGGAGAATCGGTAAGTAACCTACTTAGTAAGTTTGTAGAAACTAATAGTAGATTAACAACAATTATTTTATGTACCCTCTCTCTCTCTCTCTCTCTCTCTCTCTCTCTCTCATACCTCCACAAATCCCTGTCCCTTGTAGTTCTTTAGAAAATTTTGTCTTGCTGTTATTTCTCCTAAACTCTGTTCCGCCATCGATTTCTAAATATTAGGTCGGTGCAAAGGTTTCTGCCGCTTTGTAAAAGGGGCATTTTAAATCATTGTAATGTGCGATGTGGTGCAGTGGATATCGGCTCGGAACGAAAAATCGGGGAGCCGAGTTTGAATTCCAGTTAAATTTATTGCATTCACTTACGCGCAAATACCCTTGGGAAAGGTATTAAACCGTCTCTTTCTTCCAGTTATGGGTTAAATAACAGGACAGATTGGGTTCTATAGCCTTGGCTGGCAACTAGTCTACCGCAGAAAGCAATGGCAACCTACTGTGGGATAATCTTCTGCCCAGTCAGTCATGTCTGTTTCGAGACATGGTCGCCCAAGCGTGTTTCACGTCTGGCACTTAACTGACTGACTGATATTGTTATTACTTAAACATATCACCATGATTAATTTATAACTTTTTCCTTCAGATTATTAAAGTATCATTCATATTTTTTCTGCAATATTGTCACCCATGTTCTTTCCATCTAAAGAACATAGTAGGCCTGCTCTACTCTACGAGTTTCACAGAGGTTCCAATGCAAATACAACATGTTTCTTGTTGCGAATCTTTGCTTTCACGACACCTTCAGGCACCATTTTTGGGAAAAGCTTGTCACAGGTGATGAGAAGTGGATTCTCTACCATAACGTTAAACGTTGTCGATCGTGGATAAATCGAGGAGAAAGACCAGTTCGGCAACTGAGAGCAGGACTCCATCACAAAAAGATCATGATGAGCAGATGGAATCAAGTTATAGTGAGTAAAGGTCGTTATTGTTATGAATAAAGATTTTAAAAAACACACAGCTTTTCATTTTCAAATTTTAAATCAGGAAAAACTTTTACACCGACCTGATATGTTGTGCATTGTTTTCCTCTGTCCATCTTGCCTTCAATCTGCCCTTTGAATATCAGATTCTGCCTCATTTTCCAATGCTTCGACATTGCTCACTGACTTCACCGAAAAATCCAAAGGTAAAAGATTCAAGGGAGACAACTAAAAAAATTAAAGAGAGCGTTAAATGGGTTCTTATGTTTTATGTAACCGACCATGGCACTCCACAACATCCTGTCCCTTGTAGCTCTTAATATGAGTATTAATCCGTCAATTCCCTCCAGTTATGGGTTAAGTAACAGGACAGATTGGATTCTGTAGCCTTGGCTGGCAACCAGTCAACCGCAGAAAGCAATGGCAACCTACTGTGCGATAATCCCAGTCAGTCATGTCCCTTTCGAGACATGATTGTCCAAAGCATATATCACGTATGGCATTTAACTGACTGAATGAAGATAATAGTTGGAAATATAAGTAAAGCTTCTAATGGACAAAAAGTGGGGGATCAGTTTTATATTGTTATTAAGTAATAAACTGATCCTCCACTAATTACTACTTATTAATACAATCCGTCTCTTCTCCCTTCAGCTATAGTTTAAAAAGCAGGATAGAAAGTTTTCTGCCTAGTCAGTCATGTCTTTTTCGAGACATGATCGCCGAAGCGTGTATCACGTATGGCACTTAACTGACTGAATGAAGATAATAGTTGGAAACATAAGTAAAGCTTCTATTGAGCAAAAGTGGGGGATCAGTTTTCTATTGTTATTAAGTAATAAACTGATCCCTCACTAATTACTACTTATTAATACAATCCGTCTGTTCTTCCTCCAGCTCTCGTTTAAAGAGCAGGATAGAAAATCTTCTGCCCAATCAGTCATGTCCATTTCGAGACATGATCGCTCAAGCGTTTACCAGGTATGGCACTAAACTGACTGAATGAAGATAATAGTTGGAAACATAAGTAAATCTTCTACTGGGCAAAATGTAGGGGATCAGTTTTCTATTGTTATTAAGTAATAAACTGATCCCTCACTAATTACTACTTATTAATACAATCCGTCTGTTCTTCCTCCAGCTCTCGTTTAAAGAGCAGGATAGAAAATCTTCTGCCCAGTCAGTCATGTCTCTTTCGAGACATGATTGCCCAAGCGTGTATGCTTCCTTGGCTGTTTCAATACACTTTCAGATTTCAGTGTCACACTTTCTGTCCTCTGTTAAATCATTTCCCAAATATTTAAATGTCGGCACACGACTGGATTTGTTATCTTCGATGGGCAATGCACACTTTAGGTTCATGCCTTTTGCTAACAAACCTGCATTCTGTCTTCTTGCAGTTGATGTTTAGTCCTTTCTTCTCACTTTCCTTCACTGTAGCTAAAATGGTCGGCTCCTTGTAACTCTCCAGGGTTCATCCTCAATCTTTTACAAGAGCCAGAACAGGTTAAAAATGAAGTACTGTTATATTTTGGCGAGAGCTTCCATAATAGTCCGAAGAGATCATCTGGAACTTGTGTGTGACAAATTCTTTTCCATCATCTAACCTCTCTCAAGGGTTGGATATGGCGAGACACAATGCTCTGCCGCTATTTCTATGGAAAGTGCTCGGATGAACTGCATTCCCTGATCTAGCCAATTCAAAGCATCACGGCAAAGACACGACATGTCACTCAGATACATGGGGCGTTCGGTAAATTGTCGCTAATTTTTATTTCTAATTTTTCACGTGTTCGTTGTTTATTTTGATGTTGTTCGTTGCACAGTATAGGAGGGTCAGTTGGGCACCATCTGTTAGACAAAGAGTATCATGGTGCAACTTACTCCGTCAGAAATTTGAAAACGTTATGATGTACTGATTGACGTTCGCCGGAAGCACCAATATAAACATTTCAGAGTATTTGTCACTCTGAAGTCAGTGCAGAGGATTCGGAAAGAGTCGGATGAGTCTAATGGTGATTAAGAAGGTACAGCTGCTCGGAAAATTTACTCTGATCATCCTAAGAAAAAAGAATTCTGAAAATTGTTAGCGAGGAACTTAGATTCGGCACGGAAGCTTACATCGAGTGCCTTGAAGGGATAGTGGCTTCCTTCAGCCTATAGAGTGACTAATAGAAGGATCTTTATCTGGCAACAAAACTCTGCACCATGCCACACAAGCAAGAGAACCCAGTCAAGACTGTCAAACAATTTCTGTGACCACTTGATCCTTTACAGTTGATCACCCAATCCACCAGACTTTAACTCCTCTTGTTTATCTTTATAGGATAAAAATCCTATATCATCCTCAACAAACATTTTGGGAAAAATTCAAAGTAAAATTCAAACGACTAAAACATTTTGGAAAAGCATAAACCTCGACTAAAACATTTTGGAAAAGCATAAACCTCGACTAAAACATTTTGGAAAAGCCCAACCTCGATTAAAACATTTTGGAAAAGCATAAACCTCGACTAAAACATTTTGGAAAAGCATAAACCTCGACTAAAACATTTTGGAAAAGCCCAACCTCGACTAAAACATTTTGGAAAAGCGTAAACCTCGACTAAAACATTTTGGAAAAGCCCAACCTCGACTAAAACACTTTGGAAAAGTCCAAACCTCGACTAAAACATTTTGGAAAAGCCCAACCTCGACTAATACATTTTGGAAAAGCCCAACCTCGACTAAAACATTTTGGGAAAGCATAAACCTCGACTAAAACATTTTGGAAAAGTCCAAACCTCAACTAAAACATTTTGGAAAAGCCCAACCTCGACTAAAACATTTTGGAAAAGCATAAACCTCGACTAAAACATTTTGGAAAAGTCCAAACCACGACTAAAACATTTTGGAAAAGCATAAACCACGACTAAAACATTTTGGAAAAGTCCAAACCACGACTAAAACATTTTGGAAAAGCATAAACCTCGACTAAAACATTTTGAAAAAGAATAAACCTCGACTAAAACATTTTGGAAAAGTCCAAACCACGACTAAAACATTTTGGAAAAGCATAAACCTCGACTAAAACATTTTGGAAAAGTCCAAACCACGACTAAAACATTTTGGAAAAGCATAAACCACGACTAAAACATTTTGGAAAAGCATAAACCTCGACTAAAACATTTTGGAAAAGCCCAACCTCGACTAAAACATTTTGGAAAAGCATAAACCTCGACTAAAACATTTTGGAAAAGTCCAAACCACGACTAAAACATTTTGGAAAAGCATAAACCACGACTAAAACATTTTGGAAAAGTCCAAACCACGACTAAAACATTTTGGAAAAGCATAAACCTCGACTAAAACATTTTGAAAAAGAATAAACCTCGACTAAAACATTTTGGAAAAGTCCAAACCACGACTAAAACATTTTGGAAAAGCATAAACCTCGACTAAAACATTTTGGAAAAGTCCAAACCACGACTAAAACATTTTGGAAAAGCATAAACCACGACTAAAACATTTTGGAAAAGCATAAACCCCGACTAAAACATTTTGGAAAGGCATAAACCTCGACTAAAACATTTTGGAAAAGCCCGACCTGGACTAAAACATTTTGGAAAAGCATAAACCCCGACTAAAACATTTTGGAAAAGCATAAACCTCGACTAAAACATTTTGGAAAAGCATAAACCTCGACTAAAACATTTTGGAAAAGTCCAAACCTCAACTAAAACATTTTGGAAAAGCATAAACCCCGACTAAAACATTTTGGAAAAGCATAAACCTCGACTAAAACATTTTGGAAAAGTCCAAACCTCGACTAAAACATTTTGGAAAAGCATAAACCTCGACTAAAACATTTTGGAAAAGCATAAACCTCGATTAAAACATTTTGGAAAAGCCCAACCTCAACTAAAACATTTTGGAAAAGCCCAACCTCGACTAAAACATTTTGGAAAAGCATAAACCTCGACTAAAACATTTTGGAAAAGCATAAACCTCGATTTAAACATTTTGGACAAGTCCAACCTCAACTAAAACATTTTGGAAAAGTCCAAACCTCGACTAAAACATTTTGGAAAAGCATAAACCTCGATTAAAACATTTTGGAAAAGCATAAACCTCGACTAAAACATTTTGGAAAAGTCCATACCTCGACTAAAACATTTTGGAAAAGTCCAAACCTCGACTAAAATATTTTGGAAAAGCATAAACCTCGATTAAAACATTTTGGAAAAGCATAAACCTCGACTAAAACATTTTGGAAAAGTCCAAACCTCGACTAAAACATTTTGGAAAAGTCCAAACCTCGACTAAAACATTTTGGAAAAGCCCAACCTCGTCTAAAACATTTTGGAAAAGCATAAACCTCGACTAAAACATTTTGGAAAAGCCCAACCTCGACTAAAACATTTTGGAAAAGCCCAACCTCGACTAAAACATTTTGGAAAAGCCCAACCTCGACTAAAACATTTTGGAAAAGCCCAACCTCGACTAAAACATTTTGGAAAAGCCCAACCTCGACTAAAACATTTTGGAAAAGTCCAAACCTCGACTAAAACATTTTGGAAAAGCATAAACCTCGATTAAAACATTTTGGAAAAGCATAAACCTCGACTAAAACATTTTGGAAAAGTCCATACCTCGACTAAAACATTTTGGAAAAGTCCAAACCTCGACTAAAATATTTTGGAAAAGCATAAACCTCGATTAAAACATTTTGGAAAAGCATAAACCTCGACTAAAACATTTTGGAAAAGTCCAAACCTCGACTAAAACATTTTGGAAAAGTCCAAACCTCGACTAAAACATTTTGGAAAAGCCCAACCTCGTCTAAAACATTTTGGAAAAGCATAAACCTCGACTAAAACATTTTGGAAAAGCCCAACCTCGACTAAAACATTTTGGAAAAGCCCAACCTCGACTAAAACATTTTGGAAAAGCCCAACCTCGACTAAAACATTTTGGAAAAGCCCAACCTCGACTAAAACATTTTGGAAAAGTCCAAACCTCGACTAAACATTTTGGAAAAGACCCAAAGTAAACTTGCACATTAAGAGGATTCAAACGACTAAAAGCTTTTGGGAAAAACCCAACGAAGAAAAATTTCACAAGTCAGTGTGAAAAGCGAAACTCTGGATCCTGATTGGAAAAATTCAAATCACGTCAGCCAAACTTTTTTGTTTTTTCACAGCTAAAAAAAAAAATATATATAACGGCCTGGGAGCAAGTGACATGACTGAATTCGAATATTTAAGGATGTCCCCCTGACCGGTCAGCGGGACAGTGAGAGACGGTCAGTCACGCTAGTCAGTCAGTTAGGTACAGTCAGATAGGCGCAGAGAGACCAAAAGAGCCGGCAACCAGGTCCATCGCCGACTCAACCAATACAAAGGAGAAGAAGAAAGCAACAGCAACAAGATATCTTCAACTGCCCATAAAACTTTTCTAATCTGTCAGGAGCCAGAAAGTAGAAGGAACACAGACTTTCCTAGTTAAGTAGAAATATCTATCGTTTTACACACACGCATTCTGCTCTTTACTCAGTTAAGTGCCATACGTGAAACACGCTTGGGCGATCATGTCTCGAAAGAGACATGACTGACTGGGCAGAAGATTATCCCGCAGTATGTTACCATTGCTTTCTGCGGTAGACTGGTTGCCAGCCAAGGCTATAGAACCCAATCTGTTCAGCCATTTATCTCATAGCTGTAGGGAGAAGAGATAGATTATATTACATTATTATAGTAAGTATAATTAGTGGGGGATCAGTTTACTACTTCATAACAATATAAAATCAATCCCCCACTTTATGCCCAGTAAAAGTTTTGATTATGTTTCCAACTGTTATATTCAGTCAGTCAGTTAAGTGCCATACGTGGAACACGCTTGGACGATCATGTCTCGAAAGAGACATGACTGAATGGGCAGAAGATTATCCCGCAGTAGGTTGCCATTGCTTTCTGCGGTAGACTGGTTGCCAGCCAAGGCTGTAGAACCAAATCTGTCCTGTTATTTAACCCATAACTGGAGGGAAGAGACGGATTCATACCTTCCCCAAGGGTATTTGTGTGCAAGTGAGTGCAAGGAATTCAACTGGAATTTGAACTCGGCTACCCGATTTGTCGTTCCGAGTCGATATCCACTGCACCACAACGCACATGTCCCCTAACGCATATAAATGGTCTTAATATGCCAATAAACATTGAGCCACTTTATGGGTAATTTATAGCCTAAATTTATTTTCCTTGTGGGGTTTGAAGTAATAAAAATGATATACGTTATTCTGCTTTCACAATTGAATACATGGTAAATGATACTCAGATTTGTGCAAAACAAATCGAATTTACACAGGATTTATAAAATCTGCGACTTCAGATGCATCATTTGATGCAATTGAAGTCTAATGTTTTCCATCAGCGGGCCTTTCCATATTAATACCTTTATTACACTTATCACAACGTTTCGACTGTTGTGCCCTACCCCCGGTCTTCTTCCGTTGTTTGTCAAACTGAAAAATGGTTGTAACCTGGAAATAAGGAAATTAAGCTATTATTCAAACACGGAAATTAATATTCCAAGCACCGCTTAGATGTGGCACAAAGTCGAAAGTAGGGAGGCACCAAGTGAGGATCAAACTTCTTGATTTTCTAAGCATGGCTTAGATGAGACACGAGGATCGAACTCACTACTCGGTCGTAATTTTTCTAGCAAGCCAAGCTTGTTTGCCATTACACCATATCGAGCAGCCCATTCAGACACGGATGTACTGTGTCAGTCATATGTGTGAATTAAAAAAAAAAGAAGTATCACTTCTGCCGGCAAAAATTAACCAAACTAAACTGTGTTGTTATTCTTGCGGGCCCCTCACCAAATCGTAACGGGAATCTTCAGAACATTTTTAACTTAACACTTTATTCAATCTACAAGGGGTAGATTCTTCTTGTTTCGTTGTCCAAGTCGAGGAATATCTCATCTAGTCCTTATTTTGGATTGCTATTTTCTTTTTTAGAATACTCAGTCAGTCAGTTAAGTGCCATACGTGATACACGCTTGGGCGATCATATCTCGAAAGAGACATAACTCACTGGGCAGAAGATTATCCCGCAGTAGGTTGCCATTGCTTTCTGCGGTAGATTGGTTGCCAACCAAGGCTATAGAACCCAAGCTGTCCTGTTATTTAACCCATAACTGGAAGGAAGAAACGGATTAATACCTTTCCCAAGGGTATTTGCGCGTAAGTGAATGCAATGAATTCAACTGGAATTTGAACTAGGCTCCACAATTTCTCGTTCCGAGCCGACATCCACTGCACCACAACGTGTTATAAGTTGTAACAAAAGAAAAGAAAATGATTTACCAAAACACAGAGTGAAATCACTGCACCACAACGTGTTATAAGTTGTAAGAAAAGAAAACACAAGGATTTATCAAAACACAGAGCTAAATCACAAACAAATATTTAATTTACTAAAAAAAACACAACATAAAATATATACAAAATATACAGCTGTGGCATTCAAAACAGAAAACATAGTTTACTAGCGAAGTGTTACGAGGGAGGAGGAAAGGTGAGGGTCAAGTATTTTTAACAAGTTAGGGCGAGCGAAGTAATCTAAGTGCTATTACTGGAAATCCACTAATATATGTATATATAGAATAATGTTTAGTTTAGTCAATGAAAATATTCAAAAACTCTATTTACCAATTTAGTTCCAGGACGTCCTCAGTTGGGTTTTTATTTGTCGGTAACTTTTCATAGAGATTCTTTCGGCTGGATATAATAGTCCTCCAATGAAAACCCGGAATTGATAATGCCAGAAATTCCTTCTTTACAACTGACAACTCTTTTCCAAAAAACTATTTTTAGGGGCTAGCACCTAATTAGCATATTTCTCGAATTATGTCGATTTTTCTCGAATATACTGGAACGGTCTAGAATCTTCCAAACGTTCTATTTCTAATTTCTCTATTTTACAACTAATTCATGAATTAAAACTTTTTTGTATTAACAAGTAGGACTCAGCAGAATCCCTTACTATAACTTTTTAAACTTTTTGTTCACTTTATTAATAGTCTTTATATAGGAATAAGTATTACCAAAGTTAGTGGTTCCCGAATTATTTTTTTCCGAGCCACATTTTCGGAAACCAGTCGACCAATAAATTAACACACAATTAACCGAACAAGCCAGCACAAACTCGGCCACACTGTTCTATCGGTATTTTCACGGCAGACATTTTTATCAATTTTGAGTGAGGTCTAATAAGATTTACTTGTGATCGAACCAGGACCTCTGCGACAAATAGTAATAGATAATTATTTCAAATGCAGCGATGTATTTGTATATTTTTAACTAATTCGTTTAGCTTAAGCTGAACGAGCAAAAATGACTTTAAAAAATTAAAATACATCCTTCTTTTTAGTGTTTATCATCGTTTCTTTGTTTCTTTCCAACGAAATAGCAAATTAACGTAAGGGGCAAGAAAAAAAAAGAAATGAATCGAAATAATGAAACGAAATTGAATTAGATCCGTAGAAAAGTTCCCAAGAATCAGAATTAATCAAGTCTTCATTCATCCGAATAAACACTACAGCAAATTAATTCTACGAAGGCGACTCGAAAAGACGACAAAGTTTGTAGTTTATTTTACGGCATATCAACATCAATGGGTTATTTAATGCCGACAAGATTTTTACAATAGAGTCGTAGGATTAGAATATGTATTCTTTCAAGTTTTATTGACAGACTTTGTAATGAAGATTTTTGTTGAGACAAATGCATTGCAAACATTTTTTTCAATCAGTTTGGAGATCAGGTTTCATTGATGTATTTTTGTAAAGAGGGTTTAAAACTCAAATGTATTGCTAACAGTTTTTCAATCAGTTTGGAGATCAAGTTTCATTGACGTATTTTTGTAAAGAGGGTTTAAAACTCAAATGTATTGCTAACAGTTTTTCAATCAGTTTGGAGATCAAGTTTCATTGACGTATTTTTGTAAAGAGGGTTTAAAACTCAAATGTATTGCTAACAGTTTTTCAATCAGTTTGTAGATCAGGTTTCATTGATGTATTTTTGTAAAGAGGGTTTAAAACTCAAATGTATTGCTAACAGTTTTTCAATCAGTTTGGAGATCTGGTTTCATTGAAGTATTTTTGTAAAGAGGGTTTAAAACTCAAATGTATTGCTAACAGTTTTTCAATCAGTTTGTAGATCAGGTTTTATTGACGTATTTTTGTAAAGAGGGTTAGGACTTATATGCATTGCTGGTATTTTCACTCCAAAAAACGATTTGCTCATAGCTGGTACTGTAACGTGTTTCCGCCCCAGGTATTGGTTTACCTGGAAACCACAGCAATTAGGAGATCGTTCTACGCTCCTCAAAACCTCTTGATCAGAGTCCTTGCTACCAGTTGTAGTTTATCATCATACGCAGGACAAACTTCGTTTGCGAGTTTATACTTAATGAAGTGGAATATTTTATCGACAAATCATAACCTTGCAGATTTAAGCGCGTCGTTTCAATTTATAAATTCTACTGAAAAGATTTCTGCTCAACCAAAACAAAAATCCGGTGTTGCGTGATATTTTCAAAAGTGCTCCGAAAAAATGTCAGCGCTTCTTTATATTACTGTTTTCATTGATTTATTTATTTTACAGCTTATCAACCCTTTTGCATGTTATTTAAAACCAAAAAATATTTTTAGATTGTAAGAATTTTTTTATGGATGATAATGCATTTACACTGTTGTTCTTATCTTTATTGCACTGTTACGACGTTTCGGTCGTTGTATGTTCCGGCCATCTTCAGGTGTGTTTTATACCTACCTATATACAAGAATAAAATGTTCCTATCGTCTTAAATACATAGACACTATTGAAGTAGAGGAGTGATTAGACTGACTAACAGTTCACTAGAGGTGTATCTACTTCACGCAGCGTGCGAGATTTGAACTTGTTGATGTGCGTTGTGGTGCAATGGATATCGACTAGGAACGACAAATTGGGGAGCCGAGTTCGAATTCCAGTTGAATTCATTGCATTCACTTACGCGCAAATACCCTTGGAAAAGGTATTAATCGAGTTATGGGTTAAATAGCAGGACAGATTGGGTTCTATAGCCTTGGCTGGCAACCAGTCTACCGCAGAAAACAATGGCAACCTAGTCATATCTCTTTCGAGACATGATCACCCAAAGTTTGTTTCACGTATGGCACTTAACTGACTGACGGAGTGATATACTATTATTTCTAACCAACTTTTTGGTGATTACTCACGCAGTAACCTTTTAGGCTATGAATTTTTAGCTGAACCCTTTATTTTGATCACTGGGGTAGATTGATAACTACATGGCACCCGGAAGTGGCATTGCACATGGTACAAGAGCAATCTACCTGAGTGATCAAAATAAAGGGTCGGGTTCAAAATTTCTAGCACCTGAAGAAGGCCGAAGCCTAAGACGGCCGAAACGTCGTAAACATGACAATAAATATGGGGACAACAATTCGAACAATGTAAGTAAAACCTCATCTCAGAAGTATAGAAAAATAATAATGCATTTAGTGATACATGTTCTAAATGATTCGTAGTTCCCGAGGGTAAGTCAGTTAAGTGCCATACGTGATACACGCTTGGGCGATCATGTCTTGAAAGAGACATGACTGATTGGGCAAAAGATTTCTTATCCTGCTCTTTTAACTATAGCTGAAGGGACAAGAGACGGATTGTATTAATAAGTAGTAATTATGGGGGATCAGTTTATTACTTAACAACAATATAAAACTGATCCCTCACTGTTTGTCCAGTAGGAGTTTTACTTATGTTTCCAAATATTATTTTCATTCAGTCAGTTAAGTGCCATACGTGATAAACGCTTTGGGCGATCATGTCTCGAAAAAGACATGACTGACTAGGCAGAAAATTTTATATCCTGTTCTTTAAACTACAGCTGAAGAGAGAAGAGACGGATTGTATTAATAAGTAGTAATTAGTGGGGGATCAGTTTATTACTAAATAACAATATAAAACTGATCCCCCACTTTTTGCCCAGTAGAAGCTTTACTTATGTTTCCAACTATTATTTTCATTCAGTCAGTTAAGTGCCATACGTGATACACGCTTTGGGCAGAGGATTATCCCGCAGTAGTTTAACAATGCTTTCTGCGATAGACTGGTTGCCAGCCAAGTCTATAGAACCCAATCTGTCTTATTATTTAACTCATAACTGGAGGGAAGAGACGGATTAATACCTTTTCGAAGGGTATTTGCGCGTAAATAAATGCAAGAAATTCAATTGGAATTCGAACTCGGTTCCCTGATTTGTCGTTCCGAGTCAATATCTACTGCACCACAAAGAAATGTATTGTTTAATAAATAAACCGAGCATCTACTGAAACACGAGTATCCACTAAAAATGATGCATAACTAATAAAATATCTGATTAATAAATATAAAATCCAAACATATATATATTAGTCATCCACGCACAAGCCTCTTTCGCTGTATTGCAGCTCATCAGTGTGGCTAGACACATCCACTTGCTTCTGGTCGGGATCGAATCTCGACCGGTTTGGTGTCAGTCGGGGCCGCTACCCGCTAAAGGGAAATTTTAACGTGCTGTATATAAGCAGTGTATACATATGCCAGTCACCGAAAGAACTCAATTCATTCCTAAAGAGTAATGTATATATATATATATATATATATATATATAAACATGGAATGGTAAACTTTGTAAAAACAGTAGTTACTCACACTTCTAAGCATCTTTCATTCAGTGATGAATTTGAACACTCTCGGCTTTTGGCGAGTGTTTACATTGTATATAACACGCTTAAGTCCGCCTTCTTCTACCGAGCCCTCATAGCTCAGAGGTAGAATCGCCAACTGATGTCAATTCGGTCGGGTTTCAATCCTGGTTAGAAGCAATCGGATGTCTAACAGTACTGATGAGCTGTAATACAGGGAAACAGATCTGTCTGCAGCTAACTATATATATATATATATATATATATATATATATATATATATATATATATATATATATGCAGACAAGCCTGTTTTGCTGTATCAGAGATCTTCAGGGCAGCTAGATTATCTGTTTAGCTTCAAGCCGGGATCGAAATCCGACAAATTTATCATTAAACGAACATCTTACCAATGAGCTGTCTGCATAGGCAGCTTTCACAACAGGTTATTCACAGTATGTAAACAACCCCCAGTGATTGCGAACGTTTACTTTGATAGCCGAACCAAACTGCGATCAATTCTATAACCAAAAAACGTAGTGTAAAGTCATAAGTAGTCACCGTTTACATAAAATCTACCCTTCGCTAAAGTGCTCCATCGATTAGCGAGGTATCTCATTAAACCCTTTCTCAACTAAGCATCGTAGACCAATGGATTGAGGTCTGGGGAATTAGGAGGCCAAACGTTAGTGGTTATGTCTTAGTAAAAATTTTTGTCATCCATTCCTGCGTTGTTTGGGCCTTGTGTGATGAGGTCGAGTCATGTTGAAACTGTAGTAAACACGAAATTAAAATCAATTCTCTTCTCTTCAATGATTTAGATACAGTTTCAAAAAATTCATAAATATGATTTCAAAATTTGAAATAATATTATGGATTACTTCTGATTGCATGCATCAGTCTCAAGAGAAATAATTGATTTTATCATTGTGATATTTTTGCATTAAATCAAGTATGAAGAATATAGTAACTAGTGTTCGCAAATTAGGGGAGAGAGTTATCAAAGATAATGTTCTGGCTTTGAATCTGTGGTTATCTATCTTTGACTCTGTTTTTCTTTTATTTTTAAATGTACTTTTTATCACATAAAATTTGGTAAGGCATGAGCAACTTTCTTTCTGAAAATGTGTCAAAGAGAAAAAGCTTAGAAACAACTGATTTAACTCATAGTTTTGGAGAGAAGTGGATTCATAAATTTCCCAAGAGCATTTGCACCTAAGTGAACATAACAAACCTGGTTGGAATTGGAACTCAGCTCTGCAATTTCTAAGTTGCAGCCATTATCCTGTGGTGGTTAGGGAATTAAAAATTAAAACTCTTCTCTTCACTTTTACAAAAATTCACAATTACGTATGAAATCTTGATTTTGACAAATAGAAAAACGATTGACCCTGTACTGAAAGAAAAAGAAGAAACCGGATTTTTCAATCAGATGTTAAATTAATTTTCTAACCAATGAAAGGAAGCAACTTGCAAAACTGAGAGAAAAGTTAACAAGTCTATATTAAAAGGTCTTTCAGCATAAAAAGTCAAATCAGTCAGCGAGATGGAAGCAGTGGTATCATACAACAGCAACATGTGACAAAAACTTCAAACACTGACCAGGACAAACATACATTCTCCTTCACTCCTAATTGCCTTTACCTCTTCTTCTCCATCCTCAACATTCTCGCAGTCAACAAAGAACACAACAATAATTCTCGCAGTCAACAATGAAGACAACAACAAAATACTTCAACTCACTCCTAAAAAAATAACGCTTGATAAGTACAATTTCCTTTATTGCTTCACCTTCCTTTTCACTTTCTCACCAGCCATGAAAAAAGGGAAAAGGAACACAGAAATTGAGAGAAAAGTTAACAAGTCTATGTTAAAAGGTCTTTCGATATAACAAGAAAGGAAGAAAGTCGAATCAGTCAGTGAGACGGAAACAGCAATATCATACACCAGCAGCTTGTAAGAAAAGAAACTTCATATCTAACCAAGGCATAAAACCCCGACGCACACTCGTTCTCCTTCTTCACTGATGCTAATTTCCTTTGCCTCTTCTTCTCCATCCTCAACATTCTCGCAGTCAATAAAGAAGACGACATCCACAACAACAACTAGATACTTCAACTGACTCCTAAAAACTAACGTCCGCTAAGTACAATTTCTTTTATTGCTTCATCTTCCTTTTCACTTTCTCGCCGGCCATAAAAAAGGGAAAGGAGCACAGACTTTATTAAAAACATTCCCTACTCACAACTATAAGCTCTGGACACTTAACTCCTTACTACTATTTCTCATTGAACATTTAACTGATTGATTGATTAATTGATTAACTGCATGCATTTTCTCTTTTAACATTTAACTTCTATAAATTGATGTTATTCTGTTCTGTTAATAAAATTCTACTTTAACATACAAAACGATATACTTTATTCTTCCATACACTCCGACCTTCTGAAGATTTTGATAATCTTAAGTTGTAGGGAGTTCGGTTATGTCTGACACAAGGCCAATTTAATAAACATTCAACCATTTCCTACTACTACAAAACACGTTCGTTGCTTACATTGTCGATCCATGGCTTAACCAGCGTTTCCAAAACATCTATATAAGCAACATAGTTTATTCTGAGACCTTGTTGAAAAAAGTGAGGAGGCATTGCATGTCTTTCATTGCTGACAACTCCCAAAACAATGAAAGTTGCAGGAAATTTTGTGTGCATTATTCTTGAAACTCTGGAAGGGTCTGCACATCACCATTTCTTATTTCAACTGTTTACTTTCTGTTTTAGAGGAACATCCTATCCTACCCCGTAATGGATATGGTCCAGTCTATAAAAGTCTGTGAGCATACGTCAGCATACGTCACTAGACGAACGCATACGTCATAGGCGGAGACATTTTCTACTTGATCGTTATTCCTGTTACTATTCGTTGATTGTTCTTGTACGTCTACTGGTTTATTGTACTGTTGTATAATGAATCACTTATAGTCTATGTTCAGTGTTAAGTATTATCCTTATAGTATTCTTTTCCCTGATATTCCTTCTCGGGATATATCACTTTCTGTTTTTCTCGTCTGAGAAGAACCAGATCACAATTTTCACTACTAGTTAATGTGAGTGAATGTGTTTGTCCCGGCCTGTTCCCGGCTCCACTGCTTTTGTTATGATCCAGTTCGAGATCCCCATTGTCCATTGTTATTTTGTCCCGTTTTTCATTCTCGGCTGGGTCAGCCTTATATATTCTCCCGTCCAATTTATTTTGTACCCGGCATCTCCATTCCCCTAAGAAAAAGAGCGTCTTGATTCTGTCCTTTTAAGGCAGAATACAGCGGCCTCTTTAATTTATGAGGGTGTGTTTGGGTCTTACTAACACGATGTATATATATTCATTTGAAATTGTTTTGTTTTGGGATTTTTTGTTTCTTCATAACCCCTTCCCATCATGTCATTTCATGAAAAATTTTTAAAGTTATTTTTGTAATTTATTGTACAAACCACAAATTTTTATGTACATTTGGGGCGTTTTGTAGGTCCTCGGTATGTTTTTGCGGTATTTTGGTGCACGACAAGTATGAGTGTTGATGGACAAATTTTTATGGTGAATGAGAATCATTGTAACGTATGTATGGGTCGCGAATCTGATTAGCTAGATATAGGATAGAGTATCTGTAGACCAACCCGAGTTTTGTTCCCCTCCCCATTTTTCGGCCTTGTGCCATAATTTTGTAAGTTTGTAAGTTTACAAAATAAATACACACAATTTTCACTACTGATTTTTTTTTTAATTTTAAGAGATACTAAGATTTTATAAAGTGATTTTCTTTTACCTTTTCTGATATAAAATGACCTTTTCTCATCACATAAATCTTGTATCTGATATCTTCGTAGACAACATTTCGGTTAGTTCCTTCTGATACATCTTCTTTTGCTATCGACCGCATGTATCGTCTGCCATACTCGCCGAATAATTTTCGGTGTTCTAATGGTATCAGTGCGCCAGGAATGTTTTTAACGTTGTGATACTGGCGATACATTTTCATGTTTAGCATTTAACTAATCGTTAACTTTGTAGACGAAAGATCTAGCGACTTTTAAATATTGTGATATTTCTAAATTGCTATGATCAGCCTTTATACACACGATAACTGCATACTTCTTCATGTCTTGTGTAAGCACAGGGTCTGCCATTGATAATTCTAAAATACAGAAAATATTAAATCAATTCAGTTCTTCAATACGGCAGTGAATGCTGGACAATATCGTCGAAGATGAGGGAAAAACTTGAAGTAGTGGAAATGTGGTTCTACAGAAGGATGCTGTGGATATCATGGACCGAGCATGCAAGCAATGATGAGGTGTTGGAAAGAATGGCAACCAAAAGAAAATTAATACTGAGCATTAGAAAGAGACAACTGAAGTTCCTGGGACATGCAGTGATGAAGGAGGGCTTGGAGAACTTGATACTGACAGGCCAGATAAAAGAAAAAAAAGACAGAGGAAGGCATTGGATAACATATTTGAGGGGCCTGATCAGGTGGATGACGGAACGAGGGTTGCAAGGTATAAGAGGAGAAAGCATACTAAGAGCCACCAGGAATAAGGAGACGTGGAAAACCATGATCACCTACGTCCTGAAAGGACAGGGCACATAGACGAAGAAGAAGAATTTTTACTATGGCAGTATATGCCATAGTAAAAATAACATATGTCTACGTACCTTACGCACTGTAATATATATATATATATTATCGATTTTCTGCACTATTGTAAGAACTGCAACCTTCTGAATATCGTTTCTTATGTCTTTGTCTATGAGTGTATCAAATTTGATTAAAATCAGACCACTCCTTCTATAACCCGACTTTTTCGATTATCGATTTTCGATATTTATCGGGGATACCTCGACACAAAACCTAGCTACAAACACTCGCAGACGCTTATAGTACAACTGTGTAAATTTTCAAGAAAGTCGATTCAGCTGTTTCAGAGTCTATAGGTAACGGACACACACAGACACACACTCACACACATGCACATACACACACGCAAACAAAGTTTCATTTATAAATAAGTTTAGATATCTGACTTTGAAGTGGCTCTACCACTAGCGCCTCTAAAATAATGCTAAGTTGTATCTGTTATCATATATGTATATATATATATATATATATATATATATATCCGAGTGAATAAGGAACGAAGAAAAAACTACAACGTCCAAAACCTTAATTTAAAACCCTTTACACTTCCTTACTCTCCCCCAAAAATAAACCCAAAGAATAAAGTCTAGCCATGAGGCCATACACTCCTTACTCTCCCCCTTTAATAAACCCAAAGAATAAAGGTCTAGCCATGAGGCCATACACTCCTTACTCTCCCCCTCTAATAAACCCAAAGAATAAAGGTCTAGCCATGAGGCCATACACTCCTTACTCTCCCCCTCTAATAAACCCAAAGAATAAAGTCTAGCCATGAGGCCATACACTCCTTACTCTCCCCCTCTAATAAACCCAAAGAATAAAGTCTAGCCATGAGGCCATACACTCCTTACTCTCCCCCTCTAATAAACCCAAAGAATAAAGGTCTAGCCATGAGGCCATACACTCCTTACTCTCCCCCAAAAATAAACCCAAAGAATAAAGTCTAGCCATGAGGCCATACACTCCTTACTCTCCCCCAAAAATAAACCCAAAGAATAAAGTCTAGCCATGAGGCCATACACTCCTTACTCTCCCCCTCTAATAAACCCAAACCCAAAGAATAATGGTCTAGCCATGAGGCCATACACTCCTTACTCTCCACCTCTAATAAACCCAAAGAATAAAGGTCTAGCCATGAGGCCATACACTCCTTACTCTCCCCCTCTAATAAACCCAAAGAATAAAGGTCTAGCCATGAGGCCATACACTCCTTACTCTCCCCTCTAATAAACCCAAAGAATAAAGGTCTAGCCATGAGGCCATACACGCCTTACTCTCCCCCTCTAATAAACCCAAAGAATAAAGGTCTAGCCATGAGGCCATACACTCCTTACTCTCCCCCTCTAATAAACCCAAAGAATAAAGGTCTAGCCATGAGGCCATACACTTCCTTACTCTCCCCCAAAAATAAACCCAAAGAATAAAGTCTAGCCATGCGGCCATAAAACCTATACCCCATATTCTAATGTTAATTCTGTCTACAAAATTCACGACACTTTCATTAATCAACTATATTCACTACCCACCCCACTTCTTTCCAAATCCTAACAGACAATTTACAAGACTTATTCCCTTATCGCTAACCCCCACCAACATCCCACCCACAACTCGCCAAATATAAGAAAGGAGGCTTTCCATTCCTTTCCACGCGCCCTGATGAGACCTTGTAATTTCAATGTCGAAACAAAATGTACACTTTGTAATGGATAAAAACAATTTGTACATGTTCTAAAATATATATACATATATATATGTATATAGTCATCCGGAAACATACCCCTCCCCCTCATGTCATTTCATGTCAAATTTTTATATATTTTTGTGATTATTGTACATTGTGGAATTTTTATGTTCATTTGGGGTGGTTTTATATCCCCGGAATGTTGTGTGGTATTTTGGTACATAGCAGTGTGAGTGTTGATGGATAAGTGCTTGTGATAACTGAGAACAATTATAACGTATGTCTGGGTCGTGAGTCGGATTAGCTAGGTATAAGATAGTGGCAGACCAACCCGAGTTTTGTTCCCACTCCCTTTTTTCGGCATTGTGCCATAATTTTGTAAGACAAAAAAAAAAAAATATATATATATATAAGGCAAGATGTTTGTGTGTGTGTCTGTTTATCTGCCTGTATGCCTGTATTTTTTCAGCTCTTTAATTTTAGTTTTTGCTTTGGGTTTGGCTCTAAGTAGGTATAATTGTAGTTCTTAGTCTCAGCCATGATACCATTTACTCAGAGAACTTATTTAGCCTTCAAAATTCAGTTTACGACGAAAAAAACTTATTTGATATCGATACCAGGAAATTAAAATTTGACTTACATCCATTCATTTTTCGTTCAGTCTAAGGTTTCGCTTTAACTAGAAACAACTATTGCTTTTTAGTTTTTCGTGCCAACGTCCAAAGAGTCTGAGCTCCAGGACCATGGATTAGTTTTAAAGCTTTCATTACACCCGTGCAACGCCCGGCTATACTGCTAGTATATATATATATATATATATTAGGTGCGATTGCTAAATTGTCGCAATTATTTTATTCTTTTTCAAAACCACCTTTAAAAACTTCTAAATATTGTTTAATCCTATTTCTAAAAAGCGTATATATATATATATATATATATATATATATATATATATATATATATATATATATATATATATATATATATATATATATATATATATATATATATATATATATATATATATATATTAATTACTGGTGTGTTGTAGTACAATGGATATCGGCTCGGAAACAGAAATCGGAGAGCCGAGTTCGAATTCCAGTTAAATCCGCTGCATTCTCTTACGTGCAAATAACTCTGGGGAAGGTATTAACCCTTCTCTTCTCCCTCTAGTTATGGGTGAAATAGAAGGACTTATTAAGGTTCTATAGCGTTTGTTGGTAACTGGTCTACCGCAGAAATTAATGACAACTTACTGCAGGAAAATCTTCTGCCCAGTCAGTCATGTTTCTTTCGACTATCATGTATGGCGCTTAACTGACAGACTAAATTACTAGTGGAATGATTACTTGAAATTTATAAAAATGGCTCGCGAGACGCGGGAAACGTATTGTAAATTGAAGCATAAATAGATTGTTGATTGTGTTTAAATATTTACAAATTATTTTTTTTTCTTTCTCTCCCTCTCTCATACGTTCGCTCTATCAATCTTGCTCACTGTCTCTCTTTCTCTCATTCTCGCTTTCTAACTCGCTCTTTCTCGTACACACACACTCTCTGTCTCACGTTCTTTCTCTCTTTGACTCTGTCTCTCTCTCACACACTTTTTGTCATCTCGTTCACTCACTCCCACTTTCCCTTACTCTTCTTCTCTCTCACAAACACTCTCTCTCTTTTATTCTCACTCTCTCACACACTGTTTCCCTTCGCGCACACTCTCTCTCTCTTTATCTCTCTCTATCTTTCTCTCTCTCTCACACACACACACACACACAAATTGTCTCTCGGTCTCACTCTTTCTCTTTCAATCTTGCTCTCGCACAAACTCTTTGTCTCTCTGAATCTTCGCTCACTCGTTGTATCTCTCACTCTCCCTCGCTTTTATTCTCGTTCTCTCATACACACACACACACACACACACACACACACTCTTTCTCTCTTTCTCACACACACACACACGCACACACACACAAATTGTCTCTCTGTCTCTCACTCTTTCTTTTTCAGTCTCTCTCTCTCGCACAGACTCTTTGTTTCTCTGAATCTTCGCTCACTCGTTGTATCTCTCACTCTACCTCGCTTTTATTCTCGTTCTCTCATACACACGCACACACACACACACACACTCTCCCTCTCTTTCTCTCTTTCTCACACACACACACACACACACACACACCGCACACACACACAAATTGTCTCTCTATCTCTCACTCTTTCTTTTTCAATCTCTCTCTCGCACAAACTCTTTGTTTCTCTGAATCTTCGCTCACTCGTTGTATCTCTCACTCTCCCTCGCTTTTATTCTCGTTCTCTCATACACAAACACTCTCTCTCTCTCTCTCTCTCTCTGTCATTCACATATTGATCACTTTGAATTTGTTTTTTATCGATCTAATGAATTATCTATCCCACCCCACGCATTGTTCGCGTCTAGCCGCTGTTTACTACCCTTTCGATCTGTCCCTGCCTAATCAATTTAAACCCTTTAAAGCGTTACCCCACCCCCCCACACACACATACACTATCGCATATTTCCCTTTTCTCTGGTTCTAATTCACTCAGAATTTAACTGCGTTCAAAGCCAATTGTCCCACTTTGAAAGCCAAAGGAAAAGGAAAGAATGAAAAAAAAAAGGGGGGGGGTACGGTTCTCATGCAAGCAACGTTGGCTCATCTTTGTGTCCAAATTCACCCCGAGGACTCGTTTTGACGATGCTTCCACTCAGATCGAATATTACCTTGCTTAATTGTATCCACGCTTCGTTTACCTGCAAACGGTGAAGGGAGTCGAAGTAAAGAAGAGAATATTTGGGTGCTAAGCAGTTGAGTCCTTTTATTTTATTTTTACCCCGAGGAAATGTTGGATACGATTTACGCTAAAATCTGAAAATGCCAATTAAAAAAAAAAAAACCTACACACTGTGTTGCGACATTTCATTAAAACAGAGGAATCCGTTCCCTCTGTCGATATTTAGACATTTGGCACGATAGGCTTCTTTCTTTCTTTCTTTCTTTCTTTCTTTCTTTCTTTCTTTCTTCATTGTTCTTTCGGTTATTTTATTCAATTATATATATATAATTTATTCTGTTCCTCGTTATTGGATTTTTTTTTAATTTCTTCTCTCTCTCTCTCTCTCTCTCTCTCTCTCTCTCGTTTTCTTTTGTCTTTCTCTTCGTTCTTTTTTCCTTTATCGTCGCTGTTTACTTCTTTTTTTCTTTCACGTTTTCACGTTTCTTTCTTTCCTTTCTCATCGCCGTTTTCTTTTCTTTCTTTCCTTTCTCGTCACCGTTTTCTTTTCTTTCTTTCCTTTCTCGTCGCCGTTTTCTTTCCTTTCTTTCCTTTCTCGTCGCCGTTTTTTTTTTCTTCCATTCCTTACTCGTCGCCGTTTTCTTTTCTTTTTTTTCCTTTATCGTCGCAGTTTTCTTTTCTTCAACTCCTTTCTCGTCACTGTTTTCTTTTCTTTTTTTCCTTTCTCGTCGCCGTTTTTTTTTTTTTTTTTTCGTTCCTAACTCGTCGCCGTTTCCTTTTCTTTCATTCCTTTCTCGTCGCCGTTTTTTTTTTTTTCTTTAATTTCTTTCTCGGTGCCTTTTTCTTTTCTTTCTTTCTTTTCTCGTCGCCGTTTTTTTATTCTTTCAATCCTTTCTCGTCGACGTTTTTTTTTCTTTCCTTTCCCGTCGCCGTTTTCTTTTCTTTTTTCCTTTCTCGACGCAATTTTCTTTTCTATCTCTCCTTTCTCGTCACCGTATTCTTGTTTTTTTCATTCCTTTCTCGTCGCTGTGTTTTTCCTTTCTTTACTCGTCGCCGTTTTTTTTTCTTTCTTTCCTTTCCCGTTGCCTTTTTTTCTTTCTTTTTTTTCTCGTCGCGGTTTTTTTCTTTCTTTTATTTTTCGTCGCGGTTTTTTTTCCTTCCTTTCTCGTCGCCTTTTTTTCTTTCATTCGTTTCTCGTCGCCGTCTTTTTTTCTTTCATTCCTTTCTCGTTGCAATGTTTTTCTTTCTTTCCTTTCTCGTCGCCGTTTTTTTCTTCCATTCCTTTCTCGTCGCCGTTTTCTTTTCTTTTTTTCGTTTTCTCGTCGCCATTTTCTTTTCTTTCTCTCCTTTCTCGTCGCCGTTTTCTTTTCTTTTTTCATTCCTTTCTCGTCACGGTTTTTTTCCTTCTTTTTCTGGTCGCCGTTTTTTTTTCTTTCCTTTCTCGTTGCCGTGTTTTTTCTTTCTTTTATTGTTCATCGCCTTTTTTTTAATTCCTTTCTAGTTGCCGTTTCTTCTTTCATTCTTTTCTCGTCGCCGTTGTTTTTGCTTTCTTTCACGTCGCCGTCTTCTTTTCGTTTTTCCTTTCTCGTCGCCGTTTTCTTTTCTTTCTTTCCTTCCTCGTCGCCGTTTTCTTTTCTTTTTTGCTTTCTCGACGCCATTTTCTTTTCTTTGTTTCCTTTCTCGTCACCGTATTCCTTTTTTTTTTTTATTTCTTTCTCGTGGCGGTTTTTTTCCTTCCTTTTCTCGTCGCCGTTTTTTTTTCTTTCTTTTATTTTTCGTCGCCGTTTTTTTTTTTTTCATTCCTTTCTCGTCGCCGTTTTCTTTTCTTTTTTTCCTTCCTCGTCGCCGTTTTCTTGTTCTTTCTTGCCTTTCTTATCACCGTTTTCTTTTCTTTCATTCCTTTCTCGTCGAGGTTATTTTTCTTCCTTTACTCGTCGCCTTTTTCTTTTCTTTTTTTCCTTTCTCGTCACCTTTTTTTCTTTCATTTCTTTCTCGGCGCCTTTTTCTTTTCTTTCTTTCCTTTCTCGTCGCCGTTTTTTTATTCTTTCATTCCTTTCTCGTCGACGTTTTTTCTTTCCTTTCTCGTTGCCGTTTTCGTTTCTTTTTTTCCTTTCTCGACGCCATTTTCTTTTCTATCTCGCCTTTTTCGTGACCGTATTCTTGTTTTTTTCATTCCTTTCTTGTTGCGGTGTTTTTCCTTTCCTTTCTCGTCGCCGTTTTTTTTTTCTTTTATTTTTCATCGCCATTTTTATTTCATTCCTTTCTCGTCGCTGTTTTTTTTCTTTCATTCCTTTCTCGTCACCGTTGTTTTTACTTTCTTTCTCGTCGCCGTTTTCTTTTCTTTTTTCCTTTCTAATCGCCCTTTTCTTTTCTTTCTTTCGTTTCTCATCGCCGTTTTCTTTACTTTCATTCCTTTCTCATCGCGGTAATTTTCCTTCCTTTTCTCGTCGACGTTTTCTTTTCTTTCTTTCCTTTCTCGTCACCGTTATTTTTTCTTTCATTCCTTTCTCGTTGCAGTTTTTTTTTTCTTTCTTTCCTTTCTCGTCGCCGTTTTTTTTTTTCCTTTCTCCTCGCCGTTTTCTTTTCTTTTTTTTCCTTGCACGTCGCCGTTTTTTTCTTTCCTTTCTCGTTGCCGTGTTTTTCTTTCTTTTTTCTCGTCGCCGTGTTTTTTCTTTCTTTTATTGTTCATCGACTTTTTTTTCATTCCTTTCTAGTCGCTGTTTTTTCTTTCATTCTTTTATCGTTGCCGTTTTTTTTCTTTCTTTCTCGTTGCCGTCTTCTTTTCGTTTTTCCTTTCTCGGCGCCGTTTTCTTTTCTTTTTTCCTTACTCGATGCCATTTTCTTTTCTTTGTTTCCTTTCTCGTCACCGTATTCTTTTGTTTCATTCCTTTCTCGTCACGGTTTTTTCCCTTCCTTTTCTCGTTGCCGTTTTTTCTTTCATTCCTTTCTCGTCGCCGTTTTCTTTTCTTTTTTTCCTTTCTCGTCGCCGTTTTTTTTTTTTTTTTTTTTGTTCTTTCTTTCCTTTCTCATCGCCATTTTCTTTTCTTTCATTCCTTTCTCGTCAGGGTTATTTTCCTTCCTTTTCTCGTCGCCTTTTTCTTTTCTTTCTTTCCTTTCTCGTCACCGTTTTTTTTCTTTCATTCCTTTCTCGTTGCAATTTTCTTTTCTTTCGTTCCTTTCTCGTCGCCGTTATATTTTCTTTCTTTTTTTTTCTCGTAACCGTTTTTTTTTTCTTTCATTTCTTTCTCGGCGCCATTTTCTTTTCTTTCTTTCCTTTCTCGTCGCCGTTATATTTTCTTTCTTTTTTTTTCTCGTAACCGTTTTTTTTTCTTTCATTTCTTTCTCGGCGCCATTTTCTTTTCTTTCTTTCCTTTCTCGTCGCCGTTTTTTTTCCTTTCTCCTCGCCGTTTTCTTTTCTTTTTTTTTCCTTTCTTGTCGCCGTTTTCTTTTCTTTCTCTTCTTTTTCGTCGGCGTTTTCTTTTTTTCTCATTCCTTTCTCGTCATGGTGTTTTCCTTCCTTTTCTCGTCGCCGTTTTTTTTTCTTTCCTTTTTCGTTGCCGTATTTTTTTCTTTCTTTTATTTTTCATCGCCGTTTTTTTTTTTTCGTTCCTTTCTCGTCGCCGTTTTCTTTTCTTTTTTCCTTTCTCGTCGCCGTTTTCTTTTCTTTCTTTCCTTTCTCGTCACCGTTATTTTTTCTTTCATTCCTTTCTCGTCGCGGTTTTTTTCTTTCTTTCCTTTCTCTTAGCCGTTTTTTTTTTCATTCCTTTCTCGTCGCCGTTTTATTTTTATTTTCTTTCTCGTCGCCGTTTTCTTTTCTTTCTTTTATTTCTCGTCGCCGTTTTTTATTTTCTTTCTTTCCTTTCTCGTCGCATTTTGTTTTTTCTTTCTTTCCTTTCTCGTCGCCGTTTTCTTTTCTTTTTTTTTTCCACACCTTTCTCCCCGCCGTTTTCTTTTCTTTTTTACCTTTTTGTCTTTCATTTTTCTTTCACCTTTTGGCTACTTATTCTTCCACTTTTTCACTATACATATTTTATTTTTCATTCGTTGTTATTTCTTTCTTTCTCTTCGCTGTTTATTTCTAATTCAATCCTAATTGTTTGTTTCTTTCATTTCCTTTTTCTTTGTTTTTTTTTTGTTTTTGTTTTTTGTTTTTTTTTCATTTTTTATATTTTCTTTCAGTTACATATTCTGTCTCTTGTTTTCGGATTTTTTTTTTTCCATTTTTCTTCGCTGTTTTAATTTTTTTCTGTCGTAATGCCTCTTCCTATTATCATCATCATCATCATCTTCTTCTTCTTCTTCGTTCCTGTCCTAACAACTCTTCCCTCACTATCATCATCATCATCTTTGTTTCTATCCTAAATCCTCTTCCTTCAACACCACGATCATCATCACCTTCCTTCCTCTCCTAACGCCTTTTCCCTTATTATCATCATCATCATCATCTTCGTTTCTATCCTAAATCCTCTACCTTCAACACAACTATCATCATCATCTTCGTTCCTGTCCTAATGCCTCTTCCCTTACTATCATCATCATCATCATCATCTTCTTCTTCTTCGTTCCTGTCCTAACGCATCTTCCCTTACTATCATCATCATCATTATTTTTGTTTCTATCCTAAATCCTCTTCCTTCACCACCATCATCATCATCATCATCTTTGTTCCTGTCCTAATGCCTCTTCCCTCACTATCATCATCATCATCATCATCATCATCTTTTTTTATTCTAAATCCTCTCCTTCACCACCACCAGCACCACCACCACCATCATCATCATCATTATCTTCTTCTTTTTTGTTCCTGTCCTAACGCCTCGTCCCTTACTATCATCATCATCATCATCATCTTTTTCTTTGTTCCTGTCCTAACACCTCTTCCCTCACTATCGGCATCATTATCTTTGTTTCTATTCTAAATCCTCTCCTTAACCACCACCACCATCATCATCATCATCATCATCTTCTTTGTTCCTGTCCTCACGCCTCTTCCCTTACTATTATCATCATCATCATCTTCTACGTTTCTGTCCTAATGCCTATTCCCTTATAATCATCGTCATCTTTGTTTCTATTCTAAATCCTCTTCCTTCGCCACCACCATCATCATCACCATCTTTGTTTTTATCCTAACTCCGCGTCTATCACCATCATAATCATCATCTTTGTCTCTATCCTAACTCATCTTCTCTCACCGCCACCATCATCATCATCATCTTCTTCGTTCCTGTTTTAACGCCTCTTCTCTATTATCATCATCTTCCTCTCTATCCTAACTTCGCTTCCATTACCACCACTACCATCATCATCATCATCATCATTGTTCCTCTCCTGACGCTTCTTCCCTTAATTTCATTATCATCATCATCTTGTCCTATCTCTCTTTACCTTCTTCCTTTTCGTTCCTATCCTCACTTCTCTTCCTTTTCTTTTCCTCCGCCTCCTTTTGTGTTTTTATCCCCCCCCTTCCCCCTTCTTTTCTTCTTCTCCCTTTCTTACGCTTCCAACATTCGAATTTTCTTCTTCGCCAACGTCTACTTCATTCTCTCTTCCTTTCCTTCTCCTTTTTTTACTTTTCTCCGCTCTCTCATTTTTAAGTGTATTTTTTGTTATTGTTGCTGCAATCTTTTGCTGCTGTCCTACACCAGATTTTTAACTGGAATCATCTCAAGACGGCTACTGATTCCCGTCTGTCTAATATCTAACTTCCCAATGACCGTTTATTATGCACTGGCTTGTTAGACGCACCCCATTTCAACAAGGTATAATAGCAGTGAATGTTGGACAATCTCCTCAAAGATGAAGACTTATCTTTAAGGAGATTGTCCCAGAGACTTGAAGTCACAGACATACAATTCTACGAAAGAATGCTGACGATACCAAGGACTGAATACACTATATTCCAGTAACAGGCAGCACTCATAATTCTTTCAAGAAAATACAGATTTCTTGTACCATGTGAGCTCATACAATCTCAGACTATCATGCTTTCACTAATTTGTTAAGCTTATTTACATTGTCCGGACTGTTGTCATATTCACGACGTTTCGGCCTTTGTACGCTCTGACCTTCTTCTAGTGACTGAAATGTTGAATCAAACCCTTTCGAGCAAATTAGATTGTTCTCGTTCCATGAGTCATGCCACTCCCGGATATCTTAGTTATCTTTATTTAACACAATTGTCGCCAGGTATTGAACTCATAACTCTTAGGGTGAAATCACAGGATCCAGGCAACGCTTTTTTTCACTAGGCCATGTGTCGGGGAGCCAAGTTCGAATTCCAATTGAATACGTCGCATTCACTTACGCGCAAATACCCTTCGGAAAGGTCTCTTTCCTCTTGTTATGGGTTAAATAATTAAAAAGATTGGGTTTTATAGCCTTGGTCGGCAACCAGTCTACCGCAGAAAGCAATGGCAATCTACTGCGGAATAATCTTCTGCCCAGTCAGTCATGTCTCTTTAGAGACATGATCGCCCAAAGCATGTATCACGTATAGCACGTAACTGACTGACATGTGTCCTAAAATATTTAGTTGGTTCTACTGACTTTACCCAAAGAGTTGTGTGTTTAATACCTAGTCAGTTAAGTGCCACACGTGATGTACTCTTGGGCGATCATGTTTCGAAAGTGACATGACTGACTGGGCAGAATATTATGGCGCAGTAGATTGCCATTACTTTCTGCGGTAGACTGGTTGCCAGTAAAGCTATAGAACCCAATTTGTCCTGTTATTTAACCCATAACTGGAGGGAAGAGACGGATTAATACCTTTCCCAAGGTTATTTGTGCGTAAGTGAATGCAAGGAATTTAACTGGAATTCGAAATCGGCACCTCGATTTGTCGTTCTGAATCGATATCCGCTGCACCACAACGCACATCATTAATACCTAGTAGTGGTGATTTTAAAAAAATCCTTTCTTGCTTTCTTTTTTCTTACTTTCTTTTTTTGCTTTTTCAGTTGTTTTTTGTTTGTTTATTTGTTTGTTTTTTGTTTGTTTGTTTTTTTGCTTTTTCTGTTTATTTTTTGGCTTTTTTCTGTTTTTTGCTTTCTTTCTGTTTGTTTTTTTTTTTTTTTTGCTTTCTTTGTTATTCTCTTACACCCCTTTGATTTCATCTTCCTGCATTCTAATATTTTTTTTCTTTTTTTATAAGCGTTTCACCCCGAGCAAGGCATGTCACTGCCACTACTGTGCAGGGGGCTACGTAGAGTGGAGAAAGGCTGATTAAATATAGGAAATGACAGAGGGTGGGTGATAGGCGGGTAAGGATACCGAGAATGAGGGTTGGGTAGATGAGAGTGTTGTGAGAATAGTTGGGAGTTAGTGTGATATGAGGTGTCTATTGACCCTACATTTAAACACCTGGAGATTGTAACTGTCGGGAAAACAGACTTGTGGAAGGGAGTTCCACAGGCGGGAAGCGCGAGAAAAGAAGCTGTTGGAGTAGAATTTATGGTTACATCTTATTTGTTTAACTGTAAAAGGGTGGGACCTACTTGCTAATCTAGTATATCGTGTAAATTCGTGCTTAGGCGGCACCAGTGATCTAAGCTCATCGGAGCAGAAGCCATGAAAGTACTTGTAGAAGAGGCACAGGGAAGCCACATCACGCCGGTGAGAGAGTGGTTGCAGTCGGTCTGCCAAGTCAGTATCAACCACGTTACAGATCCTCCTTTGTATTTTGTCAAGAAGCCCAAGGAGAGTAGCAGGGGCACCCGACCAGATATGGCAGCAATATTCAATTTTATAATTTTACTTTTATAATCTTAATTTTAATTATTTATCTCCTTGTAGTCTTTGTCTATTTAAATTTTTACTGTTGTTATTAAAATGCAATAACATTATTTTATAAGATTTAGCTCTCATGATCATCGAGTGAAATTAAATCTATTAAACGGTCAGCTTAAAATATGCACCTGACGATTGCATAACGCATGAAACCCCGAATCGTGCCATCGACATAGAACAATATGTAATGAAAGCTTTAAAACTAATCCATGGTCCTGGAGCTCAGACTCTTTGGACGTTGGCACGAAAAACTAAAAAGCAATAGTTGTTTCCAGTTAAAGCGAAACCGTAGACCGAAAGAAAAATGAATGGATGTAAGTCAAATTTTAATTTCCTGGTATCGATATCAAATAAGTTTTTTTCGTCGTAAACTGAATTTTGAAGGCTAAATAAGTCCTCTGAGTAAATGGTATCATGTCTGAGACTAAGAACTACAATTAAACGTACTTAGAGCCAAACCCAAAGCAAAAACTAAGATAAAAGAGCTGAAAAAAATACAGACATATAGGCAAATAAACAGACACACACACAAACATCTTGCCTTATATATGTATATATATTATCGATTTTCTGCACTATTGTAAGAACTGCAACCTTGAAACTTCTGAATATCGTTTCTTATGTCTTTGTCTATGAGTGTATCAAATGGGATTAAAATCGGACCACTCCTTCTATAACCGGATTTTTTCGATTATCAATTTTCGATATTTATCGGGGGTACCTCGACGCAAAACCTAGCTAAGAACACTCGCAGAACTTATAGTACAACTGCGTAAATTTTCAAGAAAATCAGTTCAGCCGTTTCGGAGTCTATAGTCGGAGACTAACGGACACACACACACACACACACACACACACACACACACAGTTCCATTTATAAATAAGCTTAGATGTCTGTAGCTTTATATTTACAGTGACACGCATAAGTTTTGGATACATGTTATTTTCTGTTATAACTCTAATTTATGTTCGCCATTTTGCCTGATATTTGGAAAGTAATATCTCGTAAAGTTGTTTTAGTTGTATGTGGGAGGAAAATTATAAACTCATGATTGAATCTTCTATGCCAAGAAGAAAAATGAGAAATTATGATATTCTCAAATAAAGATGAACTGTGACGAAATGCATCCACACTAAGAAATACCTCTTAGGTTCATACAACCATGGATGAAAACGCCATAATCCGTTTGAATTTAAAAATTGCGCGTTCATAAATCCCCTGCCACGTGAACGTTCAAATAAAATACCGTTACGAGAGCGTTCTTAAAAAGAAAAACGGTAAACGGTAAAATCAGTTATTAAAAATCGCCTGCAGACACCACTCATGGTAGAAATCTGTGCAGCGAAATAACTCGTTTAAAAATAGAATATATATATATATATATATATATATATATATATATATATATATATATATTAAAAAAGGATTAATTCAAAGATGTTGAATGGCCATTTCGATATGAAGATCCCCACGGGGGATAACACATCACCTCAGCAACAGAAAAATCCTTTCAGAAACTGGAGAAAAATTAGTCTACTTTTCCTTTTTAAATAGATTTGCAAAGAAATTAAAAAAGAAAATAAAAAAGAAAATAAAAAGGAAAAATAAAGGAAAAGAAAAAGAAAAAGATAAAATCAAATCAAATAAACAAGAAAAGAAAAAATTGACATCGTCTGGGTTCTCAAAAAAAAGGAAAGAGAATTGTAACTAAAAATTAACAGACAGCCGTGTTAAATCGACGTAAGGTTAAGCAACACGGAAAAAAGGTGGGAGATAAGAGAGATAAAGGAAGGAAGGGAGGGAAAAAGAAAAGAAAAGAAACAAAAAGAATTTTTTAAATATTACAGACGCTGGACAAATTCAAAAACCTAACTTCCCAAAAACGTTGAAGTATTAGAAAAAGGGCTTTACTTAAAAAGGCATAATTCTTTATAAAAGGGAATAAAAAGATATAGGATTTAAAATAAAATTATTTTTAAAAAAATTAGGTCATTTGATTTAAACTAAATAAAGACAACACTAGGTAAAAAAAAAATTCATTTACAATTATACATACATATAGAAGTACACACATACATACATACATATATATACACACACACAATTCTACGATTAACATACACACACATACATTCAATTTCATACACACTTATATACACATACATGCGCATACACACATATATATATATGTGTACACACCTATATACAAAAAATTCATATACACACAATATACATGTGTACACATACATGCACACATATACATACACACACACACACACACACACATATATATATATATGCCACAGTCTTCATTTTCAAGCCGTATACACAGTACAAACGTTTTAAATTCCGCTGTGGTAGTACTACGATTTCTGAATTCATACAGTAAGTAATGGCGAATATATGTCTTAAAATTAATAATTCTTCATGGCATTACAAATATTTAACTCTTTCTAGAACCTTTTTGTAATAATGCAGGTGTCCCCAAGGGCTCTACCATCTTCTTCTATGTGTCTTATCCTTTCAAGACGTAGCCGATCATGGCCTTCCACGTCTCTCTATCCCTGATGGCTCTTAGTACGCTGTCTTCTGCTACACCACGCAGCACCCGCTTTGCCATCCGCCTGCTCAGGCTAGTCAAGTATGTTACACGCCGCTTTGCCCTGTCTCACTTCTTCTCTGTCTGACCTGTAAGTATCAGGTTCTCGAAGCCCTCCTTTTTCATTGCATGTCCCAAGAACTTTAGCTGTCTCTTCCTGATACTCAGTATTAATTTCTTTTTCGTTTCCATCCTTTCCAAAACCTCATCATTGCTCATGTGCTCGATCCATCATATCCGCAGCATCCTTCTGTAGAACCAAATTTCAGTTGCTTCAAGTTTTTCCTCCATCTTCGATGAGATTGTCCAGTAGTCTCTACCTTAGCTCAATTTAATTTTCAGCAATGATATTCCTGATAATATCAGTTCTCAACTTGTTATCTATGCTGATATAATTGACTCTCCACTCGTATCCAAGAATGCCTGCCTACTAGGGTAGTTAGCCAATCCCCGTTGAAGACGCTTTCTCAGGCACATTCGTGTTTGTTCAACACCCACTGAGCCAGTTGCTATCTACTGTTTACCTGATGACTTTTCTTTTGTTCTCACCCCTCACAATGTTTCTGTTTTGTAACTTTTCCACGCTTAGTAACCCCTTATGTCTGAGTGGCATTATTGCCTTGCTTGAGATAAACTTACATATATATTAGCCTATACTTCTGAGGTGAGGTAGTATTTACCTTATTTACATTGTATGGACAGTTGTCCTCATCTTCCTTGCCTTAGGGGTTCGTTTCGAAATTCAAACTCTTGGAGAAGGCCGGAGCGTACAACAGCCGAAACGTCGTGAATACAAATTTGGTAATAAAGATGAGGATAGCAGTCCGAACAATATATACACACCATTCATCCATGTGTTGAATATTGTGACATGATCTAGTGCTATTGCTATGTATTTAGAGATTCTTGATAAAATCTTCAGTATCTGCAATATCATTCGTTCTGTCCTGGCATCTCGGCTTCGATCACTTTTCTACCGTCATAACGTAACATAATTTTCACAGTCATTGTTCTGATGAGCTTTCCTCTTTGGAACACCGACTTAGAAAAGCTACAAGGGACAGGAGGTTGTAGAGAGCTATGATCGCACAAGCGGGTATCACGTATGGCACTGAATCTACTCAATTTTTTTACTTGAAATTGATCGATTTTTTTCTCCGATCTTAATGGCTTTATCCCCTTGTTTGGATTGAAATGAATGAAAAGAAAAAGTGAGACGCTAAATTCCTTAGTGATTTTAAAAATTTTAAACATTTTAACACCAACACGTTCGGGATCATGGAAATATTGTCCAAAAAAAAAATCCTTTTAGTAATCTACAACTGGTTCAACACGAAAACCTCCCACTAATTTATATCCACACACACACACATTAAAAAAAAAAAAAAAAAACTTTTACATTCAGAAATCATACATTTAACAGCCGTCATTTCCTCCACAGCAAGAGAATTGGCACGCATGCGCAATTCATACCATGCATATATTCAAAGACGCGTGTAATGACAACTCGACGCGCATATATGCAAATACCAACATATCTTTTTTAAGTAACCATATTGTTTTGTATGCACACACATATTGACAGGTGTATATGTATGCGTACACAGGCATAGCCTTATACTCCGCAGGTATTTTGCAGTTCATTAAAAAAAAAATGTGTAATTTCTTTTTACCTTTTACCTCAGCCTTAAATGATCACGTGATGTTGAGAATAGCCTCCGGGGAAGAAAAAACAGGGAGAGAAGGGGATTGAAATTCAATCTTCTTCATTAGCAATTATTGGGTGTGGTCTAAATCACGACACTCGAGCGCATATAGAGTAAGGGAAATATATTTTAATCAATGATAGATAGATAGATAGATAGATAGATAGATAGATACGAACAGACTAAGATAGATAGATAGATAGAGAGAGAGAGAGAGAGAGAGAGAGAGAGAGAAATATATATATATATATAGAGAGAGAGAGATATAAAAATATAGATATGTATATATAGAGATAGATAAAAATATAGATATATATAGACATATATATAGAGAGAGAGATATAGATATATATAGATATATAGAGAGAGAGTTATAAAAGTATATATATATATATATATATATATATATATATATATATTCGCGTAAGTATTGGTTAAAGTATCTATATTTTTGTACACACATTCTTACCGATTCTTTTAATACACACACACACAATATATATATATATATATACATTCTTACCGATTCTGTTAATACATACACACACACAATATTCTGTTAATACACACACACACACAATATATATATATATATATATATATATATATTGTGTGTGTGTGTGTGTATTAACAGAATATTGTGAGAATGTGTGTACAGAAATAAAGATTTTTTAACCAATACTCAAGCGAATATATATATTTCAAGGGTTAGATAATTTTTTTGTGTCAAGTTTGAAAGAAGCTCTTATATGTCAGTTAAGTGTCATACGTGATACACGCTTGGGCAATCATGTATCTTTAGATCCATGACTGACTAGGCTGAAGATTTTCCCTCAGTAGGTTAACATTTCTTTCTGCGGTAGATTAGTTGCCAACCAAGACTATAGAACCAAATTTATCTTGCTATTCAACCCATCGCTGGAGAGAGTTGAGATGGATTCATACAATTACCGGGAGTATTTGCACGTAAGCCGATACGAATGGAATTCAAACTCTGCTCTCCGATTTCTCGTTCCGAGCCGATGACCATTGCACCACAGTGCACATTTAAAAACAACATAGTTAAAAAGCCCTCACCTGCTTTACAGATTCATACGCTCTATTTTGCAGTCTATTATATCCTTGTATGCAAATCTTTAGGCGAAATTGGTAAATCGATTAATTTTCTTAATTTTAACCCATGACCATCCGTCTTTGCATAGAATACTGCTGTCACATATAGTCAGGCGCCTCTGCTGTTCATCTCAGTGTTCTCGACAGGCTCCAAAGGACAATCTGTAACGTGATAGGTCCCAACTTGGCAGCTCGATTCCAGCCACTTTCTCACCGGCACGATGTGGCTTCCCTCTGTTCTACAAATATTTTCATGGCTTCTGCTCCGACGAACTCAAGTCACTGGTGCCCCCGCCACAAAAATTTACTCGTGCAACCAGACTGGCAACAAAGTCACACATTTACACTTAGATCAATCAAAATGAGCCGACAATTCTACTCCACAGCTTCTTTTCTCGCACTTCCCACCTGTAGATTTCCCTTCCATATTCTTGCTTTCCTGACGGCTACAACCTCCAGGAATTTAAATGCAATGTCAATACCCATCTCTTATCCACTTTACTCCAGTTCTTTCTACATCACCCTGTTTATCTTGTTCTTTTCATTTCTCTCTGCCTTCGCAACTGTCTTCACACCTGTGTTCCCATTCTTCTCTTGCCCTTTCTCTGACAACCCCAGAAACTGGTTCGTCTTTCTCTTCACTCTCTCTTGTCTAAAGTTTTACCCTTATGTAGCCCCTTGTGCATCAGTGGCGGTCCCGCCTTGCTTGGGGTGAAACTAACGTTATAACACTTCCCTTCCTAGCCACACAATTTGTATTCTAACGTAAATCTACCCAAAATGGTCCCTGGGGTTGTACATTACGGTAAGAAAGAGGGTTTTGTAGTTTTATTTCTGTGCTCTTGAGAACCACGATCATACATCTCAGAAAGGGGCTTGGCACTAAATAGAAGTTTAAATTGAGTTTTTGGGTTGTTTTTTTTTATTTTTTGGGATATCATTTGTTTGTTTTTTATTTTATATTTTTTTATTTATACTTAAAGCGTGAAATTTCGATGGTGACATTGATACTACTTTCGTAAGCCTGATATCCGAATTTGAAAGTTTTCTATCCTAGTACTAATAAATAATAGTAGTAATAGTATATATATACTAGTACTAATAAGTAATAGATTTTTTAAAAATCGATGGTGATTAGCAGTATATTTTAAGAAACTTTGACAATCAGAAAAGAAGACGCTGCATTTTCATTAATGCTGTATGGTGGAGGATAAAACATTTTAAACATGGTGATGCTAAAACAAAACGGCCATGCAAAATACTGGGCCTCATTGGGAATTTTTCCCCAATTTTTCTTGGCAGTAATCCCAATGCTTTTAGATATAACGTAGTTTTCCTTGAAGCACTTGTTTCATCAGTTCACACTGTAGAGGATTTTTAGGTCCTTTACGATTTACATTTGTAAATCGTTCTCGTGTAATACAAAACATAAGAAACGATATTCAGAAGTTTCAAGGTTTCAGTTCTTACAATAGTGCAGAAAATCGATAATATATATATATATAAAAGCTTTCATTACACACGAGCAAAGCCGGGCTATACTGCTAGTCTAATATAGTTTAGGGTTCCATCAACTTCTACAAATTTTCCTCTGCCATCGCTTTTAAACAAAATCCTACAAATACATACCCACCATCGGATTTTACCGCCTTTCTAGTGTAGCTTACCTTGTCTTTCGGTCACTGCTCTTCTTTCATATTCTGTTGCATTAGAATTTAATTCAATTAGAGTAGATAGACTGAACTATCGCCCGGTTCACACTCCATCCACGTCTATTGAACAGGTGTAGAGGCTCATCCCTTGTTCCCTGTTTAGGATGTGGTTTCCGGCTTTCTCTTTGCCAATCTTTTCACTTTTTCTTATTGTTTTTTTCAATTGGAGTATATAGACTGAACTGTCGCCCGGTTCACACTCCACCCACGTCTATTGAACAGGTGTAGAGGCTCATCCCTTGTTCCCTGTTTAGGATGTGGTTTCCGGCTTTCTCTTTTCCAATCTTTTCACTTTTCCTTATTTTTTTTTTTCAATTGGAGTATATAGACTGAACTGTCGCCCGGTTCACACTCCACCCACGTCTATTGAACAGGTGTAGAGGCTCATCCCTTGTTCCCTGTTTAGGATGTGGTTTCTGGCTTTCTCTTTTCCAATATCTTTTCACTCTTACGTCGCCCCCTGCACACCAGTGGCCTTACCGCCTTGCCCGGGGTGATATGATTAAAAAAAAAAATTACTAAACATTACTTTTTGGACACTTTTCAGCATCTTTTCCCCAATTCAATCTTCTGTCCCCATGTTTTTTGGTTAATTATACTGCTTTTTTATTTTGTTTGAGTTGTTTTTCGTAACTCTATATATTGTATCAACTGAAACCTCACTGTTAAGACTGCTGTCGGATTTCGTAAGATCTAATTGCGCAGAAAATCCGAGCTTACAATAACTTACACTAATAATAAAATCATATACGTTTATTCATTCACCAATAAAGAAAAGAAAATTCATAAAACAGTTAAAGAGAAAATGAAAATTCATTCTTATTTATATGTTTGTGAAAGATAGAATCGGATCAAGTTTTAATTTTTTTCTAACTCCTGATTGGTTAATAAATGAGAGATTGTATCCAATTTGTTTTCAAAGATGTTCACACATGGTAAAATTTTAAGACAAATTGGATATAATTTCTTATTTATTAACCAATCAGAAGTTACGGAAAAAATTTAAAATTGATCTTGTTCTATCTTTCACAAACACAACACGTAAATAAGCGTAAATTTTTGTTTTCTGTTCAGAGAGCCATCAGTCTCGGTTCGAGCTGTTTAGCAACTGCCTTCCTCACTGCTTACGGGCAGGAAAAAAATAAACGTGGCTCCACTGAAGAGTAGAAACTCGTCTGGAGAAAATCGACAAGGCAGGGTCTATGCGAAATTTCTGGCCGAGTCTAAGGGTTCGGAGACCCTACTTTAAAATATCCTTGTTCCGCATTCCGCATATGTGGGAGGCGACATGCATTTTCTCACTCTTTCATTTTCTTACTCTGCACCACAACGCACATCCCAAGTAGATAAGCAAAGAGCTACGTTCTGAATGAGAAAGAGGACGGAAATGATGTATTTGGTCTCTTTTTATTTTATTTTTTATTTTTTTTTTTTTTTTTTTTTTTTGTGAAAATGAGCAGAAGAAGAATCAATGAATGCAGTGCGAAAGAGAAAGTGAGAAAGCTCGTTTTCTCACTCTCTCACTATCGGCCTTCGTCGCACTTCTTCCAACACCTTCCCTTGCTTTCATACATAAATCTAATACTGTTATGGTGCCTTTCTACGAGGAATGGACTCTTCTTCTTACTATATATAATTCCTTGCGTGACTTCCAAGAGGCAGTTACAGACGGCAGTTAGTATGACAGCAAGTGCGCAGTTAAAGTCACCTACATTTCAAGCAATAAGCAGCGTAACTGTACCGTTCGAACTTACTTATTTCTATTTACTTAATTATTAACGTTTACGTTGTACATATGTTCTTCTTATACTAATACAGTTTTGAACCTGCCTCCTGTGTTTCGTGTCTTACGTCCGGCACAAACCGGTCACTACAACTTTGCGGCGAAGTTTCACAACAATTCCACAATAGATTGGCAACAAAGATCCACTACAGACTGGGATGAGAAGTTAACAGTGTTTACATTATTTACATTTGGACTATTGTCCTCATCTTTGTTATCACAATGTTTTAGCCATCGCATCTTCTGGCTTTTTTCCAGATTTTATTGATCTGGGTAACCCACAGAAAGTTCTGAACTGAACCTTTAGTTTAATCTACAATGGGGTGGGGGTACTGTTCTCGTTACACTGCCTTGGAGTTCGAATTCCA
This sequence comes from Ascarosepion bandense, assembly GCA_037127315.1. Lineage (NCBI taxonomy): Eukaryota > Metazoa > Mollusca > Cephalopoda > Sepiida > Sepiidae > Ascarosepion > Ascarosepion bandense. Next base: position 178,600 of record JBBBDQ010001813.1, read on the forward strand.
GTTAAATTCGTTGCATTCATTGATGCGCAAATACAATTAGGAAAAGTATAAATCCGTCGCTTCTCCGTCCAGCTATGGGTTAAATAGCAAAACAGATTGCGTTCTGTTATGCTGCCTCCCACGGGGCATGAACTCTTCCTCTAATATATATATATATATAAGTTACCTGCGTGACTTCCGAGGAGCAGTGCAGAAGTACCGTAGTTAACGACAACAGCGTCATAATACTATTCGGACTTACGTACTTCTTTATTACTTATGGTTAACACTTCCTTGGAATACCATGTTTCTTCTTAGACTAATGCACTGTTTTGAACCTAACTTCTGTGTTCTGTGTCTTACTTCCAGTAAAAAACAGTCACTACAATAAATTGGCGACAAAAATCCACAAGAGATACTATTATTAAACCTGTTGTTATTCTGAAGACCGTCATTTTTGGATTTAAATGCGTCACTAAATTGTTTTTTTTTCTATTTTGTCTTATATAACAGCACGAAACAAGGTAAATTTCATACTTTTTTTTTTTTTTAATCATATCACCCCAAGCAAGGCGAAAACGCCACTGATGCGCAGGGGGCTACGTAAGAGTGACTTAGAGGCATTTAAAAAAATGAGAAATAAAAAATAAAAAACAAGAGAAAGACCAACCGGTTTCAATCCCGTTTTTCATTGGGGTCAACTGGGATCCTTTTAAATTCTTTAATATTTTAAAATATTAAAACTGAAGATGAACATGAAAAGGGCCAAAAATGTGGGAAGCGGAGGAGCAGGCACTAGATGGTAATGATGTGGACTTCTAACAGACATCTTCTCTGCTTACAGAGAGATGGGTTCCGAAGTTTTATGTACAGAGACTCCAAATGTTCACAAGTTGTCTTTCTCTCTATTTTATATATATATATATATATATATATATATATATATATATATATATATATATATATATATATATATTTATATATATATATAAAATATATATATAAAATATATGTATATATATATAAAATATGTTATATAATATATATATATATATATATATATATATAAAATATATATATATGATATATATATAGATATATAAAATATGTATATAGATATATATAAAATATATATATATATATATATATATATATATATATATATATATATATATATATATATATATATATATATATATATATATATATATATATATATATATATATATATATATATATATATATATATATATATATATATATATATATATATATATATATATATATATATATATATATATATATATATATATATATATATATATATATATATATATATATATATATATATATATATATATATATATATATATATATATATATATATATATATATATATATATATATATATATATATATATATATATATATATATATATATATATATATATATATATATATATATATATATATATATATATATATATATATATATATATATATATATATATATATATATATATATATATATATATATATATATATATATATATATATATATATATATATATATATATATATATATATATATATATATATATATATATATATATATATATATATATATATATATATATATATATATATATATATATATATATATATATATATATTAACATGCCTTGTGGACATAGAAGAATCCAAAGGAGTATCCTTTACATATAATGGTAGGATAACTCTCTACGAGAGCTCTAAATATATATGCATATAAGTACATATAGAGCAAATATAAGAAAAATTAAGACAGACGCGTTATTTCGTGGTAATTCAGAAGTATAGGCCTATTTCAGGCGAGCCATCTTCAGCTTCCGTCATTATTCTACGAAGGATTCTACATGAATGGGATTCACAAAAACTTAAACCGGCGAATAAAAAAATAGAGAACAAAATAAAAACATATAAGATGATAAGTATATAACTGTCGCTCCTGTAAAAAAGAAAATAAGAACAATCCATCCGTTTGTCGAACCCACAGAGATTCCTCCATAATCATCGGTCAGTGTCGACGAAAGTTCGAGGGAAGCGGGTGGGTCAGACGAGAAAGAGGGAGTAATAAAGAAAAGAGAAGAAGGGAAGGCATTTCTTATGTCTTTCTTATATATATATATATATATATATATATATATATATATGTATATATATATATATATATAAGAAAATAGCTAACCTTGAGATCCAACGAACCTACCAAGGTTTCACCAAATTGGATCTTCAGGAGCCAACTTGCCCTGAAGATCCAATTTGGTGAAACCTTGGTAAGTTCTTTGGCTCTCTCAGTTAGCTACTTTCTTATTTATTTGCTCTACCAGTGTATTGGGCGCTTTACGTGTTAGGTTACTCGCCTCGGGTTTTTTCTTTCGACTAGTACTTTGAACTAATGTTCAAGTGCTTAGTTCGTTTCGTTTTTTTGTTTCCATTTTTCCCCTCCGCGTTTATATTCGGTGGGTTTTTCGAGACGTATTCAAAGACCAATTTACAATTTTATATATATATATAGTTTAGAACATGTGCAAATTATCATCTACTACAAAGTGTACGTTTTGTTTTGACATTGAAAGGACAATGTCTCATCAGGTAGTGTGAAGAGAGATGAAAAATTCTTTACCTTATACTGGCGAATTATGTGTGAGAGGTAAGTGGGGTAGAAAATGGGAAATCAGAGTTGGAACTCAGAATTTGAACAAAAAGAGGAAAAAGGAAGAGGAGAGAGGTGATTAATGGACATGTTGAAAATTTTAGAGAAAGATTTAACTGTAGAAGATAAGTTATGGTCCTTTACAGCCTTTTATGGCCAGACCTTTGGGTTTAACAAAGAAAAAGAGGTAAGAAAATGTATATGGCGTGGGAGGGAGTAGGAGAGGATGGGCTAAGAAGAGATAGGAATTGGTAGTGGATAAACATATCTGAATTAGTGAAGTATAAGGCTACAAATATTTAGTATTTAAAGTTAGTTTTTATATTAATATATTTTTATATTTCAAGTTAATTTAAAATTTAGAAAAACCCTTTTTTTATATAAAACTTTAATTAGATCACAATTTGTAGTATGAAATAAAGTTAAAATCAGAGGTAAGAGTATACATAGCTCTATTTTTATATTGAGCACTGTTTTAAAATAATGTTTTGAACGTTGTTAATATTTTCTTCGTTCCTTATTCACTTGGATATATATATATATATATATATATATATGTATATATATATATATATATATATATATATACACACACACCCGCAGACAGAGCTGTTTCGCTGTATCATAGCTCATCAGTACGGCTAGACATCCGATTGCTTTTTATCCCAGGATTGAAACCCGACTGAGTTAGCGTCAGTCGGTGAATGTACCTCTGAGCTATGGGCGCTCGGCAGATGAAGGCAGACTTTTTTAGCGTATGATGTATCATGCGCCAGTAGTGAGAGTGCTCTAATTCATTACTGAATGAGCGATGCATAGGTGCTAGAGTAGCTACTGTTTTTTCAAAGTCTACCATTCTTCCAGAGTGCTCAGTCAGGGTGAGAGAGCGTAAATAGTCATCCGCAGACAGATCTGTTTCGCTCTATCACAGCTTATCAGTACGTCTATACATCCGATTGCGTTTTAACCCAGGATTGAAACCCGACCGAATTGGCGTCAGTCGGTGATTCTACCTCTGAGCTATGGGCGCTCGGTAGAAGGAGGCAGACTTTTTAGCGTGTATATTATCATTATACCCGCCCAATGGCTGGGAGTGTTCTAATTCATTGCTGAATGAACGATATATATATATATATATATATCTGTTGAGGTCGAATATAAAGCTCGATGATTTACTTAATAATTGTTCAAATCCTCCTACTACTTCTTGAATTATATCTCTGTGCTTCAACCACGAAACACGCTATGGATTTCGCGGCTTGGTTGCGGAAGTCGTTGCTTGGGGAGGCACTATCCTTTGGGTAAAGGAGCTTGGATTGGTTCCACCACGGAATTCGTGAGGAGCGGCGCACTTCATCGAGCTTAATTCGTTACCTCTTCGCCGCCAGGGCCCGTGGTGCAGTCGGTATAACATCAGCTTAATAACCAAGACTGTCTGGGTTCGATTCCTGGTAGTGGATGCGCACTGCTGATGAGTCCCAAATATAGGACGAAACGGCCGTCCAGTGCTTTCTGCATTCTGTTGAGGTCGAATATAAAGCTCGATGATTTACTTAATAATATCTCTCTCTCTATATATATATATATAGAGAGAGAGAGAGGAGAGAGCGTCCTGCCTCAAAATCTATAAACTCTTCAGGAAAGGAAAAACTTGTATAGATATTGTAATACTAATTCATTCAGGCATCAGAGTATTTTTACAAGTTATTTTTGAGATACTCAAAATGGTGGCCTTTATCTACTGGACATTTATTAGTACAGCGAACAACTGCTTGATCATTGTTGACCAAAGTGACCACTGGAATTGTTACACATGCATTTTCTATTTTTGTCTAAGGGCCGTCAATCTGGTTATACACGAAATTATTTAGGGTTTCTCATCGGTAAAACTACGAATGACGAGTTTTTTTTTCTTTCCTTTCCTTACGTGTATATATTTTTTGTCTGACTTTGTACGTAAAAGTGAACATTAAAATCAAAACTGATTGGTTACTGTCTGTTTCATGCCTGAACGCAGTTTTTAGGCCATGTCTTACGTTCATTCATGACACTCAGTTGAAGCACTAATAGCCATTTCTTTTTATTTAAACATGCTCTATTCCTGATAGTAAATACTTTTAATAATAATTATATCATTCCATAAACAGGTTAAGAGGCTCATCCCTTGTTCCCTGTTTAGGATGGGGTTTCCGGCTTTCTCTTTTCCAATCTTCTCACTTTGTTTTTTTTTTTTCAATTGGGGTAGATAGATCCATCTATCGCCCGGTTCACACTCCACCCACGTCTATTGAACAGGTTAAGAGGCTCATCCCTTGTTCCCTGTTTAGGATGTGGTTTCCGGCTTTCTCTTTTCCAATCTTTTCTCTATTACGTACCCCCCCTGCACATCAGTGGCGTTACCGCCTTGCTCGGGGTGATACGATTAAATATATATATATATATATATATATATATATATATATGGTCTGCTAGCAGTGACCCTCTTGATCCAGGGCACCACTACCTCCTTAAGGCATTTGTACCATCAGAGTGCGTTGTGTTGTCGTGGATATCGACTCGGAACGACAAATCGGGAAGCCGAGTTCGAATTCCAGTTTAATTCCTTGCATTAACTTACGCACAAATACCCTTCTGAAAGGTATTAATCCGTCTCTTCACTCTTGTTGTGGGTTAAATAATAGAACAGATGGGTTTCTATAGCCTTGGCTGGCAACCAGTCTACCACAGAAAGCAATGGCAATCTACTGCGGGATAATCTTCTGCCCAGTCAGTCATGTCCCTTTAAAGACATGATCGCCTAAGCGTGTATCACTTATGGCACTTAACTGACTGACAATCAGAGTGAGTTGCCGTACTTTCGTAATCACCATTAGACTCATCGAACTCTTTCCAAATTCTATGCATTGTCTCCAGATTGACACCGAAACATTCTCCAATTTTTGTATTGACGTCTCCGGCGTGAATGCCTAGCAGTACAGCATGTCTGGCGAAGTAATTTGTGTCATGGTGCTTTTTCTGATGGACGGTGTCCAACTGACCCTACTATACTGCACAGTCTATAAAATCAAAAATAAGCAACGCAAAATGTAAAATATAAATTGGTGACAATTTACCCATCGCACCATATATATATATATATATATATATACACACACACACACGCACATATATATATATATATATATATATATATATATATATATATAAAAAGAAAGAGAAAAATCAACGACACTAAAAAGTGATTGATCCCCAGATACATAGAAAAGAATCTTCTTAATGGCAGCCGTAGGAGGAAAGTGTATAAATTGGCTCCATTGATATTCCGAACCTGGGACGCAGATTCTCGCTTGATGTCACTGCTTGCGTACTTATCTCACAAGTTATTGATCGTGATCTTCTTTTACTGATGGTGTTCTAAAATCACCGGTATCTCGTGAAATCGGCTTCCACCATGTAACTGCCGCACTGTACGCTACCGTTCTGTTGTCTAAGGAGATTGAAGCGGAAGTACTCGATTATCGGCGATCGTAGCTTCGAAGTGGCTGTTTAAATTCGATGTTGAGTCAGCTATTTCTTTCAGGTCTTTATTTGCTGTCTGATTTTTCGTTGTTCTCTCTGAAGCGCATGCGCGGCCAGACAAGATGCCGTTCCCCGTATATCTGTAACCCACACTCTACTCACATACTCTTTTCTCACGTCTCTTCCTCCTTTTCTTCCTCAGTCGCTAGCTTTGTTGATTAATACCGTCCTTACGGGTCATCCAGCTTTCCTTTCCTTCTTCCATTGGGCTGGTTTGCCGTTTCGATAGGGTTAATTCGGATTTCCCAAAACCTTACGATATTGGGATTGACAGCGAAATCTAGTGATAAACCGAATATGTACGTTGTGTATCACAGACAAGATTGCATAATTCCCGCCTATGGCCGTGATAAATTTTATTTCTTTGCATCCAAGAACAACGTTGGGGATCGTATGTCTCATAATCAAAACTATGACTATCCTTTAAAGATTTCAAGTACACTAAAGCTGGATCTTGACAAACAACGAGAAACTAGTATATATACAAATATAATCTTATACTTTTATTCTTCGACGGTGACGTTTGTGTAGAAGAGGAGATCAGTCGGAGAGAATTCGCACACACGACGGAGCTCTCGGGAGTCGGAAGCCAGCGAGAGCTCCTTTAGCCAAAATTCTAGACTTTATATAGTCTTAAAACTTTCACGTGGCCGCGTTTCTTCACCCACCCGGTCCTTGGTTTTCATTAGCCATGGTTTACACCCATGCAATGCTTGTTTTCCATGAGTCGAGGCTTACACCCACGCGTTTTCCTGTTGTCACTTTGATGATTTTATCTACGGCCGGGTGTATCTTTCAATTACATCCGCCATGTCCATTGCCGTTCAAGGTAATATATTACAGATGCACGACACCGTTGATAACTCTAAGAACCGGTTTATTGAATATAAAAATAAAAATTGAACTGGTGAATGAAATGTCTCTAATAATTACTGAAAAATTAAGCTCTCCCACCTGTTAAGGCGCCGCTCCTATTTGACTACATAATGGACTGTTCCCATTGCTATATATAGCAATGGTGGATTCTCTACAAGAGAGTGGTAGAGAGCCGTAGAGAGTCACTTGAGAGTCAGTGCGAGTCAGTGAAGAGTTAGTCACACTTCCGGTGGCGTACCGAAAGTAATCAGGTATACACACGTCTTACGACGGATTGGACTCTTGTATCTTTCTATTGTAAATATTACTAATCACTTCTGTGCATACTAACCGTCTTTCCACGGAATACAACTTATATTCTCATTCTGTTGTTGAGTTATTCATTTATACTTGGCGACATAACACCCTAGTCAGATTGTGATTTGAGAAATCCAATAGTGATAGCTACTTCTCAAAGGTGTGTCTGTGTGTTCGTTCGGTAACACAAATGCAGGTGTTTTTTTGTGAGGCAGCGACTATTTCAACGCAACGAGAACGAATCTTCTTGTGACTTTTTGTTTTTTTTGACGTATTAATAAACACAATATTCTTTCTATGTTTTAGAATTTTTTGTCTTTTTTACTGTAATAATGACGGGCGAACAGCATTAATATAAACAAACCCAACATTTTGGATTGTGGCATCACCTACATGGTCATTTTTTCTGGTTGTTTATATACTCAACGAGTGCTCAAGAAAGAGAGGATGGCTTTGTCTGAGATGGAGGCATAATTTTATTAGCCTAGGGGCCCCAAAATGTCATTATCAGACTTTATTTGCATCATATATTTAATGGAGGGGCTATGAAAAAAAGAGATATCCAGTTGCATTTCCCCATTATAAGCATTAGTATATCTGTAATATATCAATACCTTAATACAACAAACGGAATAGAATCGATGAAAGAATATATTCTCATAGATTTTTATACCGTAAAGTCATCCAAAAAATTATATACAAATCAATTTATACTTGTCACTAATTTGTCTCATGCAGAGAAATCGTAACATGCAAATACAACAGACAGGATGAACGGGGCGAAAAACGAGATGAATATTTAAAATTCTTGAACTTCTTGAAGGGAAAACGAGTAGACTGGTGGCGTCTTAGGTTTCTGGCAAGACCATTGGGTTTCTCGCTTCGCCTGACGCAGTGTGTTTGGAGGGTCTATTTTCTTTGCAGTCTACATAGAAACTGGGGTTCATCGCTCAGTGAACTGATGTTACTCACGAGAAGCTCGTGAATTTATCTTATCAAAAGAGAGATAATCGCTTTTTACATCCCTTTATTTTCAGTAATAATAATAATAATAATAATAATAATAATAATAATAATAATAATCTGGACTCTAAACGACATCAGGCGAATGGATGCTAAAACAAGAAAGCTTCTTTCTAAGCATAGGATGCATCACCCAAAGGCTGATGTAGACCGTCTATACATACCCCGTAAAGAAGGTGGAAGGGGTCTTATTCAGCTGGAATTGTCATACAAGACAACAACTATTGGCTTACTAACATACATAGAAACAACAAAGGATTGGATGATACAATTAGTAAGGCAACATGAAGAAAGAAAGAAAAAATATTCAATAATAAAAGAAGGCAGTAAATACAAACAAGAATTACAGTTAGTAGATTCTGTAGAAAAGCAAAACAGTAGCCAAGAACCAACTATTGCGGCAAAAAATATGAAAATGAAAGCCAAAGATAAAGCTCTTGAAAAGATGAAACAGCGCTGGCAAGACAAACCTCTGCATGGCCAATATCCAGTACGTGCCAATAAATCCAATGTTGACAAAGTTAATACTCATCGATGGTTACGTGCATCTGGATTAAAGTCTGAAACTGAAGGATTTATACTTGCAGCACAAGACCAAAGTCTTTTCACGAGAAACTTTCAGGCAAATATTATGCATAATAATATGGATCCAAAATGCAGGTTTTGTGATAAACACCAAGAAACAATAGACCACCTAATCTCAGGCTGTTCTGTGCTTGCCCCAAACGAATATAAAAATCGCCACGATAGAGTTGGGCAATATTTACATTGGGCAATGTGCAAACATTATGGAAAAGCTGTAAACAAACACTGGTATGAACATCATCCAGCACCGGTTACAGAAATAGAAGATGTAACCATTCTATGGGATTACACCATCTACACAGACAGAAAAATTGAAGCAAACAGGCCAGACATTATTGTTAAAAACCAGAAGGAGAAAACTTGTCTATTAATTGATATGGCTTGTCCAGCGGATTGTAACATAGCAATCAAGGAATTTGAAAAACTGTCAAAATATAAAGACCTGGAAATTGAAATAGAAAAAATGTGGAAATTGAAAACAAGAGTTGTGCCAGTGATAGTAGGTGCACTTGGAATGATAAAAAATGGAACAAAACAACACATTGAAAGAATCCCTGGAAACCCCAGCTTAAGAGATATACAAAAAATTGTATTATTAAGTACAGCCCACACACTAAGGAAAGCGTTATCTATGTAATGCTGGGGATGATAGGGAGGATAGAAAAACATGAAATGGAGTCATAACAACACGCCACTACCTGCCTTAGGTCTCCCCGCAGACTTGGTTGGTAGTGAGACCAATGCAGAAATCTAAATATGATGAAAAATGACATAATAATAATAATCAGTGCTAAAGTTACAGTTTTACGAGGAGCACTACAACAAACATCCTCAATTGGCTTAGACCCTACTGTAACAATAGAAGATTTAGAGCCAGAAGAAGCTTATAAATACCTAGGTATGAATAAGAGTGAAAACATTCACCATAAAAAAATGAAAGAAATAGTGCGTAAAGAGTACTATAGAAGTCTACAACTGATATTAAAAACTGAATTGAATGCTCAGAAGAGAATTATGGCCATTAATAGCCTTGCCATCTGAGTGGTCCAATATAGTTTCAACACCTTGAACTAAAATCTAAACGACACCAGACGAATGGATTCTAAAGAAAGAAAGCTTCTTTCTAAGCATAAGATGCATCATCCAAAGGCTGATGTAGACCGTCTATACATACCCCGTAAAGAAGGAGGAAGAGGTCTTATTCAGCTAGAATTGTCATACAAGACAACAACTATTGGTTTACTAACATACATAGAAACAACAAAGGACTAGATGATACAATTAGTCAAACAACAAGAAAACAGAAAGAAAAAACATTCAATAATGAAAGAAAGCAGTAAATACAAACAAGATTTACATTTAGTAGATTCTGTAGAAAAGCAAAACAGAAGCCAAGAACCAACTATAGCGGCAAAAAATATGAAAAAGAATGCCAAAGATAAAGCTCTTGAACAGATGAAACAACGCTGGCAAGACAAACCTCTGCATGGCCAATATCCAGAACGTACTAATAAATCTAATGTTGATAAAGTTAATACTCATCGATGGTTACGTGCATCTGGATTAAAATCTAAGACTGAAGGTTTTATTCTTGCAGCGCAAGACCAAAGTCTTTTCACTAGGAACTTTCAGGCAAATATTATGCATAATAATGTGGATCCAAAATGCAAGTTATGTGATAAATGCCAAGAAACAATAGACCATCTAATCTCAGGTTGTTCTGTACTTGCCCCAAATGAATCATCACGATAGAGTAGGGAAATATTTACATTAGACAATGTGCAAACACTGGTAATGACATCACCCAGCACCGATTACAGAAATAGAAGATGTCACCATTCTATGGGATTACACCATCTACTCAGACAGAAAAATTAAAGCTAATAGGCCAGACATTATTGTTAAAAACCAGAAAGAACAACCTTGCGTATTAATTGATATGGGTTGTCCAGCGGATTGTAACATAGCAACCAGTCTACTGCAGGAAGCAATGGCATCCAACTGCAGGATAATCTTCTGCCCAGCCAGTCATCTCTTTCGAGACATGATCGCCCAAACGTGTATCACGTATGACACTTACCTGACTGAATGAAGATAATAGTTGGAAACATAAATAAAGTTTCTACTAGGCAAAAAGTGGGGGATCAGTTTTCTATTGTTAATAAGGAAAAAAAAATTGGGATTTCTGTTTATTTATTCTGTTATGCGAAGCTATCCTGGCCGAGGTATCAGAAGCCACTTGTTACCCCTCCCCACTATGGTCTGTTCTTTGAATTCAAATTTACGAAGCAGCTTAACTCGATGTTGATTTTTGGGAAAAGCAAGAGTTGAAGAATAAAAGTTTCTTAATTCAAATTTCCTGTGTTAAACTGTGTGGTATGTTACGAATTGTTTCGTAAATCTGTATTTTTTCGGTTTTTTTTTTTAAATAGGAGTAGATAGGTCACACTATCGCCCGGTCCATACTCTTCCCACGTCTAATGAAGTGGAGTTGAGGTTTGTTTCCTGTTTAGGATGTGGTTTCCGGCTTTCTCTTCTCTCTCTTCAGGCCTTGGTATTGGTGCTTCCGTGAGTTTCCTGCGATCTGGCCGGTTGGTGGCAACGGCTCATCACTGTGAGGGTACCGGGTTGGCAGTTTCCTGGTTGCTGCTTCCGACTGGTAATTAGGAGCCCTAACTCTTGCGTAGCGTAAAGAGCGGCTGCTCTGATCAACAGTTGTATAATATCGGGGTTCTTGTCGTGCCATGTCGCAACTCCGAGGCCACACCTTGTTGCAGCCCTAGCCAGTTTCCCTCCCAGCACAGATCGTGGTTAATGACCGCCTGTATCCTCTACCCTAGGTCCCTTTCTATAAACAAAATCATGACTAAACAAATCAGAAATGACCCTAAACCAGTTAAATCCAAACCACCTAAACCCATTAACCTTTCCTTCACTAATATCCGGGGCATTCGGACTAACTTTCCTAATGTAGAAGCGTTCCTGCATGAAAAGTACCCTGACATCCTTGCGCTCTGCGAAACTAACCTCAACTCAACTATTCCCTCCTCTGACCTCTCCATCCCTGGTTATCTTCCCCTTTTAAGGAAGGATTCCACTCTCTACATGCATGGGCTGGGTGTCTACGTCAGCGAACACCTCCCCATAGCTAGGGTGATTTCACTCGAATCCACTGACCACCAATACATATGTCTCCGCCTGTCTCTCCTCGGTTCGGTTAGTTACCTATTCTTTCTTTACCGTTCTCCCTCATCGCCTGACTGCTCCCTACTAGATAGCATTGCTGATGACATAGATAAGGCTATTTCCTATCACCCATACGCCCACATATTTGTATTTGGAGACCTCAATGCCCATCACTCTGAGTGGCTTGAAAACGCCGTTACTGATCCAGCGGGCATTCACGCCATGAACTTCGCTATTTCCCAATCCCTTACGCAAGTCGTGGACTTCCCCACTCGCTTCCCAAGCACTCCCTCGGGTCATTCCTCACTACTAGATATATGTTTCACCTCTGCGCCTGACGCCTGTCAAGTCTCGCAGCTTTGCCCTCTCGGCAACTCCGACCACGCTGTAGTCTCTCTCAGTATTTCTTTCCAATCTCACTCCCCCCAGGAGCCCCCTACCTATAGGACCTCCTACCTCTACTAAAAAGCTGACTGGGATGCCTTTCGCGATTTCCTCTGCGACGTCCCTTGGGGAAAAGTGTTCGACCTATCAGTTGATGACTGTGCCTCTGAGGTCTCGTCATGGGTGAAAGCTGGCATTGATGCCTTCATACCCACCAGGAAGTATTGCTTAAAACCTCATTCCTCTCCGTGGTTCTCTCCGGCCTGCTCAGCCGCCATTGCCCACAGGAACCATTACTTCCGTCTATTCCGGAGACAGTCAACTGATCACAATGGGCGCCTGTTCATATCTGCTCGCAATGAGTGCAAGAGAACCCTAAATGACGCCAAACGGTTGTTTGCTGAGAGAATGCGACAGCGCATAGTTGACCGCAAGTTCGGCTCCAAGAACTATTGGAGGATTTGCAAACGAGTGCTCAACAATAGAAAATCCTCAATACCTCCTCGAATCCATGAATTTGAGGTTCTCACGACATCTACGGACAAAGCTGAGTGCTTTGCCCACAGATTCTCATCCAACTCCACATTCGACTCGTCCGGAGTATACCCACCCGACTTCCCTATTAGAACTGAGGCCAAACTGCACGACGTATATATTACCCCGACAGTAGTATCCCGAGTAATTTCAAAACTCGACCCCCATAAGGCGTGTGGAGACGATGGAATCCCGGTGATAGTCCTTAAGAGGTGTGCTCCTGAACTTTCCCCTGTCCTCTCTAAACTATTTAACTACTGCCTTTCTGCTTCCTGCATGCTGGAAGTTCTCTTCAGTCGTTCCTGTATTTAAGAATTGTGGTGAACCCTCGGACCCATCCAACTATCGCCCTATCAGTCTTCTACCGATATTCGGGAAAGTATTCGAGGCTATAATCAATGCTGAAATAGTTCATCATCTCACCGCCCACAAACTCTTCTCTGACAGGCAATATGGATTCCGCTTTGCCAGGTCCACGGCCGACCTGCTAACAACCGTAACGGAGTACATGCTACAGGCCCTTGATGAGTCTGACAAGGCTCGCGCGGTTACTCAGGATATCTCCAAGGCTTTCGACAGGGTTTGGCACTCTGACCTCCTATGCAAACTACGCGGTTATGGTATTACCGGTCGCCTGCTTGACCTAACCCAATCTTGTTTAAATAACCGCCAAATGAAGGTCGTTCTTAATGGGCGTGCCTCTTCGTCCTACAGCACGAATGCTGGTGTCCCACAGGGCTCTATCCTGGGCCCGACGCTCTTCATTATTTTCATCAACGACCTCCCAGATGAGATCAAGTCCCAAGTAGGCATCTACGCAGATGACACTACAATATATTCCCGCACCAGTAAGAAACCTGTCGTGGTGACTGCAGCCACTTCCCCATCGTCGAAATGTGGCCTCCCTTTGTCTGTTCTATAAATACTTTCATGGCTTCTGCTCGGACGAACTTAAGTCACTGGTGCCTCCTCAACAGGTGTTTACTCGTGCAACCAGACTAGCAACTGAGTCCCACCCATTCACGGTCAGGTTAGCCAAATGCAGACGACAATTCTACTCCTGCAGCTTCTTCTCTCGCACTTCCCGCCTGTGGAACTCGCTCCCGTATTCTTGCTTTCCTGACGGCTACAACCTCCAGAAATTTAAATGCAAAGTCAATACTCATCTACTAACCACTGGACTCTAGCTCTCTCCCCACCACTGTATAACCTTCCCTTTCTCTCCACCTATGTATCTGTCATCGCACCTGCTTTCTCAGCTTTCTATTGTTCCTTTCTTACTAGTTTGTACTCCTCACTCTTTTCTAATTAATCTTTTTACATTTATGTAGCCCCCTGCACATCAGTGGCGTTTCCGCCTTGCTCGGGGTGAAATGATTAAAAAAAAAAAGTAATAAACTGTTCCCCCAATTAATTACTACTTATTAATACAATCCGTCTCTTCTCCCTTCAGCTATATTTTAAAGAGCAGGATAGAAAATCCTCTGACAAGTCAGTCATGTTACTTTCGAAACATGATCACCAAAGCATGTATCACGTATGGCACTTAACTAACAGAAAACAACCTTCTTCCAAAAAAACATGAAGTTTTTACGAACATGGCATCAACCGGTTTGTAGAACGATGGGAGATTTATCAAAAACAATATTTACATTATGTACATTGCTCGGACTGTCGTTCTCATCTCTATTGCCATATTCACGACGTTTCGACTATTGTACGCTTCGACCTTCTTCAGATAATTAGAATTTCAAATTGTACCTTTTATTGCGATCATTCAAGGAGATATGGCCCAACAGATAAAAACGATGATTAGATTCAGTGACTTGACCAAAAGAGTTGTGAGTTCAATACCTGGCTACAGCAGTGGTGAACACAAATTTAGAAAGGCAAAGGGAGATAACTAAGAGGTGGCATAACTAATGGAACGAGAACCGTGTACACCAGTAATCAATCGACATATCTTTATTCTCTTCGTATTCCATTGGTAAAGAAGAAGTTCGGTTCAGATACTTTCTTCTCCAGAACTGTCACCTTGTGGAACAAACTCCCAAAAGGATACTTCCCAGATCACTACAATCCTAATCTCTTCAAGCCTAGGGTCAACCGTTATCTATCCTATATAGCCTCAAAATATTCAGTTGCTTATTGTACGTCCTTTCATCAGTTACATTCAATTGTACCCCCTCTTGTAATTATCTTCAATAGTACCCCCTCTTGTGATTATCTTCAATAGTACCCCCTCTTGTGATTATCTTCAATAGTACCACCTCTTGTGATTATCTTCAATAGTACCCACTCTTGTGATTATCTTCAATAGTACCCCCTCTTGTGATTATCTTCAATAGTACCTCCTCTTGTGATTATCTTCAATAGTACCCCCTCTTGTGATTATCTTCAATAGTACCCCCTCTTGTGATTATCTTCAATAGTACCCCCTCTTGTAATTATCTTCAATAGTACCCCCTCTTGTGATTATCTTCAATAGTACCCCCTCTTGTGATTATCTTCAATAGTACCTCCTCTTGTGATTATCTTCAATAGTACCTCCTCTTGTGATTATCTTCAATAGTACCCCCTCTTGTGATTATCTTCAATAGTACCCCCTCTTGTGATTATCTTCAATAGTACCCCCTCTTGTGATTATCTTCAATAGTACACCCTCTTGTAATTATCTTCAATAGTACTCCCTCTTGTAATTTTCTTCAATAGTACCCCCTCTTGTAATTTTCTTCAATAGTACCCCCTCTTGTAATTTTCTTCAATAGTACCCCCTCTTGTGATTATCTTCAATAGTACCCACTCTTGTAATTATCTTCAATAGTACCCCCTCTTGTGATTATCTTCAATAGTACCCCCTCTTGTGATTATCTTCAATAGTATCCCCTCTTGTGATTATCTTCAATAGTACCCCCTCTTGTAATTATCTTCAATAGTACCCCCTCTTGTGATTATCTTCAATAGTACCCCCTCTTGTGATTATCTTCAATAGTACCCCCTCTTGTGATTATCTTCAATAGTACCCCCTCTTGTGATTATCTTCAATAGTACCCCCTCTTGTGATTGTCTTCAATAGTACCCCCTCTTGTGATTGTCTTCAATAGTACCCCCTCTTGTGATTATCTTCAATAGTACCCCCTCTTGTGATTATCTTCAATAGTACCCCCTCTTGTGATTATCTTCAATAGTACCCACTCTTGTGATTATCTTCAATAGTACCCCCTCTTGTGATTATCTTCAATAGTACCCCCTCTTGTGATTATCTTCAATAGTACCCCTTCTTGTGATTATCTTCAATAGTACTCCCTCTTGTAATTTTCTTCAATAGTACCCCCTCTTGTAATTTTCTTCAATAGTACCCCCTCTTGTAATTTTCTTCAATAGTACCCCCTCTTGTGATTATCTTCAATAGTACCCCCTCTTGTAATTTTCTTCAATAGTACCCCCTCTTGTGATTATCTTCAATAGTACCCCCTCTTGTAATTATCTTCAATAGTACCCCCTCTTGTGATTATCTTCAATAGTACCCCCACTTGTGATTATCTTCAATAGTACCCCCTCTTGTGATTATCTTCAATAGTACCCCCTCTTGTAATTATCTTCAATAGTACCCCTCTTGTGATTATCTTCAATAGTACCTCCTCTTGTGATTATCTTCAATAGTACCCCCTCTTGTGATTATCTTCAATAGTACCTCCTCTTGTGATTATCTTCAATAGTACCCCCCTCTTGTGATTATCTTCAATAGTACCCCCTCTTGTGATTATCTTCAATAGTACCCCCTCTTGTGATTATCTTCAATAGTACCCCCTCTTGTGATTATCTTCAATAGTACTCCCTCTTGTAATTTTCTTCAATAGTACCCCCTCTTGTAATTTTCTTCAATAGTACCCCCTCTTGTAATTTTTCTTCCAATAGTACCCCTCTTGTGATTATCTTCAATAGTACCCCCTCTTGTGATTATCTTCAATAGTACCCCCTCTTGTGATTATCTTCAACCATAGTACCCCCTCATAATTATCTTCAATAGTACCCCCTCTTGTGATTATCTTCAATAGTACCCCCTCTTATATTATCACTATTAGTACCCCTCTTGTGATTATCTTCAATAGTACCCCCTCTTGTGATTATCTTCAATAGTACCCCCTCTTGAGATATCTTCAATAGTACCCCCTCACCCTTAATTATCTTCAATAGTACCCCCTCTTGTGATTATCTTCAATAGTACCCCCTCTTGTGATTATCTTCAATAGTACCCCCCTCTTGTGATTATCTTCAATAGTACCCTTTGGCAGTTATCTTCAATAGTACCCCCCTCTTGTAATTGTCTTCAATAGTACCCCCTCTTGATTATCTTCAATAGTACCCCCTCTTGTGATTATCTTCAATAGTATCCCCTCTTGTGATTATCTTCAATAGTACCCCCTCTTGTGATTATCTTCAATAGTACCCCCTCTTGTGATTATCTTCAATAGTACCCCTCTTGTGATTCTCTTCAATAGTACCCCCTCATATTATCTTCAATAGTACCCCTCTTTACTTGATTATCTTCAATAGTACCCCCTCTTGTGATTATCTTCAATAGTACCCCCTCTTGTGATTATCTTCAATAGTACCCCCTCTTGTAATTATCTTCAATAGTACCCCCTCTTGTGATTATCTTCAATAGTACCCCTTCTTGTAATTATCTTCAATAGTACCCCTCTTGTGATTATCTTCAATAGTACCCTTCTTGTGATTATCTTCAATAGTACCCCCTCTTGTGATTATCTTCAATAGTACACCCTCTTGTAATTATCTTCAATAGTACCCCTCTTGTAATTTTCTTCAATAGTACCCCCTCTTGTAATTTTCTTCAATAGTACCCCTCTTGTAATTTTCTTCAATAGTACCCCTCTTGTGATTATCTTCAATAGTACCCCCTCTTGTAATTATCTTCAATAGTACCCCCTCTTGTGATTATCTTCAATAGTACCCCCTCTTTAGCAGTTATCTTCAATAGTATCCCCTCTTGTGATTATCTTCAATAGTACCCCCTCTTGTGATTATCTTCAATAGTACCCCCTCTTGTAATTATCTTCAATAGTACCCCCTCTTGTAATTATCTTCAATAGTACCCCCTCTTGTGATTATCTTCAATAGTACCCCCTCTTGTGATTATCTTCAATAGTACCCCCCTCTTGTAATTATCTTCAATAGTACCCCCTCTTAGTTATCTTCAATAGTACCCCCTCTTGTGATTATCTTCAATAGTACCCCCTCTTGTGATTATCTTCAATAGTACCCCCTCTTGTAATTATCTTCAATAGTACCCCCTCTTGTAATTATCTTCAATAGTACCCCCTCTTGTAATTATTTTCAATAGTACCCCTCTTGTAATTATCTTAGCTTTGGTATTGCTAATATAATATTAATAACTAGCGGAACCCGTGGAATTTCCACGGAAGGATAATTATGATTTCCTGGAAAAATTTTACTTTGTCATTCTACAAATGTTAGTAACGTCTACAAACATAAAGGTATTGGATAATAAAATAACGATAACACAGAGTGCAATTTTTAAAAATATCTATAAGAGTAATGTCCATCGAAGCTACTTTACTGTAAGCTTATATTATATTAAGCGACGTATACACAGACCATAACCAAAATTCTGTACGCTATTTTGTGAGAGATTTCGAAAGAGAAAACGTTTTTTTATTACGGAAAAATCATGGCTCATGTGTCCATTGTAAACAGAAAAGACCAACCGAGTAATGGCCAAGGGTGTAGAGGCCAGAAATTTCGTTATTAGGTCACGGGATACGACAACAAACCTACCTATTTTTACTATATTGTACAGAACACACACATATATACACACACACACACAATTACTGCTACAACCCCCAGCTTAAGCTGCTACTGCTACGGTAATGCTATAGGCTCTCTCCTCCTACTCTCTCACTCTTTACTACCATTCCGTTTGGCAAAGGTGAGAGAAAGGCTGAGGAGAGTAGCGTTTATAAAAAGATAGAGTGGAAGGTAAAGCTCGTGTAGAGAGTAAGTGTGTTATCTTTCTTCAGTGGCGTAACGGACGGAGGAGCTAAGTAACTAACTAAGGAAGAAACAAGCAGAATTATTATATGATATATATATATATATATTACGGAAATTAACGAAGATTAACGAAACTTGATTAGAAACAACCGAAAATTTGTAATGATTTGTTTGAACATTATTTTTAATCGATACTCGTATATAAGTAGATATTCTATTTTTAATTAAACAGTATTATATATTTATTTCTACCGGCCTGATTATTTACGATAAATTTTTGTGACGAAAATGTGTGTCATTCGGCAGGATTCGACTTGGATAGGGATAGGGTCGCAGGTTCAAATCCTGCCGAATGACACACATTTTCGTCACAAACATTTATCGTAAATAATCAGGCTGGTAGAAATAAATGTATAATACTGTTTGATTATAAACAGAATATCTACTTAAATACGAGTATCGATCAAAAATAATGTTCAAACAAATCATTTCATATATATATATATGTGTGTGTGTGTGTGTGTGTGTGTGTGTGTGTGTGTGTGTGTGTGTGTGTAAAGTTAATAACTAGCTAAGGAAGGAACAAGCAGAATTATTATATGATTCAAATCGTCATAGTAAACATTTTACCGCCTAAAAAATTTCAGCCAGTGTGCGTTTTTATTGGCCGATGCATCTCCACGGGTGACCCAGGTCTGCTGGGAGATGGGTGATTTTGTCATTACCATCTCTCGAGTGCTCGCTACCCAAGGCTATAGAACTTAGTCTGTCCTACGACTTACCTATAGCAGGGAGAGGAGAAGAATTGAATTCATACCTCTGTTAGGGTTATTATCTCATAAGTGAATTTAATGAACTCGACTGAAATTCGAACTCGTCTCTCCGATTCCGCAATCTGAAAATAAAAATCCATTATTAATTGCAGATTTCTAAGACATATATTGATGAAAATCTTTGGCTAGGAAAAGTGTACAGATCTATTAACAACTCAAAATGGTGATCATTTAATACGCGCGCAGACAGGCAGTCAGAACATGGTGGCGAGATTTTAAACAGATTTGTCACTAAATTTCATTATTAACTAAACTACGGATATCGGCTCGGAATATGAAATTAGAGAGCCGAGTTCGATTTCCAGTCAAATTCGTTTCATTCACTTACGCACAACTATCCTTGGGAAAGGCATGAAACCGTCACTTCTCCCTTCAGCTATGGATTGAAAGGCAGAACAGATTGAGTTCTATATCCTTGGTTGGCAACCGGCCTCACTCAGAAAGTAATGATAAACAAGTACGAAAACATCTTCTGCCTAGTCAGTCATGTCACCTTGCTTAGCTTTTAGAATGCTTCTTTCGCTAGTCCAATCAATGCGTGTTTCTTTTTGCTTTTTTCTTTATTTCAAACATTTTATTCTTACTTTACTTAGCTTTTGCAGTTCTCTTTCGCTAGTCCAATGCACGTTTCTTCTTTATTTTTTTTTTTTTTTATTTCAGACATATTTTACCATGCTTAGTTTTTGGAATGTTTTTTCGCTTGTCCAATGCATGATTTTTGCTCTTTCCTTTATTTCTACAAGAGATAAGGAGATGTGGAAGGCCATGATCACCTACGTCCTGAAGGATCCATACCTGGATTCATACCTAATCAGAATTTAATAAAGAAAGAAATTGTAATGTGGTTATAAAGTGGGGGATCAATTCTATATTACTATCAATATAAAATTGATGCCTCATTTTGGGGCCATGCTAGTTTCTATACATTTATATTGTAGATTTCTGGACTTGAGCAGATGGATGGCAGAGCAGGGTTTGGGAGGGAGTAACAAGAGAAATAGTATTATGGGGTGTGGAGATTTGGAAGGCCATGATTGCCTACACTCTGAAGGGTTTGAGAGGGGGTAACAAGAGAAATAGTATTATGGGGTGTGGAGATTTGGAAGGCCATGATTGCCTACACTCTGAAGGGTTTGGGAGGGGTAACAAGAGAAATAGTATTATGGGGTGTGGAGATTTGGAAGGCCATGATTGCCTACACTCTGAATGGTTTGGGAGGGGTAACAAGAGAAATAGTATTATGGGGTGTGGAGATTTGGAAGGCCATGATTGCCTACACTCTGAAGGGTTTGAGAAGGGGTAACAAGAGAAATAGTATTATGGTGTGTGGAGATTTGGAAGGCCATGATTGCCTACACTCTGAAGGATTTGGGGAAGGGGTAACAAGAGAAATAGTATTATGGGGTGTGGAGATTTGGAAGGCCATGATTGCCTACACTCTGAAGGGTTTGTGGAAGGGGTAACAAGAGAAATAGTATTATGGGGTGTGGAGATTTGGAAGGCCATGATTGCCTACACTCTGAAGGGTTTGGGAGGGGTAACAAGAGAAATGGTATTATGGGGTGTGGAGATTTGGAAGGCCATGATTGCCTACACTCTGATAGGTTTGGGAAGGGGTAACAAGAGAAATAGTATTATGGGGTGTGGAGATTTGGAAGGCCATGATTGCCTACACTCTGAAGGGTTTGGGAAGGGGTAACAAGAGAAATAGTATTATGGGGTGTGGAGATTTGGAAGGCTATGATTGCCTACACTCTGGAGGATTTGGGAGGGGGTAACAAGAGAAATAGTATTATGGGGTGTGGAGATTTGGAGGGCCATGATTGCCTACACTCTGAAGGGTTTGAGAAGGGGTAACAAGAGAAATAGTATTATGGGGTGTGGAGATTTGGAAGGCCATGATTGCCTACACTCTGAAGGGTTTGGGAGGGGTAACAAGAGAAATAGTAATATGGGGTGTGGAGATTTGGAAGGCCATGATTGCCTACACTCTGAAGGGTATGGGAGGGGGTAACAAGAGAAATAGTATTATGGGGTGTGGAGATTTGGAGGGCCATGATTGCCTACACTCTGAAGGGTTTGGGAAGGGGTAACAAGAGAAATAGTATTATGTTGTGTGGAGATTTGGAAGGCCATGATTGCCTACACTCTGAAGGGTTTGGGGAGGGGTAACAAGAGAAATAGTATTATGGGGTGTGGAGATTTGGAAGGCCATGATTGCCTACACTCTGAAGGGTTTGGGAGGGGTAACAAGAGAAATGGTATTATGGGGTGTGGAGATTTGGAAGGCCATGATTGCCTACACTCTGATGGGTTTGGGAAGGGGTAACAAGAGAAATAGTATTATGGGGTGTGGAGATTTGGAAGGCCATGATTGCCTACACTCTGAAGGGTTTGGGAAGGGGTAACAAGAGAAATAGTATTATGGGGTGTGGAGATTTGGAAGGCTATGATTGCCTACACTCTGGAGGATTTGGGAGGGGGTAACAAGAGAAATAGTATTATCGGGTGTGGAGATTTGGAAGGCCATGATTGCCTACACTCTGAAGGGTTTGAGAAGGGGTAACAAGAGAAATAGTATTATGGGGTGTGGAGATTTGGAAGGCCATGATTGCCTACACTCTGAAGGGTTTGGGAGGGGTAACAAGAGAAATAGTAATATGGGGTGTGGAGATTTGGAAGGCCATGATTGCCTACACTCTGAAGGGTATGGGAGGGGGTAACAAGAGAAATAGTATTATGGGGTGTGGAGATTTGGAGGGCCATGATTGCCTACACTCTGAAGGGTTTGGGAAGGGGTAACAAGAGAAATAGTATGATGGGGTGTGGAGATTTGGAAGGCCATGATTGCCTACACTCTGAAGGGTTTGGGGAGGGGTAACAAGAGAAATAGTATTATGGGGTGTGGAGATTTGGAAGGCCATGATTGCCTACACTCTCAAGGGTTTGGGAAGGGGTAACAAGAGAAATAGTATCATGGGGTGTGGAGATTTGGAAGGCCATGATTGCCTACACTCTGAAGGTTTTGGGAAGGGGTAACAAAAGAAATAGTATTATGGGGTGTGGAGATTTGGAAGGCCATGATTGCCTACACTCTGATGGGTTTGGGAGTGGGTAACAAGAGAAATAGTATTATGGGGTGTGGAGATTTGGAAGGCCATGATTGCCTACACTCTGATGGGTTTGGGAGGGGGTAACAAGAGAAATAGTATTATGGGGTGTGGAGATTTGGAAGGCCATGATTGCCTACACTCTGATGGGTTTGGGACGGGTAACAAGAGAAATAGTATTATGGGGTGTGGAGATTTGGAAGGCCATGATTGCCTACACTCTGATGGGTTTGGGAGGGGTAACAAGAGAAATAGTATTATGGGGTGTGGAGATTTGGAAGGCTATGATTGCCTACACTATGAAGGGTTTGGGAGGGGTAACAAGAGAAATAGTAATATGGGGTGTGGAGATTTGGAAGGCCATGATTGCCTACACTCTGAAGGGTTTGGGAGGGGGTAACAAGAGAAATAGTATTATGGGGTGTGGAGATTTGGAAGGCCATGATTGCCTACACTCTGAAGGGTTTGGGAGGGGGTAACAATAGAAATAGTATTATGGGGTGTGGAGATTTGGAAGGCCATGATTGACTACACTCTGAAGGGTTTGGGAGGGGGTAACAAGAGAAATAGTATTATGGGGTGTGGAGATTTGGAAGGCCATGATTGCCTACACTCTGAAGGGTTTGGGAGGGGGTAACAATAGAAATAGTATTATGGGGTGTGGATATTTGGAAGGCCATGATTGACTACACTCTGAAGGGTTTGGGAGGGGGTAACAAGAGAAATAGTATTATGGGGTGTGGAGATTTGGAAGGCCATGATTGCCTACACTCTGAAGGGTTTGGGAGGGGGTAACAATAGAAATAGTATTATGGGGTGTGGAGATTTAGAAGGCCATGATTGCCTACACTCTGAAGGGTTTGGGAGGGGTAACAAAAGAAATAGTATTATGGGGTGTGGAGATTTGGAAGGCCATGATTGCCTACACTCTGAAGGGTTTGGGAGGGGGTAACAGTAGAAATAGTATTATGGGGTGTGGAGATTTAGAAGGCCATGATTGCCTACACTCTGAAGGGTTTGGGAGGGGTAACAAGAGAAATAGTATTATGGGGTGTGGAGATTTGGAAGGCCATGATTGCCTACACTCTGAAGGGTTTGGGAGGGGGTAACAATAGAAATAGTATTATGGGGTGTGGAGATTTAGAAGGCCATGATTGCCTACACTCTGAAGGGTTTGGGAGGGGTAACAAGAGAAATAGTATTATGGGGTGTGGAGATTTGGAAGGCCATGATTGCCTACACTCTGAAGGGTTTGGGAGGGGGTAACAATAGAAATAGTATTATGGGGTGTGGAGATTTAGAAGGCCATGATTGCCTACACTCTGAAGGGTTTGGGAGGGGTAACAAGAGAAATAGTATTATGGGGTGTGGAGATTTGGAAGGCCATGATTGCCTACACTCTGAAGGGTTTGGGAGGGGGTAACAATAGAAATAGTATTATGGGGTGTGGAGATTTGGAAGGCCATGATTGCCTACACTCTGAAGGGTTTGGGAGGGGGTAACAATAGAAATAGTATTATGGGGTGTGGAGATTTGGAAGGCCATGATTGACTACACTCTGAAGGGTTTGGGAGGGGGTAACAAGAGAAATAGTATTATGGGGTGTGGAGATTTGGAAGGCCATGATTGCCTACACTCTGAAGGGTTTGGGAGGGGGTAACAATAGAAATAGTATTATGGGGTGTGGAGATTTAGAAGGCCATGATTGCCTACACTCTGAAGGGTTTGGGAGGGGTAACAAGAGAAATAGTATTATGGGGTGTGGAGATTTGGAAGGCCATGATTGCCTACACTCTGAAGGGTTTGGGAGGGGTAACAAGAGAAATAGTAATATGGGGTGTGGAGATTTGGAAGGCCATGATTGCCTACACTCTGAAGGGTTTGGGAGGGGGTAACAAGAGAAATAGTATTATGGGGTGTGGAGATTTGGAAGGCCATGATTGCCTACACTCTGAAGGGTTTGGGGAAGGGGTAACAAGAGAAATAGTATTATGGGGTGTGGAGATTTGGAAGGCCATGATTGCCTACACTCTGAAGGGTTTGAGAGGGGGTAACAAGAGAAATAGTATTATGGGGTGTGGAGATTTGGAAGGCCATGATTGTCTACACTCTGAAGGGTTTGGGGAAGGGGTAACAAGAGAAATAGTATTATGGGGTGTGGAGATTTGGAAGGCCATGATTGCCTACACTCTGAAGGGTTTGGGAGGGGTAACAAGAGAAATAGTAATATGGGGTGTGGAGATTTGGAAGGCCATGATTGCCTACACTCTGAAGGGTATGGGAGGGGGTAACAAGAGAAATAGTATTATGGGGTGTGGAGATTTGGAGGGCCATGATTGCCTACACTCTGAAGGGTTTGGGAAGGGGTAACAAGAGAAATAGTATGATGGGGTGTGGAGATTTGGAAGGCCATGATTGCCTACACTCTGAAGGGTTTGGGGAGGGGTAACAAGAGAAATAGTATTATGGGGTGTGGAGATTTGGAAGGCCATGATTGCCTACACTCTCAAGGGTTTGGGAAGGGGTAACAAGAGAAATAGTATCATGGGGTGTGGAGATTTGGAAGGCCATGATTGCCTACACTCTGAAGGTTTTGGGAAGGGGTAACAAAAGAAATAGTATTATGGGGTGTGGAGATTTGGAAGGCCATGATTGCCTACACTCTGATGGGTTTGGGAGTGGGTAACAAGAGAAATAGTATTATGGGGTGTGGAGATTTGGAAGGCCATGATTGCCTACACTCTGATGGGTTTGGGAGGGGGTAACAAGAGAAATAGTATTATGGGGTGTGGAGATTTGGAAGGCCATGATTGCCTACACTCTGATGGGTTTGGGACGGGTAACAAGAGAAATAGTATTATGGGGTGTGGAGATTTGGAAGGCCATGATTGCCTACACTCTGATGGGTTTGGGAGGGGTAACAAGAGAAATAGTATTATGGGGTGTGGAGATTTGGAAGGCTATGATTGCCTACACTATGAAGGGTTTGGGAGGGGTAACAAGAGAAATAGTAATATGGGGTGTGGAGATTTGGAAGGCCATGATTGCCTACACTCTGAAGGGTTTGGGAGGGGGTAACAAGAGAAATAGTATTATGGGGTGTGGAGATTTGGAAGGCCATGATTGCCTACACTCTGAAGGGTTTGGGAGGGGGTAACAATAGAAATAGTATTATGGGGTGTGGAGATTTGGAAGGCCATGATTGACTACACTCTGAAGGGTTTGGGAGGGGGTAACAAGAGAAATAGTATTATGGGGTGTGGAGATTTGGAAGGCCATGATTGCCTACACTCTGAAGGGTTTGGGAGGGGGTAACAATAGAAATAGTATTATGGGGTGTGGATATTTGGAAGGCCATGATTGACTACACTCTGAAGGGTTTGGGAGGGGGTAACAAGAGAAATAGTATTATGGGGTGTGGAGATTTGGAAGGCCATGATTGCCTACACTCTGAAGGGTTTGGGAGGGGGTAACAATAGAAATAGTATTATGGGGTGTGGAGATTTAGAAGGCCATGATTGCCTACACTCTGAAGGGTTTGGGAGGGGTAACAAAAGAAATAGTATTATGGGCTGTGGAGATTTGGAAGGCCATGATTGCCTACACTCTGAAGGGTTTGGGAGGGGGTAACAGTAGAAATAGTATTATGGGGTGTGGAGATTTAGAAGGCCATGATTGCCTACACTCTGAAGGGTTTGGGAGGGGTAACAAGAGAAATAGTATTATGGGGTGTGGAGATTTGGAAGGCCATGATTGCCTACACTCTGAAGGGTTTGGGAGGGGGTAACAATAGAAATAGTATTATGGGGTGTGGAGATTTAGAAGGCCATGATTGCCTACACTCTGAAGGGTTTGGGAGGGGTAACAAGAGAAATAGTATTATGGGGTGTGGAGATTTGGAAGGCCATGATTGCCTACACTCTGAAGGGTTTGGGAGGGGGTAACAATAGAAATAGTATTATGGGGTGTGGAGATTTAGAAGGCCATGATTGCCTACACTCTGAAGGGTTTGGGAGGGGTAACAAGAGAAATAGTATTATGGGGTGTGGAGATTTGGAAGGCCATGATTGCCTACACTCTGAAGGGTTTGGGAGGGGGTAACAATAGAAATAGTATTATGGGGTGTGGAGATTTGGAAGGCCATGATTGCCTACACTCTGAAGGGTTTGGGAGGGGGTAACAATAGAAATAGTATTATGGGGTGTGGAGATTTGGAAGGCCATGATTGACTACACTCTGAAGGGTTTGGGAGGGGGTAACAAGAGAAATAGTATTATGGGGTGTGGAGATTTGGAAGGCCATGATTGCCTACACTCTGAAGGGTTTGGGGGAGGGAGTAACAATAGAAATAGTATTATGGGGTGTGGAGATTTAGAAGGCCATGATTGCCTACACTCTGAAGGGTTTGGGAGGGGTAACAAGAGAAATAGTATTATGGGGTGTGGAGATTTGGAAGGCCATGATTGCCTACACTCTGAAGGGTTTGGGAGGGGTAACAAGAGAAATAGTAATATGGGGTGTGGAGATTTGGATGGCCATGATTGCCTACACTCTGAGGGTTTGGGAGGGGGTAACAAGAGAAATAGTATTATGGGGTGTGGAGATTTGGAAGGCCATGATTGCCTACACTCTGAAGGGTTTGGGGAAGGGGTAACAAGAGAAATAGTATTATGGGGTGTGGAGATTTGGAAGGCCATGATTGCCTACACTCTGAAGGGTTTGAGAGGGGGTAACAAGAGAAATAGTATTATGGGGTGTGGAGATTTGGAAGGCCATGATTGCCTACACTCTGAAGGGTTTGGGGAAGGGGTAACAAGAGAAATAGTATTATGGGGGGTGTGGAGATTTGGAAGGCCATGATTGCCTACCTCTGAAGGGTTTGGGAGGGGTAACAAGAAATAGTAATATGGGGTGTGGAGATTTGGAAGGCCATGATTGCCTACACTCTCTGAAGGGTTTGGGGAGGGTAACAAGAGAAATAGTATTATGGGGTGTGGAGATTTGGAGGCCAGGGTCCCACACTCTGAAGGGTTTGGGAGGGGTAACAAGAGAAATGGTATTATGGGGTGTGGAGATTTGGAAGGCCATGATTGCCTACACTCTGATGGGTTTGGGAAGGGGTAACAAGAGAAATAGTAATATGGGTTGTGGAGATTTGGAAGGCCATGATTGCCTACACTCTGAAGGGTATGGGAGGGGGTAACAAGAGGAAATAATTATGGGGTGTGGAGATTTGGAAGGCCATGATTGCCTACACTCTGAAGGGTTTGGGAAGGGGTAACAAGAGAAATAGTATTATGGGGTGTGGAGATTTGGGAAGGCCATGATTGCCTACACTATGAAGGGTTTGAAGAGGAGTAACAGAAAATAGTATTATGGGATGTGGAGATTTGGAAGGCCATGATTGCCTACACTCTGAAGGGTATGGGAGGGGGTAACAAGAGAAATAGTATTATGGGGTGTGGAGATTTGGAAAGCCCTTTGATTGCCTACACTCTGAAGGGTTTGGGGAAGGGGTAACAAGAGAAATAGTATTATGGGGTGTGGAGATTTGGAGAGCCACATAGTGCCTACACTATGAAGGGTTTGAGAAGGGGTAACAAGAGAAATAGTAATATGGGTTGTGGAGATTTGGAAGGCCATGATTGCCTACACTCTGAAGGGTATGGGAGGGGGTAACAAGAGAAATAGTATTATGGGGTGTGGAGATTTGGAAGGCCATGATTGCCTACCTCTGAGGTTTGGGAGGGGTGACAAGAGAAATAGTATTAACAAGGGTGTGGAGATTTGGAAGGCCATGATTGCCTACACTCTGATGGGTTTGGGAGGGGTAACAAGAGAAATAGTATTATGAGGTGTGGAGATTTGGGGAAGACTACCATGATTACTATGAAGGGTTTGAGAAGGGGTAACAAGAGAAATAGTATTATGGGATGTGGAGATTTGGAAGGCCATGATTGCCTACACTCTGAAGGGTATGGGGGAGGGGGTAACAAGAGAAATAGTATTATGGGGTGTGGAGATTTGGAAGGCCATGGTGCTACACTCCTGAAGGGTTTGGGAAGGGGTAACAAGAGAAATAGTATTATGGGGTGTGGAGATTTGGAAGGCCATGATTGCCTCACTATATGAAGGGTTTGAGAAGGGGTAACAAGAGAAATAGTAATATGGGTTGGCAGTTTGAAATGGGTGCTACACTCCCTGAAGGGTATGGGAGGGGGTAACAATAGTATTACTGGGAAGGAATTTGAAGGCCATGATTGCCTACCTCTAGAAAGGGTTTGGGAGGGGTAACAAGAGAAATAATTATGGGGTGTGGAGATTTGGAAGACCATGATTGCTACCTCTGATGGAGTTTGGGAGGGGTAACAAGAGAAATAGTATTGCTGGGGGTGTGGAGATTTGGAAGGCCATGATTGCCTACATTCTGATGAGTTTGGGAGGGGTAACAAGGAAATAGTATTATGGGACGGGGAGATTTGGAATCCGTCTCTCCTTCATTCAGCTATAGTTTAAAGAGCAGGATAGAAAATTTTCTGGCCAGTCAGTCATGTCTCTTTAGAGAGATGATCGCCGAAAGCGTGTATTACGTATAGCACTTATCTTGGTCTTTTTCTCTCTCTTTTCTTCTTCACACATACTCTCTCTCTCCTCCTTCATACTTTCTCTCTGTTCTCCTTCACACCTTCTTTCATTCTCTTTCTCTTTTCTCCTTCACACACACACTCTCTCTCCTTCTCTCTCTCACTACCTCGCTCTTTCTCTCTTTCTCTTTTTTCCTTCACACTCTCTCTTTTCTCCTTCACTCACTCTCTCTCTCTCACACACTCTCACTCTTCTCCTTCACACTCTCTCTCGCTATTTCGGTCTTTCTCTCTCTCTTTTCTCCTTCACACTCACACTCTCTCCTACTTCATACTCTCTCTCACTCTTCTCCTTCACACCCTCTTTCATTCTCTTTCTCTTTTCTCATTCACGCACACACACACTCTCTCTCTTTTTCTCTCTTTATCACTCTCTCGATTTTTCTCTCTCTCTCTTTTCTTCTTCACACACTCACTTTCTCTCCTCCTTCATACTCTCTCTCTCACTCTTCTCATTCACACTCTCTTTAATTCTTTTTCTCTTTTCTCCTTCACACACACACACTCTCTCTCTCTCTGTCTTTCTCTCTCTCTCTTTTCTTCTTCACACACACCCTCTCTCTCCTCCTTCGTACACTCTCTCAATCTTCGTCTTTACACTCTCTTTAATTCTCTTTTTTCTCCTTCTCACACACACACACACACACACACTCACTCTCTCTCTCTCTCTTTCTCTCTCTCTCTCTCTCGCTACCTCGGTTTTTCTCTCTCTATTATCTCCTTCACACTCTCTCTCTTTTCTCCTTCACTCACTCACTCACTCTCTCTCTCTTTTCTCCTTCATTCACTCTCTCTCTCTCTCTCTCTCTCTCTCTCTCTCACTCTCTCTCCTTTTCTCGTAGTCGCTTTAACTTTGGTTGATCGTTCGATTTTCGTTTCGTTCCTACCCCCACCCGCCGCAGCGCCCTGCCCTCTCAGCTGTTTTCCTCCTCGTGCTTCGTGTTTCATTTCGCGCAGGCAAGGTGTCGTCCGTCCGTCCGCCCGCCCGTCCGTCCGTGCGCATGTCTAGTATTGCCCGATCGTTCGCATTCTCAATCGTGTCCATTCGCTCGCTCGTTTTTACTGTTTTGCATCACGGACGAG
Organism: Ascarosepion bandense; assembly: GCA_037127315.1. Taxonomy (NCBI): domain Eukaryota; kingdom Metazoa; phylum Mollusca; class Cephalopoda; order Sepiida; family Sepiidae; genus Ascarosepion; species Ascarosepion bandense. The sequence continues at coordinate 209,447 of JBBBDQ010001813.1, forward strand.
ATGTATTCGTTGTTCCACTGCTATTGCAACCCTCTACACTACAATCTTCAGTCAGTTAAATGCCATACGAGATACACCCTTTGGCCGATCATGTCTCGAAAGAGACATCACTGACTGGGCGAAAGATTTTCTATCCTGCTCTTTAAACTATAGCTGAAGGTAAAAGAGACGGATTGTATTAATAAGCAGGAATTAGTGGTGATCAGTTTATTACTTAATTACAATAGAAAACTGATCCCCCACTTTTTGCCCTGTAGAATCGTTACTTATGTTTCCAACTATTATCTTCATGCAATCAGTTACGAGCCATACGTGATACACGCTTGGGCGATCATGTCTCGAAAGAGACATCACTGACTGGGCAGAAGATTTTCTATCCTGCTCTTTAAACTATAGCTGAAGAGAGAAGAGACGGATTGTATTGATAAGTAGTAATTAGTGAGGGATCAGTTTATTACTTAATAACAATAGAAAACTGATCCCCCACTTTACACCCAGTAGAATCTTATGTTTCCAACTATTATCTTCATTCAATCAGTTACGAGCCATAAAAGAGACGGATTGTATTAATAAGTAATTAGTGGGTGATTAATTTATTACTTAATATCAACAGTTGTTGATATCAATGTTGTTCTTATAGGTCTGAGAGAGCCGCTGGAACGTATATTAGCAGGGACGTGTTGTGAAACCCACGTCTCCAACCTCAGATCGATACGTCCTATGTATGCCGCATCACAACAGCATTTAAATTTATAAACAATTGAACTTTTTCGAAAATAGGACAACCTATCTTTACTGAAGGAAAGAAACACAGGTCTAGTCTGAAAAACAACATGTAACTGCACCGCAAAATAACAGGACGAAACACATACCGAAACTTTGTCGGTTACAGTTTGACTCTCTCAGACCTATAAGAACAACACAATCTGTTCTGGATTCCGCTATTGGCCGACATCTTTTGGACAATCAAGTGTGTGCCTCGGCATATGAGGACAGCTGGTTTACAGCGCTCAGTCTACACATCATCTACGTATTTTGGAAGCAATTTGCTTGAAAATTCAACAGCCGAGCCTGTGCAGACAGAAAGAGCGGTTTTTACGCTCCTTACAATTGCTGGTGAGTCTGTGAGTGTAACATTTTTTCACTTTTAAACACTCTTGTGGAATTACATATGTACACCCCCTTACATTTTATGTGTTTTTTTTTCAATAAATTTATTTTTAAACGAGTTCCATCGTCTCCCAGCATTGTAAGTAATTTATTTTGCCTTGTCCTTTTCCTTAATTCCCTTAAAATTAAAGCCAAAGAGAACCCTTGATAAGAGTTGGCCGAAAGGTTCCTCAGGTTTCAATAATATGACGTCTGTTCTTTTTATATATATATATATATATATATATATATATATATATATATATATATATATATATTCCATTTTTAAACGAGTTATTTCGCTACTCAGGTTTCTACCATGAGTGTTGTCTTCGGGCGATTTTTAATAACCGACTTTTAAGCCGTTTTTCTTTTTAAGAACGCTCTTGTAACTTTGTTTTATTTGAACGTTCACGTGGCAGAGAATTTATGAACCTGTATTGTTTGAATTCAAACAAATTATGACGTTTTCATCCATGTTTGTATGAACCTAAGAGGTATTTTTAGTGTGGATGTATTTTGTCATAATTTCTCTTCTTTCATTTAACAGTTCGTCTTTATTTGGGCATGTCATAATTTCTAATTTTTCTTCTTGGCACAGTCGACATATTTGTCCACCATTGTAAGGCTTGGTTGTTTTTACAATGCTCCAGGTTATGTCTGGGTCTTTTTCATATTTTGATTTCAATTTCCAGACGGAGTTAGCCAATTTTGTATTGTTTTTTAATTTTTTCTATTTTAAATGGTCTTAAAGGTGTCTTTGGTTGAGCCCAAATATATTTTGTTTTGGCCATCTGGGTCATGTACCTCTTCCTTATAAATTATTTCTTTTGTGTTGTACAGCCCTTGAAGTAGACATTTATTTTTGTCCCTGCAGTTGCATTCTTTGTTGTTGGTTTTGTTTTGTACGATGCTATTTAAGTTCCTGGCGTTTTTTTTTTGTTTTGTTTTTTTGTTTTATGAAACTATCTAAATTATTAGTGCAACTATAACTTAGTTTGATTGTGTTTCTGTTAAAAATTTTGTTTAATTCTGATTTGTTTGGAAATTGCTTATCTATTAGTTTAAAAGATATTTGCCCTATTTTGGTCTTTACTTCTAAATTAAGTGGTGGGTTGAACCAGATAATGTTTTGTTTTCTATTGTTGATTTTGAATTGTCTGTTTGGTTGAGAATTATATTGTAAAATGTTTTTATGGCCAGAATTTCTTAGTGCATCCTCATATATTTTTCTTTTCATTGAATATTGATTTGCATATATATATATATAATTTCCCTCTTGTCACGCTCGTGGAGAGAGAGAGAGGGGGGGAATAGCCAGGCAGCGGCGACTCAATTCATTCTCTTTATTACCAGTTATTAAAGCAAATTCTTGCCGCGTGTTGGCTCTTTAACAATGTTTTTTTTTTTCGCAATAATTATGTCGTCGATTAATAAAAAAATACAGGGTGTCTATAAAATTCGTGGGTAATTAAAAAATTCATAACTTTATTTGTATTTGCAATAGAAATAATTTGTAAAAAGGATTAGAAAGAAGTAAATCTATATTTTTTAAGGTTTTATTGAAATGTTAATTAAGTTTCCACATGTCCTCCATCATTAGCAATACAAAGGGTAATACGATTTTGCAGTTCACGGAAAATATTTGCCAACTGATTTACAGTAATGCTTGAAATCACATTAGTTATTTTAGCTTTTAAATCTTCTAATGAACAAGGTTTGTTTGCATACATAATTATTTTCACATGTCAGTTAAAGCCATGGATCAAATTGATTCTGAAAAAAAGAAAATAATTTTTACATATGTAAAAACTAGCAGTATAGCCCGGCGTTGCTCGGGTGTAATGAAAGCTTTAAAACTAATCCATGGTCCTGGAGTTCACACTCTTTGGTCGTTGGCACGAAAGACTTAAAAAGCAATAGTTGTTTCCAGTTAAAGCGAAACCGTAGACTGAAAAAAAATGAATGGATGTAAGTCAAATTTTGATTTCCTGGTATCGATATCAAATAAGTTTTTTCCGTCGTAAACTGAATTTTGAAGGTTAAATAAGTCCTCTGAGTAAATTGTATCATGGCTGAAACTAAGAACTACAATTATATCTACTTAGAGCCAAACCCGAAGCAAAAACTAAAATAAAAGGGCTGAAAAAATACAGACATACAGGCAGATAAACAGACACACACACACACAAACATCTTGCCTTTTTTATATATATGTATTACCGATTTTCTGCACTATTGTAAGAAATGCAACCTTGAAACTTCTGAATATCGTTTCTTATGTCTTTGTCTATGAGTGTATCAAATTTGATTAAAATCTGACCACTCCTTCTATAACCCGATTTTTTTGATTATCGATTTTCGATATTTATCGGAGGTACCTCGACACAAAACCTAGCTAAGAACACTCGCAGACGCTTATAGTACTACCGTGTAATTTTTCAAGAAAATTGGTTCAGCCGTTTCGGAGTCTATAGGTAACGGATACACAGACACACACACACACACACACACACAGACAAAGTTCCATTTATAAATAAGTTTAGATTGTTGCAAATTTTTTAGTAAAGAATTATTCAATAACTATACTTAATACTGGGTACATTAAATTTTATAACATCTTTTACAGATTATTTTTATTTGTGATAGAAATAAAGTTATAAATTTTTAAAAGTTATTAACTTTATGGACACCCTGTATATATACTCTCTATTATAATAAAGACCTGTGTGTGTGTGTGTGTGTGTGTGTGTGAGAGAGAGAGAGAGAGAGAGAGAGAGAGAGAGAGAGTTAGAGAAAACTTTTTCTTCTGTAACGCTAAGGAGTTTGGGTGATTTTCTTTTTCTTATGTCTTAATTGTAAGGGACGTCAATATGTATTTCGCCGTCATATCGATATAAATATTCTTGAGGGCACGAGCCCACTCGTGCTCTGGATAAAAACAATGAAGACCGACATCTCGAAAACTTTTGACGAGGTTTGCTATACATGTCTTCTCCACAAGCCGAAAAGTTACACTGTCTACGGACACATTTTCATCTAATCCAGTCTTCATGACAAACATCGGGAAAGGAAGATTGTCCTAAACGGACACTCGTCTCTCTCTCTCTCTCTCTCTCTCTCTCTCTCTCTCTCTCTCTCTCTCTCAGTAAGGTTGATCAGTTCAATAAGGGTCCTGGGCATGACGGTAAACTGCATCTGGAAGCAAGGCCTCTGATTGGGAGGTTGTGAAAAACATGGAACCACCTCTTAATTGCTGTTGGTCCCAGGTTCACTCTGACCAGAAGTGGTAGCACCTGTTAGGGTCCCAGCTACGGATAAATAGTTAACCCCCAAACAGGGGTCAAAACACTATGAAAGTACAAAAACAGAATTTTATTAAATATATACATAAAAATTTTTGAAGGAAAAATATTACCAACAAAATGTTTTTGAAGGAAAAATGTTACCAATAAAAATACGTTTTTGAAGGAAAAATGTTACAAATAAAAATACGTTTTTGAAGGAAAAATGTTACCAGCAAAAATACGTTTTGAAGAAAAACCGTTACCAACAAACATACGTTTTTGAAGAAAAAACGTTACCAACAAACATACGTTTCTGAAGAAAAAACGTTACCAACAAACATACGTTTTAGAAGGAAAAATGTTAACAACAAAAATACATTTTTGAAGGAGCTAATGCTTCGCCATTAAATGAGTCCAAGGGGTTGAATAGTTAACCCCCAGACAGGGGTCAAAACGCTATGAAAGTACGAAAACAGACTTTTATTAAATATATACATAAAAAAATTTTGAAAGAAAAATATTACCAACAAAATGTTTTTGAAGGAAAAATGTTCCCAACAAAAATACGTTTTTGAAGAAAAAAAAAACAACAAAAATACGTTTTTGAAGGAAAAATGTTAACAAAAATACATTTTTGAAGGAACTAATGTTTCGGCATTAAATGACCCCAAGGGGTTGATATGCTGTAAAACAAACCAAAGCAAAGTAAACCAAACTAAAACAATCAGTTCAATAAGTTAAAATGACCAAAACTACCTCAAGTTTGTTGTTAACTGGGCAAAATTAAAACTTCTAAATCTAAACTTCTCTCCATTATTTATCTAAGCGATTTCTCTATCTTCTACCAACATGTATAGTGCTAACCACCAAGAAAGTAACTGGTTGCTTCCCGGGATAACGTTCTTAGCTGACATGATGTGGAAAGATTATATTGAATCCATTGCTAGGTCAGCAGCTAAGAAAATTGATTCACTGTGTCGTGTGAGATAGTGTTTATCCCCAAAATCTATCATACTTATATATGTCTACCATTCGTTCACGCTTAAAATATTGCTACCGCATATGGTCTGTTACCCCTGCTATTTACTTTGAGCTCCTTGATAAGATCCAAAAAAGAATCAGCAATATTATTGGTCCTGATCTGGCAACTCGGCTTCAGTCACTTACTAACAGCTATAAGGTTGCTTCTCTGTGCCTTTTCTGTAAATACTTTCATGGTAACTATTCGGACGAGATGATCGCTATCGTGCCTAGACTTTTTTTAATTTAAGCACAGTACTTGACTGGGTGTGCGTTGTGGTGCAGTGGATATCGGCTCGGAACGAGAAATTGAGGAGCCGAGTTCGAATTCCAGTTGAATTTCCTGCATTCACTTCCGCGCAAATAGCCTTGGGAAAGGTATTAATCTGTCTCTTCCTTCCAGTTATGGGTTAAAGATTGGGTTCCCTTTTAGTTCATTGCTTTTCAGCCAGCTTTAATCTCCAAAAATATAAATGCAATATCAATTGCTATTAATTGATTAGTCTTTTCTCTTCCCGCTCATTAGTAATTTACAGCTTGGACGGTTATCCTCATCTTTATTGCCATATTTACGACATTTCAGCCGTTGTACGCTTTGTCTATTATTCTTCTGAGACGAGATAGTATTTACGTTATTTACAGAGTTGTTCACCATTGCTGTAGACAGGTATCGAGCTCACAACTCTTTGGGTCAATTCACTGACGCTGACCAACGCCTATAGCCATGTGAGTTATCCGGAAGTGGCATTGCACATGAAATGAGCATGATATATCCCAGTGATCGAAATAAAGGGTTCGATTCAAAATTCGTACTACCTGAAGAAGGCCAGCGCGTACAACGGCCGAAACGTCGTAAACGTGGTAATAAAGATGAGGACAACAGTTCGAACAGTGTAAATAATGCAGTAATGTTTTTGTTCCTAATTCTTCTACACCCAGTAACCCCCTTGCGTCTTAGTGGTTTTATTGCCTTGCATGGGATGATATCGGTTAAAAAATAAAAATTTAAAACAATAAAAATAAATAAAAAGTATTTGCAACAACAAATTTTACTTTTCTTAGTGACTTTACTGCATTGCTTCGGCTGAAATCGAATTTTTTAAAAGTTGACTTCTTTCTCATCATTACTAGCGTGTTTGAACTAGTCCCAAAAAGGTTGCAGAGTAGTTTGGGTAATTCTTCTTTTTCTTCATGTGCCGATCATGGACTTCCAAGCCCCGCTTCGTCAACCATTTGCTCAGACCTAACAAGTACGTCTTGCGCTGCTTTCCCCTGTCTCCTCTTCCATTTATCCGACCTGTGTGTATCATGTCCTCCAGACCCTCTTTCCTCATTACGTGTCCCAGGAACCTCATTTGTCTCTTCCTGATATTTATTATCAGTTTTCTTCTCGTTTGCATCCTTTCCAACACCTCATCGTTGCACATGTGCTCTGTCCATGGTATCCTCAGCATCCTTCTGTAAAACTACATTTCTACTGCCTCAAGCCTTTCCCTCAATTTTGATGAGATCGTCCAGCATTCACTTCCATACAGAAGAACAAATATCACATAGAAATCCAGCACTCTTTTCTTTATTTCTAATGAGATGTTCCTGTCTTTCAGTACTTTGGATAGCTTCTGAAATTCATCTTTGGCCATGCCAATGCGTCTTTGGATCTCCGTGTCGCATTTTCCATCCTCTGTCAAAACACTTCCCATCTATTTGAATTTTTTTACTTGTTTTATTTTCGATTCTCTGACTTGCAGTTGGCATATTGGTCTCCTCTTAATAGTGAGGTTAAAATAGCTGTATCAGTTGTGCTAGCCATTATCGGCGTACTCGGAAGAGATTTGCAAAAGAGAGGTTACAAGAATTGGAAATCCAAAGAATAGAAAACCGTCCACCCTTTGAGAACAGTGAGAAGACCTGTTGTCTCTTGATCTCTAGTGAAATCACAAATTTTCTACTTGTATTCAGAAAAAAGTCAATGATTTCAAATAATATGAGGAATAAAATCCCAACTCAAGAGAAGTGCGAGGCAAGAAAGCTTTCAAGTAGCGACGTCAACTCAGAAAGAAACAGCAACGCCCTTCTCTAATCCGATAACTGTCAGTTGACAATTATTACTTTCTGTCTTTTTGCTTGTACTCCGAAAATATAAGACAAAACAATTGTTTGTCCCTGTTTTGTATTTATGAAGGAAAGTTGTGTGTTTGAAGATAAGAAATAAAAAGATGTCTGTAATTGTAAAAAAAAAAAAGTAACGTTGATTTTTTTTTTGTTCTGGCAATGGAATGGGAAGCATGAAGTTATTCGAGAGAAGGAAAATTAAAAATTTATCAGTCAAATGCAGATTCATAATTATAGATGCACGCACGCATGCGGGCAAAGGCACACACAGACGCACATTTTTGATCCTATTGACACTCAAAAGGACACACGTCTACTTGCGCACTCATGACACAAGAGCGCGCAAACTTAACATAACACTGGCGCCGCTGTTAAACCAAAAACGCAAAGACATGATCGAGTAAGCCCGCAACATCCTCTTGGAAAAGCATGGAATTTTTATTTCTCTGGCAAACGTTAAATCAGATAAAAAAAAATTAAAAAAAGTTACAAAAACTGACTTACGTTTTAAAATAAGTTTTAAGTCGAAACACAAGTGTTTCTAAATCAACCGACATGAACACAATAAAACGTTTCTCTCTCTCTCCTCCCCACAGGTTGATTGAAAACTCGCTATTTTATGTATAAGTGGCCAGCCAGGAGTCCTGACTTGACACCCTGTGCCCTTTTTTCTTTGGGGTTGTTCAAGGAAGCAAGTCTACGATACCAAGCAAAAACGGTAAATTTTTTATTTGTTCCCCGAAGGCCTTTACCCCGTCAAATCTTTCCAAAACATCTTTAATTCCGTGCAAATGTATATGCTGAACTCAAATCGATAATTGTTTATTGAAGAAACCTACCTTTTTTCATGTTATCGACCAGAAAAAATCGGACTATATCTCACCCCTTACCACCGTTCTCATATCTGATTCACTGCTGAATGACTTGAGGCGTAGGATACTTATTTCGGCCTATTTACTTCCTTTGTGCAGTTACTCCGCGATTTGTTTGGCTTCGGAACTCAATTTCCACGTAGTAATTGCAAAAAGGAAGTAAAAAGGCCGAAAAGTCGGCAAACTACGCGTGAAGTAGCATGTAAATAAGGATGTTTTGGAAAGATTTGAAGGGGTAAAGGCCTTCGGGGAACAAAACAAAAATTTACCTGTTCATCTATCATATCATTCGTGTATGAGGGATTGCTCCTTCTTGTAAGTTTGCCTTTAACTTTATCTATACGATTTATAAATAACACCGATAGCAGTAAAGCAATATACACACATTCTTCTTCTTCTTCTTCTTCTTCTTCTTCTTCTTCTTCTTCTTCTTCTACCTAAGTCCCCCTTTCCTTTCTATATATAACTTCACCTCTTCTTCCTATACCTAAATCCTTCTCCTTCCTATACATAACTCTTCCTCTCCTTCTTATACATATTTCTTCTTCTTCTTCTTCTTCTTCTTCTACCTAAGTCCCCCTTTCCTTTCTATATATAACTTCACCTCTTCTTCCTATACCTAAATCCCTCTCCTTACTATACATAACTCTTCCTCTCCTTCTTATACATATTTTTTCTTCTTCTTCTTCTTTACGCCTTCTCCCTTCAGGACGTGGACGATCGTGGCTTTCCTTGTCCTGCTAACCATTTACTCTCGCTCTTCAGGTTAGTTATACGCTACTTTCCCTCTTGCCTTGTGAGTGTCAAATTTTCTAAGCCTATTACGCGCTCTAGAAACTTCAACCGACATTTTTCCGATGATGACTATAAGTATTCGTTTTGTTTTCATTTTCTCTAATCCTCAGCATCCTTCTGTAGAACCACATTTCTGTTGCCTCAAAGCTCTTCTTCATCAAATAAAACCTCATGCTAAATGCGTTCCTCGCATATCCATTTCTTGCAAAAATTGTAATTAATAAATAAATTAGAAGTATTTTAAAATGGGGAGTTACTTTTCAATCACCCTATATATCTGTTCTTATCCCAATGTGTTCATATCTATCTATGAAAATACATTTCCATTATTTACAATGTTCGGACTGTTATCCCCATCTTCATTGCCATGTTTACGACGTTACGGCCGTTGTACGCTCCGGCCTTCTTCAGGTGCTAGAAGTTTCGAACCGAATTCTTTATTTCGATCAATGGGGTAGATTGTTCTCGTTCCATGTGCGATTATACATCCGGTAGCCATGTAGTTATCTCCCTGTTAAATTACTTAAAAATTAAATTAAGTTTTTTGTTCACCGCTAATGTAGCTTGGTATTGAACTCAGAACATTTGGGGTCATGTCACTAGAACTAAACAACGGGCCATGGATTTTGGCGTTGGTTAGTTCCCGTTACTTTGGAATGAGAATGATATACCCCAGTGATCAAAATAAAGAGTTCGGTTCGAAATCCGTAGCACCTGAGGAAGACCAGAGTGTACCACGGATGAAATGTCTTAAAAATGGCAATAAAGATAAAGACAACAGTCCGAACAATGTAAATAGTGTAAATAGTACCTCATCTCAGAAATATAATAGACAAAACGTACCATAGCCGAAAAGCCGTAAACATGGCAATAAAGATGAAGACAACAGTCCGAACAATGTAAATAGCAAATAGTACCTCATCTCAGAAATATAATAGACAAAACGTACCATGGCCGAAATGCCGTAAACATGGCAATAAAGATGAAGACAACAGTCCGAACAATGTAAATAGTGTAAATAGTACCTCATCTCAGAAATATACTAGACAAAACGTACCATGGCCGAAATGCCGTAAACATGGCAATAAAGATGAAGACAACAGTCCGAACAATGTAAATAGTGTAAATAGTACCTCATCTCAGAAATATACTAGACAAAACGTACCATGGACGAAATGCCGTAAACATGGGCAAAGATGAAGACAACAGTCCGAACAATGTAAATAGTGTAAATAGTACCTCATCTCAGAAATATACTAGACAAAACGTACCATGGACGAAATGTCGTAAACATGGCAATAAAGATGAGGACAACAGTTCGAACAATGTAAATAGTGTAAATAGTACCTCATCTCAGAAATATACTAGACAAAACGTACCATGGCCGAAATGCCGTAAACATGGCAATAAAGATGAAGACAACAGTCCGAACAATGTAAATAGTGTAAATAGTACCTCATCTCAGAAATATACTAGACAAAACGTACCATGGCCGAAATGCCGTAAACATGGCAATAAAGATGAAGACAACAGTCCGAACAATGTAAATAGTGTAAATAGTACCTCATCTCAGAAATTATACTAGACAACGTACCATGGACGAAATGCCGTAAACATGGCAATAAAGATGAGGACAACAGTCCGAACAATGTAAATAGTGTAAATAGTACCTCATCTCAGAAATATAGTAGACAAAACGTACCATGGCCGAAATGCTGTAAACATGGCAATAAAGATGAAGACAAATAGTCCGAACAATGTAAATAGTGTAAATAGTACCTCATCTCAGAAATATAATAGACAAAACGTGTACCATGGACGAAATGCCGTAAACATGGCAATAAAGATGAAGACAACAGTCCGAACAATGTAAATAGTGTAAATAGTACCTCATCTCAGAAATATACTAGACAAAACGTACCATGGACGAAATGCCGTAAACATGGCAGTAAAGATGAGGACAAATAAGTCCGAACAATGTAAATAGTGTAAATAGTACCTCATCTCAGAAATATAATAGACAAAACGTACCATGGCCGAAATGCCGTAAACATGGCAATAAAGATGAAGACAACAGTCCGAACAATGTAAATAGTGTAAATAGTACCTCATCTCAGAAATATAATAGACAAAACGTACCATGGCCGAAATGCTGCAAACATGGCAATAAAGATGAAGACAACAGTCCGAACAATGTAAATAGTGTAAATAGTACCTCATCTCAGAAATATACTAGACAAAACGTACCATGGACGAAAATGTCAACATGGCAATAAAGATGAAGACAACAGTCCGAACAATGTAAATAGTGTAAATAGTACTCCTCATCTCAGAATATACTAGACAAAACGTACCATGGACGAAATGCCGTAAACATGGCAGTAGCGATGAGGACAACAGTCCGAACAATGTAAATAGTGTAAATAGTACCTCATCTCAGAAAAATAATAGACAAAACGTACCATGGCCGAAATGCCGTAAACATGGCAATAAAGATGAAGACAACAGTCCGAACAATGTAAATAGTGTAAATAGTACCTCATCTCAGAAATATAATAGACAAAACGTACCATGGCCGAAATGCCGTAAACATGGCAATAAAGATGAAGACAACAGTCCGAACAATGTAAATAGTGTAAATAGTACCTCATCTCAGAAATATACTAGACAAAACGTACCATGGACGAAATGCCGTAAACATGGCAGTAAAGATGAGGACAACAGTCCGAACAATGTAAATAGTGTAAATAGTACCTCATCTCAGAAAAATAATAGACAAAACGTACCATGGACGAAATGCCGTAAACATGGCAATAAAGATGAAGACAACAGTCCGAACAATGTAAATAGTGTAAATAGTACCTCATCTCAGAAATATAATAGACAAAACGTACCATGGCCGAAATGCCGTAAACATGGCAATAAAGATGAAGACAACAGTCCGAACAATGTAAATAGTGTAAATAGTACCTCATCTCAGAAATATACTAGACAAAACGTACCATGGACGAAATGCCGTAAACATGGCAATAAAGATGAAGACAACAGTCCGAACAATGTAAATAGTGTAAACAGTACCTCATCTCAGAAATATACTAGACAAAACGTACCAAGGACGAAATGCCGTAAACATGGCAATAAAGATGAGGACAACAGTCCGAACAATGTAAATAGTGTAAATAGTACCTCATCTCAGAAATATAATAGACAAAACGTACCATGGACGAAATGCCGTAAACATGGCAATAAAGATGAGGACAACAGTCCAACAATGTAAATAGTGTAAATGGTACCTCATCTCAGAAATATACTAGACAAAACGTACCATGGACGAAATGCCGTAAACATGGCAATAAAGATGAAGACAACAGACCGAACAATGTAAATAGTGTAAATAGTACCTCATCTCAGAAATATAATAGACAAAACGTACCATGGACGAAATGCCGTAAACATGGCAATAAAGATGAAGACAACAGTCCGAACAATGTAAATAGTGTAAATAGTACCTCATCTCAGAAATATACTAGACAAAACGTACCATGGCCGAAATGCTCCGTAAATATGGCAATAAAGATGAGGACAACAGTCGGGCTAATGTAAATAGTGTAAATAGTACCTCATCTCAGAAATATAATAGACAAAACGTACCATGGACGAAATGCCGTAAACATGGCAATAAAGATGAAGACAGTCCGAACAATGTAAATAGTGTAAATAGTACCTCATCTCAGAAATATACTAGACAAAACGTACCATGGCCGAAATGCGTAAACATGGCAATAAAGATGAAGACAACAGTCCGAACAATGTAAATAGTGTAAATAGTACCTCATCTCAGAAATATACTAGACAAAACGTACCATGGCCGAAATGCCGTAAACATGGCAATAAAGATGAAGACAACAGTCCGAACAATGTAAATAGTGTAAATAGTACCTCATCTCAAGTATAATAGACAAAACGTACCATGGACGAAATGCCGTAAACATGGCAACAAAGATGAGGACAACAGTCCGAACAAATATAAATAGGGTAAATAGTACCTCATCTCAGAAATATAATAGACAAAACGTACCATGGACGAAATGCCGTAAACATGGCAATAAAGATGAAGACAACAGTCCGAACAAGGTAAATAGTGTAAATAGTACCTCATCTCAGAAATATAATAGACAAAACGTACCATGGCCGAAATGCCGTAAACATGGCAATAAAGATGAAGGCAACAGTCCGAACAATGTAAATAGTGTAAATAGTACCTCATCTCAGAAATATAATAGACAAAACGTACCATGGACGAAATGCCGTAAACATGGCAATAAAGATGAAGACAATGATCCGAACAATGTAAATAGTGTAAATAGTACCTCATCTCAGAAATATACTAGACAAAACGTACCATGGCCGAAATGCCGTAAACATGGCAATAAAGATGAGGACAACAGTCCGAACAATGTAAAAATAGTGTAAATAGTACCTCATCTCAGAAATATAATAGACAAAACGTACCATGGACGAAATGCCGTAAACATGGCAATAAAGATGAAGACAACAGTCGAACAATGTAAATAGTGTAAATAGTACCTCATCTCAGAAATATAATAGACAAAACGTACCATGGGACGAAATACGTAAACATGGCAATAAAGATGAGGACAACAGTCCGAACGACAATGTAAATAGTGTAAATAGTACCTCATCTCAGAAATATAATAGACAAAACGTACCATGGACGAAATGCCGTAAACATGGCAATAAAGATGAAGACAACAGTCCGAACAATGTAAATAGTGTAAATAGTACCTCATCTCAGAAAAATAATAGACAAAACGTACCATGGACGAAATGCCGTAAACATGGCAATAAAGATGAAGACAACAGTCCGAACAATGTAAATAGTGTAAATAGTACCTCATCTCAGAAATATAATAGACAAAACGTACCATGGCCGAAATGCCGTAAACATGGCAATAAAGATGAAGACAACAGTCCGAACAATGTAAATAGTATAAATATTACCTCATCTCAGAAATATAGACAAAACGTACCATGGACGAAATACCGTAAACATGGCAATAAAGATGAGGACAACAGTCCGAACAATGTAAATAGTGTAAATAGTACCTCATCTCAGAAATATAATAGACAAAACGTACCATGGACGAAATGCCGTAAACATGGCAATAAAGATGAGGACAACAGTCGAACAATGTAAATAGTGTAAATAGTACCTCATCTCAGAAATATAATAGACAAAACGTACCATGGACGAAATGCCGTAAACATGGCAATAAAGATGAGGACAACAGTCCGAACAATGTAAATAGGGTAAATAGTACCTCATCTCAGAAATATAATAGACAAAACGTACCATGGACGAAATGCCGTAAACATGGCAATAAAGATGAAGACAACAGTCCGAACAATGTAAATAGTGTAAATAGTACCTCATCTCAGAAATATAATAGACAAAACGTACCATGGACGAAATGCCGTAAACATGGCAATAAAGATGATATCAACAGTCCGAACCATGTAAATAGTGTAAATAGTACCTCATCTCAGAAATATAATAGACAAAACGTACCATGGACGAAATGCCGTAAACATGGCAATAAAGATGAAGACAACAGTCCGAACAATGTAAATAGTGTAAATAGTACCTCATCTCAGTAATATACTAGACAAAACGTACCATGGCCGAAATGCCGTAAATATGGCAATAAAGATGAGGACAACAGTCCGAACAATGTATATAGTGTAAATAGTACCTCATCTCAGAAATATAATAGACAAAACGTACCATGGACGAAATGCCGTAAACATGGCAATAAAGATGAAGACAACAGTCCGAACAATGTAAATAGTGTAAATAGTACCTCATCTCAGAAATATACTAGACAAAACGTACCATGGCCGAAATGCGTAAACATGGCAATAAAGATGAAGACAACAGTCCGAACAATGTAAATAGTGTAAATAGTACCTCATCTCAGAAAAATAATAGACAAAACGTACCATGGACGAAATGCCGTAAACATGGCAATAAAGATGATGACAACAGTCCGAACAATGTAAATAGGGTAAATAGTACCTCATCTCAGAAATATAATAGACAAAACGTACCATGGACGAAATGCCGTAAACATGGCAATAAAGATGAAGACAACAGTCCGAACAATGTAAATAGTGTAAATAGTACCTCATCTCAGAAATATAATAGACAAAACGTACCATGGCCGAAATGCCGTAAACATGGCAATAAAGATGAAGGCAACTGTCCGAACAATGTAAATAGTGTAAATAGTACCTCATCTCAGAAATATAATAGACAAAACGTACCATGGACGAAATGCCGTAAACATGGCAATAAAGATGAAGACAACAGTCCGAACAATGTAAATAGTGTAAATAGTACTCATCTCAGATATATACTAGACAAAACCAACTGCCATGGCCGAAATGCCGTAAACATGGCAATAAAGATGAGGACAACAGTCCGAACAATGTAAATAGTGTAAATAGTACCTCATCTCAGAAATATACTAGACAAAACGTACCATGGACGAAATGCCGTAAACATGGCAGCAAAGATGAAGACAACAGTCCGAACAATGTAAATAGTGTGGTATTGAAGATATTGAAAAAAAAAATGCCGTAAACATGGCAATAAAGATGAGGACAACAGTCCGAACAATGTAAATAGTGTAAATAGTACCTCATCTCAGAAATATAATAGACAAAACGTACCATGGACGAAATGCCGTAAACATGGCAATAAAGATGAAGACAACAGTCCGAACAATGTAAATAGTGTAAATAGTACCTCATCTCAGAAAAATAATAGACAAAACGTACCATGGACGAAATGCCGTAAACATGGCAATAAAGATGAAGACAACAGTCCGAACAATGTAAATAGTGTAAATAGTACCTCATCTCAGAAATATAATAGACAAAACGTACCATGGCCGAAATGCCGTAAACATGGCAATAAAGATGAAAACAACAGTCCGAACAATGTAAATAGTGTAAATAGTACCTCATCTCAGAAATATACTAGACAAAACGTACCATGGACGAAATGCCGTAAACATGGCAATAAAGATGAGGACAACAGTCCGAACAATGTCATCAGTGTAAATAGTACCTCATCTCAGAAATATAATAGACAAAACGTACCATGGACGAAATGCCGTAAACATGGCAATAAAGATGAGGACAACAGTCCGAACAATGTAAATAGTGTAAATAGTACCTCATCTCAGAAATATAATAGACAAAACGTACCATGGACGAAATGCCGTAAACATAAGCAATAAAGATGAGGACAACAGTCCGAACAATGTAAATAGTGTAAATAGTACCTCATCTCAGAAATATAATAGACAAAACGTACCATGGCCGAAATGCCGTAAACATGGCAATAAAGATGAAGGCAACAGTCCGAACAATGTAAATAGGGTAAATAGTACCTCATCTCAGAAATATAATAGACAAAACGTACCATGGACGAAATGCCGTAAACATGGCAATAAAGATGAAGACAACAGTCCGAACAATGTAAATAGTGTAAATAGTACCTCATCTCAGAAATATAATAGACAAAACGTACCATGGGACGAAATACTAGTAAACATGGCAATAAAGATGATGTCAACAGTCCGAACCATGTAAATAGTGTAAATAGTACCTCATCTCAGAAATATAATAGACAAAAACGTACCATGGACGAAATGCCGTAAACATGGCAATAAAGATGAAGACAACAGTCCGAACAATGTAAATAGTGTAAATAGTACCTCATCTCAGTAATATACTAGACAAAACGTACCATGGCCGAAATGCCGTAAATATGGCAATAAAGATGAGGACAACAGTCCGAACAATGTAAATAGTGTAAATAGTACCTCATCTCAGAAATATAATAATAAAACCGTACCATGGACGAAATGCCGTAAACATGGCAATAAAGATGAAGACAACAGTCCGAACAATGTAAATAGTGTAAATAGTACCTCATCTCAGAAATATACTAGACAAAACGTACCATGGCCGAAATGCGTAAACATGGGCAATAAAGATAAAGACAACAGTCCGAACAATGTAAATAGTGTAAATAGTACCTCATCTCAGAAAATAATAGGACAGTAAACGTACCATGGACGAAATGCCGTAAACATGGCAATAAAGATGATGACAACAGTCCGAACAATGTAAATAGGGTAAATAGTACCTCATCTCAGAAATATAATAGACAAAACGTACCATGGACGAAATGCCGTAAACATGGCAATAAAGATGAAGACAACAGTCCGAACAATGTAAATAGTGTAAATAGTACCTCATCTCAGAAATATAATAGACAAAAAAACGTACCATGGCCGAAATGCCGTAAACATGGCAATAAAGATGAAGGCAACAGTCCGAACAATGTAAATAGTGTAAATAGTACCTCATCTCAGAAATATAATAGACAAAACGTACCATGGCCGAAATGCCGTAAACATGGCAAATAAAGATGAAGACAACAGTCCGAACAATGTAAATAGTGTAAATAGTACCTCATCTCAGAAATATACTAGACAAAACGTACCATGGACGAAATGCCGTAAACATAATAAAGGGATGAGGACAACAGTCCGAACAATGTAAATAGTGTAAATAGTACCTCATCTCAGAAATATAATAGACAAATGGTACCATGGACGAAATGCCGTAAACATGGCAATAAAGATGAGGACAACAATTTGAACAATTATAACAGGGAATAGTACCTCATCTCAGAAATATAATAGACAAAACGTACCATGGACGAAATGCCGTAAACATGGCAATAAAGATGATGTCAACAGTCCGAACCATGTAAATAGTGTAAATAGTACCTCATCTCAGAAATA
Organism: Ascarosepion bandense; assembly: GCA_037127315.1. NCBI lineage: Eukaryota > Metazoa > Mollusca > Cephalopoda > Sepiida > Sepiidae > Ascarosepion > Ascarosepion bandense. Next base: position 227,585 of record JBBBDQ010001813.1, read on the forward strand.
ATAATAGACAAAACGTACCATGGACGAAATGCCGTAAACATGGCAATAAAGATGAAGACAACAGTCCGAACAATGTAAATAGTGTAAATAGTACCTCATTTCAGAAATATACTAGACAAAACGTACCATGGCCGAAATGCCGTAAATATGGCAATAAAGATGAGGACAACAGTCCGAACAATGTAAATAGTGTAAATAGTACCTCATCTCAGAAATATAATAGACAAAACGTACCATGGACGAAATGCCGTAAACATGGCAATAAAGATGAAGACAACAGTCCGAACAATGTAAATAGTGTAAATAGTACCTCATCTCAGAAATATACTAGACAAAACGTACCATGGCCGAAATGCGTAAACATGGCAATAAAGATGAAGACAACAGTCCGAACAATGTAAATAGTGTAAATAGTACCTCATCTCAGAAATATAATAGACAAAACGTACCATGGCCGAAATGCCGTAAACATGGCAATAAAGATGATGTCAACAGTCCGAACCATGTAAATAGTGTAAATAGTACCTCATCTCAGAAATATAATAGACAAAACGTACCATGGCCGAAATGCCGTAAACATGGCAATAAAGATGAGGACAACAGTCCGAACAATGTAAATAGTGTAAATAGTACCTCATCTCAGAAATATAATAGACAAAACGTACCATGGCCGAAATGCCGTAAACATGGCAATAAAGATGAGGACAACAGTCCGAACAATGTAAATAGTGCAAATAGTACCTTTAATACTATAAATGCGACTTTGATAGATTTGTACACACTAATTTGACACACATATAGAGATAGATATAAATAGTCTGTATTATCTATACGGCATTTTATTTCTTCCAATGCTTAGGAGGTTGTAATGAACTGTTCTCGACATCAACTGGATGTCATATGTTTACGATAAACATACCTGCATCCAATTGATAAGGTAAGAGAAACGTCTAACCGTTCAAACCGTTATTCTTGTATTTCATGATGGATTACAACGACTTTGACTTCACCAAATCGAGCACTACAAACGTCACTCAGCTTGACGACCCTGGCCTTGAGCAGAACACAAGTGGCAGAAGGTACTTTCCTAGCATTTTCTAATTGCAGAGTAGTCAGTTAAGTGCCATACGTGATACACGCTTACGCGATCATGTCTCCAAAGAGACATAACTGGGTAGAAGATTTTCTATCCTGCTCTTTAAACTATACCTGAAGGGAGAAAAGACGAATTGTATTAATAAGTAGTAATTAGTGGGGGATCAGTTTATTACTTAATAACTATAGAAAACTAATCCCCCACTTTTTGCCCAGTAGAAGCTTTAATTATGTTTTCAACTATTATCTTCATTCAGTCAGTCAAGTGCCATACGTGATACACGCTTTGGGTGATCATGTCTTCAAAGAGACATGACTGACTGGGTAGAAGATTTTCTATTCTGCTCTTTAAACTATAGCGGAAGGGAGGAGAGAAGGATTGTATTAATAAGTAGTAATTAGTAGGGGGTTAGTTTATTACTTAATATCCATAGAAAACTGATTCCCCACTTTTTACCCAGTAGAAGCTTTATGTTTTCCACTATTATCTTCATTCAGTCAGTTAAGTGCCATACGAGATACACGCTTGGGCGATCATGTCTCGAAAGAGACATGACTAACTGGGTAGAAGTTTTACCGTAGTAGGTTGCCATTGCTTTCTGCGGTAGACTGGTTGCCAGCCAAGGCTATAGAACCCAATCTGTTCTATTATTTAACTCACAACTGGAGTGAAGAGACGGATTAATACCTTTCACAAAGGTATTTGCTCGTAAGTGAATGCAACGAATTTGAGTAGAATTCGAACTCGGCCCTCCGATTTGTCGTTCCGAGTCGTTATTCACTGCACCATTACGCACATTTATGAATAGTAGTAATCAGCTTAATTCAGACTTGAAAAAATATTTCAAACTTCCGTGGAAATTTTACTCCTGTTACTATTATCGTCTGAAGAAGCAATAACTAAGACGCATGGGCCCTGGTCTTCGCATCGGGTTAGCTCCTGTGTCGCATGAGAATCGAGGGATGCGGTTGGCCGACCATGATGAGGACGATGGACACTTGAGCGCAAATTCATTCGTTTTAGACAGAAATCAACGCTGACCGCCATTATCCGAACTGCCGTGGGCGGTTTGAGTGTGTGGTCAGTGAGTGGAGAGTGGTGTGAGAGGCAAAACATTTTGGTCAGATCACGATACGCTCTTTCCCCCCGCATCTTTTCAGTCCCTCCCCCCAATCTCTCTTTTGATTTTTCACTTCATCCTTTTTCTTTTTTTCTTTTTCTTTTTATCTTTTATCTTTTATTTTTTATTTTATTTTTTTAACTCTTTTACTTTCTTCGATATAATATTTTTCTTAAAAAAATATTTCTCATACTATACCAACTCTTTCTTGTCCTCCATTTATATGAGAAATATTTCTCTCTCTCTCTCTGTCTCTCTCTCCCTCTCTCTCTCTCTCTCTGGTTTTTCATTCTTTTTACCTCTCTCTCTCTCTCTCTCTCTCTCTCTCTCTCTCTATATATATATATATATATATATATATATATATATATATCGCTTTCAGACTTCTTTTTCTCTCAGACCTCGTTCACGCACGCACGCACTTCTACACGCACTCTTGCTGTCTTTCTCTTTCTCTCTCTCTCTCTTTCTCTCTCTCTCTCTCTCTGTCCGTCTGTCTGTCTGTCTCTCTCTCTCTCTCGTTCTCTCTCTCTCTCTCTTTGGTCTCTCATTCTTTTTCTTACCTCTCTTTATCTCTATCATTTTCAGACTTCTTTTTCTCTCTCAGGCCTCATTCACGCACGCACGCACGTCTACACGCACTCTTGCTGTCTCTCGCTCTCTCTCTCTCTCTCTTTCTCTTTCTCTCTCTCTGGTCTTTCATTCATTTTCTTACCTCTCTTTATCTCTATCGCTATCAGACTTCTTTTTCTCTCTCAGACCTCGTTTACGCACGCACTTTTATACACACCTTGCTTTCTCTCCCTCTCTCTCCCGTTCTCCCTCTATCTCTCTATCTCTCTCTCTCTCTCTCTGGTCTCACATCCTTTTTCTTACCTTTCTTTATCTCTATCGTTTTCAGACTTCTTTTTCACTCTCAGACCTCATTCACGCACGCAGGCACTTCTACACGCACTCTCTCTCTCTCTCTCTCTCTCTCTCTCTCTCTCTCTCTCTCTCTTTCCGTTTTGGTCTCTTCTTTTTATTTTTTATATACTCTAGTTTTTTCTCATTTTCTCTCCCTTTCTCTCGACTCATCTTCTCATCATTCTTCTTCTATTTCTATCTCTCTCTCTCTCTCTCTCATCTCTCTTGGTTTTCCTCCTCTCTCATCACTCTTTCTCTATCAAACAAGTCATTTTCCTCCTTTTTATTTCCTTGTCTTTAAGTATTCTATCCATCTGTTGTCAGCAAATCTCTCATTCTGTCTTTCTTTTTGCTTTTAATTTTTTCCACTCTCTCACTATTTCTCGTTCTCTCTATCTTTCTCACCTCTTTTTCTCTCTCTCTCTCTCTCTCTCTCTCTCTCTCTCTCTCGCCACTCTTTCTCTATCAAATGCTCCATTTTTTCCTTCTCTCTTTCCTTGATCTTTTCGCTTACGTTTCTATTCATATCCTTCTTTGTTTTTCCTTTTCCTCTTTTTACTTCCAAAATCTCTCTTCATTTTTCTCTCCTTTTCAATATTTTACACACATACAAATCTGCATAAGTCTATATCGGCGTATTCAGGCACTAATTATTCATTCATACATACTTCATTAAAACATTAAAATCGATAGACCGAAATTGTTTTTTAATTAATGCCCCTTTAAAACCGATATTAATTGTAAAAAAATAAAATAAAATAAAGGTCCTGGGTATGACGATAAAACTGTATCCGGCAGCAAGGCCTCTGATTGGGAGGTTGTGAGGAGCATAGAACCACCTCTTAATTGCTGTTTTTCCCAGGTTCACCCTGACCTGGAGTGGTAGCACTTGTTAGGGTCCCAGCTATTGGCAAATAGTTTACCCCTACAAACTGGGGTCGAAACACTGAAAATATAAAAATAATCTTTTATATATGGACTTTTTATAGAAAAATATGCATTTTTGAATAAAAAATAGTACCATTTTTAAATAAAAGATCATTACCATAACACATTTTTAAGGAAAAAATATCATCAGTAAAACGTTTTTGAATACAAATCTAGAAGACATCTTTAGTTTTCTAAATTAAAAAAATATAAATTTTTAGTCAAAATCTGACTAAATGAACCGTCTCACTATAACCCACAGAGGTGTTGATATGCTGTTAAACAAAACTCAAAAAATTAATAGACAGTTAATAGACAGCCTCCATCCCTTGAATCTACGATAAGCCTGACGAATCAATGAGATGCGTTTTCCCATTCTACTTCATCTCATTTTTTATAAGAAAGACGGTCCTCTGTGTAGGGCCAGGAAGTTTCTCCCGTCCCAAACAATCCTGCACATATACAAGTCTACCATCCGTCCGTGCATTGAGTATCTGGTCCGGTGCTCCTGCTATCCACTTAAGTGTTCTCAACCGAATCCAACGAAGAATCTGTAATGTGATCGATCCCGACTTGGCAGATACGATACAGTCTCACCGACGCAGTGTGGCTTCCCTGTGTCTCTTCTACAAATACTTTCACGGCTTCTGCACCGATGAACTTAGCTCACTAGTACCCCCTATATACGAATTTTCTCGAGCCACAGGATTGGCAACTAGGCTCCACCCTTTTACTGTGAAACCAATAAATTGTAAACGCAAATTCTACTCCATCAGCTTCTTTTCTCGCACTTCCCGCCTGTGGAATTCTCTTCCGCATACTTGCTATACTGACAGTTACAGTCTCCAAGAATTTAAATGTAAAGTCAATAGTCATCTCCTGTCACACTAACTTACATCCTCTCCCTCATGCTCCCACTCTCATCAGTACTCTTTTCCCTCTCCTACTCTCTTCCTGACACCCCCTGCAACCTCTCACTCCTCATAACATTCCTCCTCGTCCACCCCACTCTCATCAGTAATCTCTTTCCTCTCCTACTCTCTTCCTGACACGCCCTGCAACCCCTCACTCCTCATAAAATTCCTTCTCGTCCACCCCACTCTCATCAGTAATCTCTTTCCTCTTCTACTCTCTTCCTGACACCCCCTGCAACCCCTCACTCCTCATAAAATTCCTCCTCGTCCACACCACTCTCATCAGTACTCTCTTCCCTCTTCTACTCTCTTCCTGACACCCCCTGCAACCCCTCACTCCTCATAAAATTCCTCCTCGTCCACCCCACTCTCATCAGTAATCTCTTCCCTCTTCTACTCCCTTCCTGATACCCTTTGAAACCTCTCACTCCTCATAACATTCCTCCTATATAACCCCCTGCACAACAATGACAGTAAAATGCCTTGCTTGGGGCGACACGATTAAAAAAATAAAAAATTAAAATTATTCTGACTATTGTCCACATCTTAGTTGCCATTTGTACGACGTTTTGGCCGTTCTACAATCCAGCCTTCTTCAGGTGCTAGGAATTTCGAACCGAACACTTTATTACAATTACTGGGATATATGATCGCCATTCCTTGCGTAGAGCCTCTGCTGGTAGTCATAAATTATCTCCCTCTAACCCTCTAATTTACTTGTTCACCACTGCTGTAGCCTGGTATTGAACTCACAACTCTTTGGGTCAAGTCACAGGATTTTTTTTTGTTAAAAGTGGAATAATTTTAACACTTTTAACATGGATAAAAATTAATTTTATGTACTGTAGGGGAGGGTGTACATTTAGCATGAGCAAATCAAATTCACAGATTTGTGTTTGAAAAAAAAGCCCCATAAAGACGTCGAAATCCGAAAATTTTTCATCCTTTAATCCATTTGTTTTTAGTTTCAATTGTAACGTATATTAATGTCAGTCAGTTAAGTGCCATACGTGATACACGCTTGGGCGATCATGTCTCGAAAGAGAAACGACTGACTGGGTAGAAGATTATCCCGCAGTAGGTTGCCATTTGCTTTCTGCGGTAGACTGGTTGCCAGCCAAGACTATAGAATCCAATCTGTCCTATTATTTAACCCATAACTGGAAGGAAGAAACGGATTAATACCTTTCCCAAGGGTATTTGCACGTAAGTGAATGTAATGAATTCAACTGGAATTCGAAATCGGCTCCTCGATTTCTCGTTCAGGGCCGATATCCACTGCACCACAACGCACATCCAGGTAGTGCGTATTACCTCCTAACCTAAAATACGACTGGCCTTGTGTAAATTACTCTGGATAACTATACAGCAAGAGCCACTCTATTCAGGTGTTCTGTTTACTATTCAGGCAGCATACCTTCTGCTAGATATGTTCTATTAAATAGAACAGACAAAGAATATTTATAGAGACTTTTCGTGAGTTTCTCCTGACCTCGAATTAGAATTTTTGTATAAGGTTAAAAATTGTAAAAGAAATCGTGTTTAATTGTCCCCACCCAAAAAAAAATTGAAAGTTTTTAAAAAAGTGCTTAGATTGTCTAATTAAAGTAGAGACTTTCACAAAAAACCTACCTAGCTTTACCTATTTCGGCATTCACCCTGGTCGGATTGAGCCGGCTTCCTCCCAAGCGATGGAGAAAGATTCGTTGGGATTTGTTTAAGGGCAGGGTCTCAAGTCCCAAGTCCTACTCGGTATAGACCTCAGGCATTTTAATTATCCCGTAACGGGTTGCTAATACCTGATGCGGTATACTGGTTGCCAGCAAAGGCTATAGAACCCAATCTGTCCTGTTATTTGACCCACAACTGAAAGGAAGAGACGGATTAATGCCTTTCCCAAGGGTATTTGCGCGTAAGTGAATACAAGGAATTCAACTGAAATTCGAACTCGGCTCCCCGATTTCTCTTTCCGAGCCGATATCCACTGCACCACAACGCACATGTCTAACGTTTATAATGGATTTTTTAAGATTGAAAAAAACATTTTTAAAGATTTTATTATTGTTTTAATTTCAAACTAATAGATTAAATTTAATACTTGCTGGATTTCAAAACTAATGTAAATTGACCGGAAGTGCTTTCTTCTAAAATATCTTATTAGCACTTGTCTTTCATTGCAATGTAATTTCCTTTATTGAAAAAATTCTTCTATTAGCCGAATTAAAGTGTAATCTGATTTGAAACAAATAGTATGTACTTAACTTTCAAATGTCGCGGAAATGCATTTTTTAACGGGGCAGTAGCTGTGTTGGCAGCCTGATGACAGGTCTAATGTTAATCTACGGACAGTATATGTAAAACATGACGCTAATCTTAAAAATTTAGGAAAATACTAGCAGTATAACCCGACGTTGCTCGGGTGTAATGAAAGCTTTAAAACTAATCCACGGACCTGAAGCTCAGACTCAGCCTAAATAATATTTGTGTAAAGTTTGGTGAGAATCGGATAAAAATTGTGGATTTGTATAAAGGACATACAGACAGATAAACAGATACACACACAGACAAACCTTTTGCCTTATATATATATATATATATATATATATATATATATATATATATATTATCGATTTTCTGCACTATTGTAAGAACTGCAACCTTGAAACTTCTGACTATCGTTTCTTATGCCTTGTCTATGAGTGTATCAAATTTTATTAAAATCGGGCCACTCCTTCTATAACCCGATTTTTTCGATTTTCGATATTTATCGGGAGTACCTCGACACAAAACCTTGCTAAGAACACTCGCAGACGCTTATAGTACAACTGTGTAAATTTTCAAGAAAATCGGTTCAGCCGTTTAGGAGTCTATAGGTAAAGGAAACACACACAAAGTTCCATTTATAAATAAGTTTAGATTCTCTGTAGTCTAATATTTTATTGAATTTTAGAAAATTTTTATAATTTTTTTATAATAGTATCGCCCCAAGCAAAGTATTATACTACCACTGTTGTGCAGGTGATTATATAGGACGAAAGTTATGAGAAGGAGTGACAGAATACAGGGGTGTCAGGAAGCGGGTAAGAGAGGGATGAGAATACTGAAGAAATGAGAGAGAGGCTGCAAGTGAGTGATATAAGAGATGACTCTTGACTTTACATTTAAATTCTTGGAGATTGTAGTTGTCGGGGAAGCAAGTAAACAGAAGGGAATTCCACAGGCGGGAAGTGCGAGAAAAGAAGCTAGTGGAGTAGTATTTCCGTTTACATCTTATTGGTTTCTCAGTAAAAAGGTAAAATTTAATTGTGGATCTTGTGTAAATTCATATATAAGTTCACCAGAGCAGAAGCCGTGAAAGTATTTGTAAAAGAGACACAGGGAAGCCACATTGCGCCGGTGAGAAAGTGACTGTATCCTAGCTGCTAAGTCAGGATCGATCACATTACAGATTCTCTGTTGAATTTTGTCAAGGAGACCTAATTTTAATTTATCATAGCTATTTTCTGATAACGTCGTCGTGCATTTGCAAAAATCGACACACTTATACACATACACAAAAAATATTAGTGTTTGATGATTTGTATTAAGTTTTTTCAATTATGATTAGTGAATATAATTTTCACTTAACAATATCTTCTATAAATCTGAAATGAATACAAAATTTTTAAAGATTTAAAAAAGATAACAATCCTTGCAAAAATTCATTACTCATCCCCAAAGGGTTTTCTTAAGACAATAGTTCCCTTAATATATTATTTATGAAAACAATTAAAAGCTATGTCAATAGCCATCTCTTATCCACTTGACACTAGTTCTTTCTACATCACTCTGTATAATTTTCCTTTCTCTCTACCTTCGCAACTGTCATCACAACTGTATTCCCTTTCTTCTCTTGCCCTTTCTCAGACACCCTACAGAGGGTCCGTCTTTCTCTTTACTCTCCTCCTATCTAATCTTTTACTCTTATATAGCGTCAGTGGCGTTATCACTTTGCTTAGGGGGAAACGACTAAAAAAAATAGCTTTGTCTATATTTCTGAGATGAGGTATTATTTACATTATTCGGACTATTGGTTTATAAGCCCCAAAAATTCAGTTGTTCTTAAGGACACATGACCCAGTGGATATAGACGTTGGTTAGTTCCTGTGATTTAACGCAAAGAGTTGTGAGTTCAATACCAGGCTATAGCAGTGGTAAACAAGTAACTTACAGGGTTAGAGGGAGATAACTTATGACTACCAGAAAAGGCTCTACGCAAGGAATAGAGATTATATACAACAGTGATTGTAATAAAGGGTTCTATTCGGTTCCTAGCAACTGAAGAAGGCCGGAGCGTACAACGACTGAAACCTCGTACAAATGGCAACAAAGATGAGGACAATAGTCCGAATAATGTAAATACTGTAAATTAAAAGCCTTTTTTAATTAGACAATGTCATAGTTTATTGAATTTTTTATTTAACGATTCAGAGCAGATTTTCAAAAAAATATTTATCCAAAAAAAAAAAAGACCCTGAAATTCCCGATGCTAGTTTTTATCTAGCTAACGCAAAAGACAAGGTTTTTAACCAAAATTTTGATTAAAAAATCCTAATAAAATAATTCTTAAAATTACTTCAGTCTTAATAACATAAACATTTGAACGATAAAACTTTGTTTTTTATCAATTTTGGTATCTTTTTCATCAAGGTATGTTCTTTTTTAGAAGATTTTTTGTGAGGTCAATCATTTAAGTGCCATACTTGATGCACGCTTAGGCGATCATGTCTCGAAAAAAAACATGACTGACACTAAACAGAAGATTTTCCTGCAGTAGGTTGCCATTACTTTCTGCGGTAGATTGGTAACCGAATTACTCAATTTGTTCAGCTATTTAATCCATAGCTGAATAGAGAAGCAATGGATTCATACCTAGCCCAAGGATATTTGCGCGTAAGTGAATGCAACTGATTCAACTGGAAATCAAATTCTCCTCTCCGATTTCTCAATAGTGACTGCACCACAAATCTAAACTTATACTTATTTATAAATGGAACTTTGTCTGTGTGTGTTTCTGTGTGTCTGTGTGCCCGTTGCCTATAGACTCCGAAAAGGCTGAACTGATTTTCTTGAAAATTTACACAGTTGTACTATAAGCGTCTGCGAGTGTTCTTGGCTAGGTTTTGTGTCGAGGTACCCCCGATAAATATCGAAAATCGATAATCGAAAAAATCGGGTTATGGAAGGATTGGTCCGATTTTAATCAAATTTGATACACTCATCGACAAAGACATAAGAAACGATATTCAGAAGTTTCACGGTTGCAGTTCTTACAATAGTGCAGAAAATCGATAATATATATATATATATAAGGCAAGATGTTTGTGTGTGTGTCTGTTTATCTGCCTGTATATCTGTATTTTTCAGCCCTTTTATCTTAGTTTTTTCTTCAGGTTTGGCTCTAAGTAGGTATAATTGTAGTTCTTAGTCTCAGCCATGATACCATTTACTCAGAGGACTTATTTAGCCTTCAAAATTCAGTTTACGACGAAAAAAACTTATTTGATATCGATACCAGGAAATCAAAATTTGGCTTACATTCATTCATTTTTCTTTCAGTCTACGGTTTCGCTTTAACTGGAAACAACTATTGCTTTTTAGTCTTTCGTGCCAACGTCCAAAGAGTGTGAGTTCCAGGACCATGGATTAGTTTTAAAGTTTTCATTACACCCAAACAACGCCGGGCTATACTGCTAGTCAAGCTTAAAATGAATGTGTTATGATGACAAAATTGAATTTAATGTTACGTGGCAAATACGTCTTTCGATTTCAAGGCGTTTCAATACGATATATATATATATACTAGCATCATAGCCCGGTGTTGCCCGTGCAACTCAGAACAATTAAGTAGTAGGACACGCTTATATATAAAAAAAATAACTATATAAAAAAAATTGTTGTTTCAAATTGTTCAAAACTTCCATTAAAAAAATCTATTTTCTTTCGTTTTGCGTAAACGTGGTTTGATGTTTTGTGTGACATTTAATGCCACACGAATTACAAACAGTTGATTTCCTGCATGAAATATTTAGCAAAAAAAAGTTCGTCTTCTTTTAAATTTTATTTTCTGAAGTATGAAATATTAAATTTGAAGAAAAAAAGACTTAAATAATTAAATTAACCATTGGCACTTTTTTTTTTTTTTTTTTTTTACATTGTATTTTTTGTTTGAAAAAACATTTTTTTTATTATTTCTTTTGTTTGAAAATTATGGGGGAAAATATTTACATTTTTTGTTGACCAAATGAATTTTTTAAACGTCAGAATAAAAATTAAATATAAAGGCTCATTTTTATTTTAATAAAAAAAATATTTTAGTTGCGTTTGACACGTGTGATTTAATTTCTGCGACATAATTCAGCAACCATCTTAGATCTTAGATATTTTACGGAGCAAATGTAAACAATCTGCTTCATTGGCCAAAAAGTTCGAAAGGGAAAATGGCTGAACTTAAACTCAAAAAGTATGTGTCGACCTGGCTTCCCTGTAGATATGTGTCCCTAGAAAGTTTGAATGGCATAGCTTAAAAATTGTAGGCGTGCATAGAGAACAGTCACACACAGACACAAAGATTGCCTTTTATATATATAGATTAGAAAATTTTTTAGATATTCTACAATTTCATGGGTAATACGTATTTCGTGGCTGACCTTGCTGCTCGTCAGACCCAAAATCAGACACAAAAAGATTTTGAGTCTGACGAGCAGCAAGGTCAGCCGCGAAATACATATTACCCATGAAATTGTAGAATATCTAAAAAATGTTTGTAAATTATATTACTTTGTTAAATTAAATAAAAGAATTTAACATTGAGTTCTTTTGAGTTCGTCTCTATCGGAATTTCCCTAATATACTAAGTATTCTACGTTATATATATATATATATATATATATATATATATATGTCATAATGGACTCACCCGACAGATTCGACGTATGAGGATCTGACAAACTAATTGCTTCAGTCATGAAACCAACATAAACCACCCGAAGACCCACACAAGTGATTTGATTAAAAGTGGTGAAGGCTTCTGCAGAAACATCCACAGTTTTCGGAACTGTTGATACACTCAGTCGGTGCATATAAATGCCACAGATGTTATCCCACAACAGGTTGCCACTACCTGCTGCGGTAGACTTGTTGCCAAGGTTATAGAACCCAATCTGTCCTGTTATTAAGCTCATAACTGGAGGGAAGGGACGGATTAATACCTTTCCCAAGGTTATTAGCACGTAAGTGAATGCATGGATTTCTCGTTCCGAGCCAACATCCACTGCACTAATATATATATATATATATATATATATATATATATATATATATATATATATATATATATATTGTATTTTAGAACATGTACAATTTTTTTTTATCCACTACAAAGTGTACATTTTGTTTCGACATTAAAATTACAATGTCTCATCAGGTGGTGTGGAAAGGAATGGAAAGCCTCTTTTCTTATATTTGGCGAGTTGTGTGTGGGATGTTCGTGGGGGTTAGCGATAAGGGAATAAGTCTTGTAAATTGTCCATTAGAATGTTGAAAAAGTGGGGTGGGTAGAAAATATAGTTGATTAATGAAAATGTCGGGAATTTTGTAGACAGATATAACATTAGAAGATCGGGGATATGTTTATGGCCTCAAGGCTAGACTTTATTCTTTGGGTTTGTTAGAGGGGGAGAATAAAGAAGTGTACAGGGTGGAGAGGGACGGGATTAGACCTATCTTTAATGTTTATTTGTACAACTATAGAATATTTTTGTATTTAAACACAGTTTTTATAATTAATCTAATTTTGTATATTTAAACTTAATTTTAAATTTAGGTAATCAATTTTTTCTATGAAACTTTAAATTAGATCACAGTTTGTGGTGTGTAATAGGTATAATTTGATGTAAGAGTGTTGTTAATAAGGGGTCCTAGCTTTGGCTTTTGTAGTATTTTTTAGCATGATTGTATGGTTAAATTTTTGTAAATTTTTCCTCATTCCTTATTCACTCGTTATATATATAGATGAAAATATCCTAAAAAACTCATAAACACTAATATCTCTCCGACAAACCCCAACAAAAGAATTAAATTTATCATATATTACGCTAAATCCACAACATCCAACTCAATCGTCCGCAACGACTCCTCCCCCACCGTTAGCAATTTGCAAAAAAACAATGTAGTGTATAAATTTAAATGCCCCTTTCGAGAATGTATCTCTAACAAACTAAATAATACCTACATTGGACATACTACTAACTCACTTTCGCGGAGACTTACATTGCACTGAAATGAAAATTCTAACATATTCCGACATTTAAAACACCACGGCTATCAACAAACACTTCTTAGGAAAACACTTGTTGAAAATACGCATATACTTAGACAAGAAAATAATAAACGAAAACTTAAAATTCTAGAAGCTATCTACATCAAACAGTTTAAACTTAGCCTAAATAAAATAAATTTCGACACCTCTCCTAACATACTTCAATGCCTATAATCGACGGGAGACGTCATAGTTATTATACTTACCCCCTAAAACCATAGTAGCAGCAGTTCCCAGACCAATCCTCTCATGCCACTATACACTCAATTGAACAAAAAACCCACTACCACCATTCTTTCTCGGCCTACAGCCATGTGCGACACAAAAAATTTCACTGTATGACTCCACTCTGTTAATAATAATTTAAATGTTCTATGTTCACTGAACATTAAATGTTCATCCTTTGATAATGGCTTATGTAAGCCGAAAGCTCAGACCTGATAAAAAAAATCAACAATTATTGCGATTTCTTGTCGTCTTTCCATGACAACACTATCAAGCTAATCAGATCATACGAACGGATCTTACACAAAATAAACAGACAGAACTTGTCTATATTATTCAATGAAACCTGTATTAATGAAAAAATGCTGCCAAAATACACAATATATATATATATATATATATATTAGAAAAGATTTTTGATTTAGTACGATTTCAATGAGTAATACATATTTCACCGCATAATGATGTTATAATTGCGGCTCGTCAGACTCAGAAGGTACAACAGTTGATCCTCAAAATGTCCCCTCCTTTTTATACAGTTCTTTTTTCTTAATTCTCTTCTTTTTCCTCTTCTTTTTTCTCTTCTTTCTATTAATCAATCGCCTACATTTTCTTCATCCTCGCTTTTTTCTATTCTTTGGGGTTCTTTTTAAATGAGCGAGAAATTTTTCGTAAATAACCGTTACAAATGTCTATTCTACATATGGACATGTGAGCGTCTGTGTAAAAAAATAAATTGTGTGGGTGGATATTTTAACGATCAACTGTTGTACCATTTGGGTCTGACGAGCCGCAATTATAACATCATTATGCGGGGAAATATGTATTACCCATTGAAATCGTATTAAATCAAAAATCTTTTCTAAAATTTATTACTCTGTTAAATTAAATAGATGAATTTAGTATTAAGTTCTTTTAAGGTCGTCTCTATCGGAATTTACCTGGATAGTATACCAAGTGTGGTAAGTTATATATATATATATATTAGTCATCCACATACAATCCTGTTTCGCTGTATCAAAGCTCATCAGTGTGGCTAGACACACCCACTTGCTTCTGGCCGGGATCGAAACTCGACCGATTTTGTGGCAGTCGGAGTCGCTACTCCCTAAGCCATCGGCGCATGGAAACAGGGAATGGGATTTTAACGTCGTGTATATAAGCAGTGTATACAGACGCCAGTCACCGAGAGACCTCAATTCATTTCTGAAGAGTCACGCAGATAGCAAAAGTGGAAACTGTTTTTAAAATTTTCTTCTCCAGAGAGCTCAATCGTAATGAGAGCATAATAATATATATATATATATATATATATATATATATATATATATATTCGTTCCTTTATTTTAACGTCTTTACTACCTTTTCTTTCCTCCGGCATATTACCTCCTCTGGGTATTCATTTACATACCAATCACTTCGGATCGATTCGGTCTTCTTCGGCCTCTTCCGTCCAACATACACTTCCATTTCAACTGATTTTACGAAACACAAACAAACAAAAGCAGTACTAAATCAAATTCAAATCAAACTTCCACTCCTGTTTTAAGAATTGTTATATAGTATCCGCTGGTATATAATATATACAGGGTGCGATGGATAAATTGTCGCCATTTCATATATTCAATTTCATGCATGCGCGTTGTTTGTTTTGATTATATCGACAGTGCAATATAGTAGAGTCAGTTGGGCACCGTCTGTAAGAAAAAAAAGGCACCATGACGCAATTCACTACGCCAGAAAATTTGAAATGGCATATGTACTAAAGTTCTAATAAGAACAATTCATAATGTTTATAAGCCAATCTGAAAACAGTGCAGATAATTTGGAAAGAGTTAGATGAGTTTAATGCTGATCACGAAGGTACAGCAGATCGGAAAACTCATTCTAATCATTCTGATAAGAAAAGAACAATTAAATTTTTTGGCGAGGGTCTCATACTCAACATGGAGGCCTACAACCAAGCACCTTGATGAGGTAGTGCTGACCTGGGTCAAAGGTGTGGCTGCTGGAAGACCCTACGTCTGGAAACAGGACTCTGCCGCACCAGCAAAAGA
Source organism: Ascarosepion bandense (assembly GCA_037127315.1). Classification (NCBI taxonomy): domain Eukaryota; kingdom Metazoa; phylum Mollusca; class Cephalopoda; order Sepiida; family Sepiidae; genus Ascarosepion; species Ascarosepion bandense. The sequence goes on from JBBBDQ010001813.1 coordinate 243,189, forward strand.
ACCCAGTCATGGCTGTAGACAATTTCTGCAACCACATCACCCCTTACATCTGGCCACCCGACACCCCAGGCAGCAACCCGCCTTGATTATTATGCGTGGGGTGCAGTTGTGTAAGAGATCCACAAAACTTATTGCAACACCAAAGATTAACTGAAAGAAAGGATTATGGCAGCATTCACCAATTTAAACAAGGAGAGTTGCAGGAGATTCCAAAGTTGTCTGGAGGCCATAGTTAAAGTCAGTGTCGATTTTATTGAATAAATTTAATTATTAGTATTTCGACATATTTTTTGTATTTTTTAAAAATATATCTGGAAATGAAATGTCAGTTTTATTGTCATTTCTGCGTAATTTAGACAATTTATCCATCACACGATGTGCGTTGTGGTGCAGTGGATATCGGCTCGGAACGAGAAATCGAGGAGCCGAGTTCGAATTTCAGTTGAATTCATTGCATTTACTTACGCGCAAATACCCTTGGGAAAGGTATTAATCCGTCTCTTCCCTTCAGTTATGGGTTAAACAGGACAGATTGGGTCCTATAGCCTTGACTGGCAACCAGTCTACTGCAGAAAATAATGGCAACCTACTGCCCAGCCAGTCATGTCTCTTTCGAGATATGATCACCCATGCGTGTATCACGTATTTCACTTAACTAACTGACTGGTCCATCACACCCGACATATCTACACAGGCACATTATATATATATATATATATATATGTATATATATATATATATATACTACCGACCATAATTATGAGGCAACCCCAGTGTTTTAACAAATGATTTATTTCATACTATTTTTTATATTTATTGCCAAGTGAATAATTGTAAATGCAACTAGAATGGTTATTTTTTTAATACTGCACAATAACATGTGCATCAAATGATTTTATAAATATTTAATAATTACCTATATTGCAGTTTCATCAATGAAAGACTGAAGAAAATTTATGGGGATTCGGACGAGTGCATCTTTGTTTTCTTGATTTGTAAAATTTTGCAAATTTATAATAACTAAAGATCCATTCTATTTTCATTTGACAATAAATACTAAATATAGTTTGAAATACAACATTTCTTTAAAAAAAAACTGTGGTGGCCTAATAATTTTGGTCGGTAGTATATATGCTACCTGCTATAATTATTAGTCCACCCCAGTTTTTTTTAAAGAAATGATGTATTTCATAGACGAAAATAAATGTACTGTTTAATAAATAAAGAGAACGTCTTCTTAAATATTCGTAGCCACTAAATACCGTTCAAAATCCATTACTTCTTTAGAAAATTAGGTTGTATACGTTTGGATACGAAATTGAGGAGACATCATAATTTCGAGGAATTTAATACAGGAAAGATTTCGCTTAAAGACATGTTATGGTTTATAAAATGGCGAGTGTGCTAAAAATAGAAAAAGGTAGACACACTGACGCCAAGAATTCAAAATTTGGCGGCAAAACAAGTTAACGGTTTCTTTTTGGTAGGAGTAGCAGTAAGAAGTAGGAGGGAAGGACGGAGATTTTTTGGTGGAGAGATTTGAAAAGAGGAAGACGCTGTCAGTTGACCACGAGAGTCCAGAAGGGATAGGCGCGTTGACTACTATCCTCCCCGAGTGAAGAGAATTCAACTACACTGCTCCTGTATCCACACACAAAAATTAACGGTTGTTAACTTGATGTAAAAACCTAAAGTTTTATATAAAAAAATAAACGTCATTAATTCAAGTTTGTGTTATCTTATAATTATACAAAACCAAGCAACACAACGGACATTTTTCATACTCTGTGGAAGGGTCAGTTAAGTCACATCCGATCTAACGACTGTTTCCCTTCTGCCCAAAGAGATGCAGATTCGAATCCCGTCGGATTGTGCATGTTTTTATCTCATAGGATTAATCGAACATTAAGGCCGGTCGACGGAAATAAATAAACATACTGTTTTGTTCGCATCTTGGTTGATATATAAGTGTTATAACAGACACAACGTTTCGACCAAGTACCCTCTGGTCATCATCAGGTGTCTATAGATTGGCTGATGCGGATTATCTCGCTAATTATTGCGATATAATTCCAAAATTATTAAAAATTACTCTTGGAAATATTTCGCAATAATCAACGAGATAATCCACATCAGCCAATCTATGGACACCTGATGATGACCAGAGGGTACTTGGTCGAAACGTTGTGTCTATTATAACACCTACACTACCGGCCATAATTATTAAGGCACATTTTTGAGACATCATATGCGTCTATATATATAGACATATATATATATGTGTGTGTGTGTGTGTGTATGTATGTATATCTTTTCAGAAAAGGATTAGATAAGTTATCCTTTTCTCTTTCTCTCTCTGTATATTGGGTATAATGATAATATACACGCTAAAAAGTCTGCCTTCTTCTACCGAACGCCTATAGCCCAGAGGTAGAATCGCCGACTGACGCCAATTCGTTCGGGTTTCAATCCTGGGCTAAAAAAGCAATCGGAGTCTAACTGTACTGATCAGCTGTGATACAGCGAAACAGATCTGTATATATATATATATATATATATATATATATATATATATACACACACACACGCACACACAGAGAAAGAGAAAAAGATAACTTATCTTATCCTTTTCTGAAAAAATAAATTTTTGCCATGATAAAGTTCCTCAGACTATATATATATATATATATATATATATATATATACTACCGGCCATAATTATTAGGTCACCCCAGTTTTTGAAAAGAAATAATGTATTTCATACTATTTTTAATATTTATTGCCAAATGAAAATAGAATAAATAGAATGGTCCTTTTGTTATTATTACGCTGGAAAATCTTCCAAGACAAGGAAGCAAAGATGAACTCGTCCGAATCACCTTAAATTTTCTTCATCCTTTCATTGATGAAACTGCAATATAGGTAATTATTAAATATTTATAAAATCATTTGATGCACATGTTATTGTGCAATATTAACAAAAGAACCATTCTATTTTCATTTACAATTATTCACTTGGTAATAAATACTAAATACATTACATTTTAAAACACTGGGGTGGCCTAATAATTATGGGCGGTAGTGTATATCAAGCAAGCTACGAGCAAAAGTTCGAAATAATTCCAAGATTAAATGGAGCGTCTAATCAAACATGAGTACTCACTATAAAAACAAGGCTTCAAAAATGTGCCAGATTAATAAAAAAAATTTATTAGCTTAGAAAAAAATATTTACAAACTTCAGAAAAGTTTTTAGACTGTTACCATTGGGGAACCGTAAAGGATGTTGTGCATTGAAGAAAACTGACTACATTAACGGCCCACAGACAAGAAATTGAAAATGCATGTGCAGCAATCCCATTGGACACTTTTGGCCAACGTTGCCCAAGCAGTAATTCGCCGTACTAATAAATGTCTGGGAGAAATAGGTCAGCATTTTGAGCATCTCCTATGATTGTAGAGCAGAAAAATAACTTGTATTAATCTCGTGATGTCTGAATAAATTTCGTATTACAATATCTATAAAAGTTTTTTCCTTTCACAACGTGTGTCTACATTTTTTATAGAGTATATATATATATATATATATATATATATATATATATATATTATCATTAAATACGTTATATTACAACTGTGTACTGGTCTGAATTATGAACAATAACTAAATAATATACACACACACACACACACATATATATATCTATATATATATATATATATATATATATATATATATATATAAATCATTTATATATATATATATATACCTAAATCATTTATATATATATATATATATATATAAAACTAAATGATATATATATATATAAAACTAAATGACATATATATATATAAAACTAAATGATTTATATATATATATATATAAAACTAAATGATTTATATATATATATATATATATAAAACTAAATGATTTATATATATATATAAAACTAAATGATTTATATATATATATATATATAAAACTAAATGATTTATATATATATATATAACTAAATGATTTATATATATATATATATATATATATAACTAAATGATTTATATATATATATAAATAACTAAATGATTTATAAATATATATATATATATATATAAATAACTGAATGATTTATATATATATATATATATATATATATATATATATATAAATAACTAATATATATATATATATATATATATATATATATATATATATATATATATATATGTATATATATATATATATACTCTATCAAAAAACAGTAGCTACTCTGGCATGTACGCATCGCTCATTCATTAATGAATTAGAGCACTCT
>JBBBDQ010001813.1:252500-300000 GCA_037127315.1 Ascarosepion bandense
AACTTAAGTCACTGGTGCCTCCTCAACAGGTATTTACTCGTGCAACCAGATTGGCAACTGGCTCCCACCCATTCACAATTAGGTTAGCCAAATGCAGACGACAATTCTACTCCTGCAGCTTCTTCTCTCGCACTTCCTACCTGTGGAACTCGCTCCCATATTCTTGCTTTCCTGACGGCTACAACCTCCAGGAATTTAAATGCAATGTCAATACTCATCTATTAACCACTTGACTTTAGTTCTTTCCCCACCCCGTATATCCTTTCCTTTCTCTCCACCTTTGAAACTGTCATCACACCTGCATTCTTATCCTTCTATTGCTCCTTTCTAACTGGTTCGTCTTCCTCTTCACTCTCTTCTAATTAATCTTTTTACACTTATGTAGCCCCCTGCACATCAGTGGCATTACCGCCTTGCTCGGGGTGATACGATTAAAAAAAAAAAATGAAAAATTAAGGATTTTTTTAAAATTAAATTTCAGACTAAATCTGCACAATGGATTCTAAAAGTTTCCTTATAGGGAAACAGTTAATATTATAATTACCAACACCATTAGTATTGTTGTTGTTGTAGTCGTAATAGTATGAGGAGGAATGTTCTTTATCTCATATAAAAGAATTTAATTTCTTCTTTGCTGAAAATGGGTGACAAAATTTATTTGAAAGATAAATAATACTTTGAAATCTTCAGATTAATCTATTTTAATTTTGTTCATAACAGTTTTTGAGTGTGTCAAGAAATATACAATGCCCAATAAATACCTAAACTGTCAGTATTTTATATATATATATATATATATATATATAAATATACAATGCCCAATGTAGCCATTATGATTCCCTGCCTGATAAGGGTATATCAGACATATTTAATAAAGCCAAATGTATATTATAATCAAGACTTTTATATGGATGCTAAGCATGGCGCCAAACCTGTTCAGAAATACCTAAACTGTCAGCATTTTATATATATATATATATATATATATATATATATATATATATATATATATATATATTTTAATTCAGATACTTCAATCCAAAGGAAAAAAGCAGGAAGGTAAATTCCAAAAAACCCGATCCTAATTAATATTAAAAATTTATTTTAATATTAAAAAATGATACAGGAAGAGAGCTCCATGTAATAAAATATTACAGAGCAAATTAATTTTTCTCCAGTTTCTGAAAGGTTTTTTTCTGTTGCTGAGGTGATGTGTCGCTCCCCGTGGGGATCGTCATATCGAAATGGCCATTCAACATCTTTGAATTAATCCTTTTTTAATATATATATATATATATATATATATAATCATATCGCCCACATATCGCCCAAAGCAAGGCAGTTTACTGTCACTGGTGTTCAGAGGGTTACATAGAAGGAAAGTTATGAGAAAGAGTGACAGGTTATACGGTGTGTCAGGAAGTGGGTAAGAGAAGAGATTGTAGCTGTCGGGCTATCTATCTATCTATCTTTTTTTTATAATCATATTGGCCAAGCAAGGCAGTTTATTGCCACTGTTTTGCAGGGGGTTACATAGGAGAAAAGTTATGAGAAAGAGTGAAAGGTTATAGCGGGTGTCAGGAAGTGGGTAAGAGAAGGATGAGAATACTGATGAGAGTGGAGTGAACGGAGAAAGGAGCATGAGAGAGAGGATGCAGGTTAGTGGGATAAGAGATGACTATTGACTGTACATTTAAATTCTTGGAGATTGTAGCTGTCGGAGAAGCAAGCAAACGGGAAGGAATTCCACGGGCGGGAAGTGCGAGAAAAGAAGCTGATGGAGTAAAATTTGCGTTTACTGTAGTTTTCACGTATCTTTGAAGAATGATTGTTGTTTTTTAACCGTTCTAGATGAACTAATCCTCTGCCTCCTTTGGATCTGGACATATACAAACGATCAACATCAGCCTGAGGATGAACATGCAGTGCAAAGTGAGAAGCTTTCTCGATTTTCATCCATTATTAATATTATTGATGTAAACATTAAAAAATTACTGAAATGGTTTTTTCAGGGTCTGCTAATTGTATCGATGTCTAACATCGGAAATTCAAAGGGGTTTAGAATCATAACCAAAAAGTCCTTAGAAAACAGATATCCTACCGAAAATGTTTTTTTTTAATGCAGAAATTGTATCGAAAACTTCTATTTCAAATTCCTTTTCTCCGTTGTTAGACAAGCATTTAGCTATTAACCCTGGAACACTAACCGTCAATTAAAGTTACACCACTACTAACCATATCATACCTGATTTTGAAAAATATTAAATATAAATCTTTATTTGAAATATTTTATATGCAGGCACTTCAAAATTTGTACTTTGAGTTAACATTAATAGGAACTGAAAAACATATTTACATAAAAAAAAATCAGGTCCTGAAAATTTAACTAAATTGTAATTAAAATGGCGTCATTTGCGCGGGGCCTCGGATGTGCGTTGTGGTGCAATGGATATCGGCTCGGAACGAGAAATCGGAGAGCCGAGTTCAAATTCCAGTTGAATTCATTGCATTCACTTACGCGCAAATACCCTTGGGTAAAGGTATTAATCCGTCTCTTCCTTCCAGTTATGGGTTAAATAACAGGACAGATTGGGTTCTATAGCCTTGGCTGGTAACCAGTCTACCGCAGAAAGCAATGGCAACCTACTGCGGGATAATCTTCTGGCCAGTCAGTCATGTCTATTTCGAGACATGATCGCCCAAGCGTGTTTCACTTATGGCACTTAACTGACTGATTATATACCTATGGTCAGTGTTCTCGGCTTAATACTAACAATAATGTGTCTCTCGTGGTCAGTTCTGCGTAACTATGTCCAGAGAGGGAAATGCAAGTGGACATAAGAACCTTTCCAAAATAGACGTCTTGATGAAAATGTTTGTACACAAATCTTACAGAGTTAAAGAGAAGTTCTGATACAACATACTTTTCTTTGTCCGTCGGACGGGTCCTCTGCTAGTTTTAAAAATATGATTTCAATTGAAATCAAGTAATTACGATTGTTTAAAAAGTAGAAAAGTAATTTAGAATGTTCAAGTCGTTAGCCACGTATGCGTGTTAAATTATAAAAATGTATATTTTTCTTTTAAATCATTCGCAACGTTCTTAAACATCGAACTGTGTAATTAAAACGCTATCGATTTGTTGATTTTTCTATGAAATTAATATCCCAATAATGACACAGTTAATTATTAGTTCAGCTAAGATTCTGTGGACAGTTTTCGAATTGTTTGTTTTCATTTCAATTAATCCATTAAATTCATTACAAGTTTCACGTTTAAAGAAATGAATAATTTTGTTATAAAAACTATACACAAAAGAAGCCACTCATTTATAAAGATTACAAAATATTAAATTGTGGTTTTTTCCGTTTGTTTGTTTTTTTTTTTTGTTTTTTCTTTTTTGTTGTTATTTTTTGTTGTTTGTTTTGTTTTTATTTTTTGTTTCTTTTTGTTATTTTCGTTTTTTGTTTTTTGTTTTTCAAATACTCATTTTTAACGCTGAATATGCAAATTAAAGATACTCCCTAAATAACGTTTGGTTCACATTTGTTAGGAAAGGCTAAATAGAAAAATTCAAACTTTATAATTAATTCAAGAGGTTATATCATGATTACATTATAATTTAATGTCCAGCTTGAAGGGAGATTATTATCAACAAATAAAATTATAAAACAATAATAATAATATCATAAATATCATGAAACATCAAAACTTTGCTAAAATTCTCTATTCTAGGTCCTACGATGTTCCTTCTCTATATAAACGATTTCCCTGATGTAATAAATTCCCGAGTAGGCATATACGCTGACGACACTTCCTCTGGTCTCGATAAAAAATCTGCCGGGGCTAACAAAGCAAACCTCGCTTCCGAGCTTGGAAATGACCTCCAATCCGTGGTGGACTGGTGTAAGAAATGGTTCGTAACTTTTAATGCTTCCAAAACGAAGCTGCTATCTATTAACTATCACAGACAATCGTTCCTCCGGTTCATTAACATGGATCGGGCTTGTCTCCCTGAAAGTAAAACACTGCGCCTTCTCGAATTAACTCTCACATCAGACTTCAAGTGGAATAACTATATAGAATCCATAGCTAAATCCGCTACTAAGAAAGCCGGTTCTCTGTATAGGGCCAGGAAAAATCCTGCACATAGACAAATCTACCATCCGTCCATGCATTGAATATTGCTGCCATATCTGGTCGGATGCTCCTGCTATCCACCTCGGTGTCCTCGGCTAAATAAAACGGAGAACATGTAATGTGATCGATCCCGACTTGGCAGCTAGGATATAGTCGCTTTCTCTCCGACGCAGTGTGGCTTCTCTCTGTCTCTTCTACAAATACTTTCATGGCTTCTGATCCGATGAACTTAGCTCACTGGTACCCCCTATATATGAATTTACTCGAGCCAAAAGATTAGCAACTAGGTCCCACCCTTTTACTGTAAAACCGATAAATTGTAAAAGCAAATTCTACTCCATCAGCTTCTTTTCTCGCACTTCCCGCATACTTTCTTTCCCGACAGCTATAATCTCCAGAAATTTAAATGTAAAGTCAATAGTCATCTCCTGTCTCACTAACTTACATCATCTCTCTCCCTCTCTCCCTCTCTATCTCCCTCTCCCCCTCTCTCTCTCTCATGCTTTTTTCTCCGTCCACCCCACTCTCATCAGTATTTTCTTCCTTCTCATACTCTCTTCCTGACACCCCCTGTAACCTGTCACTCTTTCTCATAACTTTCCTCCTATGTAACCCCCTGCACAACAATGGCAGTAAAATGCCTTGCTTGGGGCGATACGATTATATAAAAGTAAAATAAAATAATAAAACCAAAATAATGAAGATCTCCAAGCATGCAGCGGAAAACTTTTCCGCTTGAGAAACGTTTTTTGCGACAAAAAAATCACCGAAATCACACTCTTCACTACGAACCCTCATCGGCACTTGGCTTGTCAAGAGTCAAATTGACTTTCTTCTTCTATAACATGTAACCTTAAAACACACATAACTAAAACCCATACACATACCCACAATACACAGAAATAAACAAAATTCTTCTTCTTCTATGTGCCCTGTCCTTTCACGACGTAGGCGATCATGGCTTTCCACGTCTCCCTATCCCTGGTGGCTCTTAGCACGCTTTCTCCTGTTACACCACGCAACCCCCGTTCCGTCATCCACCTGCTCAGACCCTTCAAATATGCCTTCTTCTGTATCTTTTTCCTTCTATCTAGCCTGTCAGTATCAGGTTCTCCAAGCCCTCCTTCCTCATTGCATGTCCCAGGAATTTCAGTTGTCTCTTCCTGATGCTCACTATTAATTTTCTTTTCGTTGCCATTTTTTTCCAAATCTCATAATTGCTCACATGCTCGGTCAATGATATCCGCAGCATCCTTCTGTACAAGAAAATACTGATTAGAGTTGGGTGGACGGAGAAAAAAGCACGAGAGAGAGAGAGGGGGAGAGGGAGATAGAGAGGGAGAGAGGGAGAGAGAGGATGTAAGTTAGTGAGACAGGAGATGACTATTGACTTTACATTTTCGCTTCTTCAAGTTTTTTCCTCAATCTTCGATGATATTGTCCAGCATTCACTTCCGTATTGAAGAACTGACCTCACATAGCAACTAATACACTCTTCTTTGTTTCTAGTGAAATTTTCCTGTGTCTTGGTACTTTACTCAGCTTCTGGAACGCGTCTTTCGCCATGCCAACTCGCCTTCAGATCTCTGTGTCGCACTTTCCATCTCCTGTTAGAACACTTCCTCGGTATTTAAATTTTTGTACCTGCTTGATTCTAGTATCCTCTACCTGTATTTGGCATTTTGGGTTGCTCTTTTTTCTGATGACCATGCATTCAGTTTTCTTGCAGTTTATTTGTAGTCTTTTTTGTCACTCTCCTCAGCTACCTTCTGTAGGAGGTCTTGTAGTTTTCTTTCCGTGTCTGCTATCAGCACTGTATCATCTGCATACCTTATGTTGTTCAAATTGTGGCCTCTGATCACAAATCCTGGCATAACATCTAGGCTCCTCAAAATAGTTTTGCTGTACAAGTTGAATAGATCCGGTGAAAAGACACATCCTTGTCTTACGCCCCTTTATATAACTTTGTATATTTGCTGGATTCATTACCTGTACGTATATTTCCTGTGTCTTAGTACTTCACTCAGTTTCTGGAACGCGTCTTTCGATGACAAATCCTGGCTTATTCTCGCTTCTGTGTATGTTTTTATTCCTTTCGACACAAGGCCATCTCTGCTCTTCTGATGCGAATGAATCCCACAAAATGCATTTTTTAACAAATAATCTTACATGTATATACATTATTCGGACTATTGCCCTCATTTTTGTTGCCATTTGTACAAAGATTCGGCCGTTGTACGCACCGGCCTTCTTCAGGTGCTGGGGATGTCGAAGCGAAACCTTTATTACAATCACTGGGGTATATGAACTTCATTTCTTTACATTTTTTTATGAAAATTATTTTCAAATTATTTTTTTAAACACGAATGCACAGAAAAATGTTGTTTTTTTTTTGTTTTTGTTTTTTAACAAATAGAAATGCACTGGAAAATGACTTTTACTGTAGAAATGCATTGGAAAATGATTTTTACTATAGGAATGCATTGGAAAATGGTTTTTACTATAGGAATGCATTGGAAAATGATTTTTTCTATAGGAATGCATTGGAAAGTGATTTTTACTATAGGAATGCATTGGAAAATGATTTTTAATATAGGAATGCATTGGAAAATGATTTTTAATATAGGAATGCATTGGAAAATGATTTTTCTGTAGGAATGCATTGGAAAGTGATTTTTTCTATAGGAATGCATTGGAAAATGATTTTTACTATAGGAATGCATTGGAAAATGATTTTTACTATAGGAATGCATTGGAAAATGGTTTTTACTATAAAAATGCATTGGAAAATGATTTTTTCTATAGGAATGCATTGGAAAATGATTTTTAATATAGGAATGCATTGGAAAATGATTTTTACTATAGGAATGCATTGGAAAATGATTTTTACTATAGGAATGCATTGGAAAATGATTGTTACTATAGGAATGCATTGGAAAATGATTTTTACTATAGGAATGCATTGGAAAATGATTTTTAATATAGGAATGCATTGGAAAATGATTTTTAATATAGGAATGCATTAGAAAATGATTGTTACTATAGGAATGCATTGGAAAATGATTTCTACTATAGGAATGCATTGTAAAATGGTTTTTACTATAGGAATGCATTGGAAAATGATTTTTACTATAGGAATGCATTGGAAAATGATTTTTACTATAGGAATGCATTGGAAAATGATTTTCAATATAGGAATGCATTGGAAAATGATTTTTAATATAGGAATGCATTGGAAAATGATTTTTACTATAGGAATGCATTGGAAAATGATTTTTACTATAGGAATGCATTGGAAAATGATTTTTATTATAGGAATCCATTGGAAAAAGTTTTTTTTACTATAGGAATGCATTGGAAAATGATTTTTACTATAGGAATCCATTGCAAAATGATTTTTACTATAGGAATGCATTGGAAAATGATTTTTACTATAGGAATGCATTGTAAAATGGTTTTTACTATAGGAATGCATTGGAAAATGGTTTTTACTATAAAAATGCATTGGAAAGTGATTTTTTCTATAGGAATGCATTGGAAAATGATTTTTACTAGAGGAATGCATTGGAAAATGATTTTTAATATAGGAATGCATTGGAAAATGATTTTTAATATAGGAATGCATTGGAAAATGATTTTTAATATAGGAATGCATTGGAAAATGATTTTTACTATAGGAATGCATTGGAAAATGATTTTTACTATAAAAATGCATTGGAAAATGATTTTTAATATAGGAATGCATTGGAAAATGATTTTTACTATAGGAATGCATTGGAAAATGATTTTTACTATAGGAATGCATTGAAAAATGATTTTTACTATAGGAATGCATTGGAAAATGATTTTTATTATAGGAATCCATTGGAAAAAGTTTTTTTACTATAGGAATGCATTGGAAAATGATTTTTACTATAGGAATCCATTGCAAAATGATTTTTACTATAGGAATGCATTGGAAAATGATTTTTACTATAGGAATGCATTGTAAAATGGTTTTTACTATAGGAATGCATTGGAAAATGGTTTTTACTATAAAAATGCATTGGAAAGTGATTTTTTCTATAGGAATGCATTGGAAAATGATTTTTACTAGAGGAATGCATTGGAAAATGATTTTTAATATAGGAATGCATTGGAAAATGATTTTTAATATAGGAATGCATTGGAAAATGATTTTTAATATAGGAATGCATTGGAAAATGATTTTTACTATAGGGATCCATTGGAAAATGATGTTTACTATAGGAATGAATTGGAAAATGATTTTTGCTATAGGAATGCATTGGAAAATGATTTTTACTATAGGAATGCATTGTAAAATGGTTTTTACTATAGGAATGCATTGGAAAATGATTTTTACTATAGGAATGCATTGGAAAATGATTTTTAATATAGGAATGCATTGGAAAATGATTTTTAATATAGGAATGCATTGGAAAATGATTTTTACTATAGGAATGCATTGGAAAATGATTTTTAATATAGGAATGCATTGGAAAATGATTTTTAATATAGGAATGCATTGGAAAATGATTTTTACTATAGGAATGCATTGGAAAATGATTTTTAATATAGGAATGCATTGGAAAATGATTTTTAATATAGGAATGCATTGGAAAGTGATTTTTACTATAGGAATGCATTGGAAAATGATTTTTAATATAGGAATGCATTGGAAAATGATTTTTACTAGAGGAATGCATTGTAAAATGGTTTTTACTATAGGAATGCATTGGAAAATGGTTTTTACTATAAAAATGCATTGGAAAATGATTTTTAATATAGGAATGCATTGGAAAATGATTTTTACTATAGGAATGCATTGGAAAATGATTTTTACTAGAGGAATGCATTGTAAAATAGTTTTTACTATAGGAATGCATTGGAAAATGGTTTTTACTATAAAAATGCATTGGAAAGTGATTTTTTCTATAGGAATGCATTGGAAAATGATTTTTACTAGAGGAATGCATTGGAAAATGATTTTTAATATAGGAATGCATTGGAAAATGATTTTTAATATAGGAATGCATTGGAAAATGATTTTTAATATAGGAATGCATTGGAAAATGATTTTTACTATAGGAATCCATTGGAAAATGATGTTTACTATAGGAATGAATTGGAAAATGATTTTTGCTATAGGAATGCATTGGAAAATGATTTTTACTATAGGAATGAATTGGAAAATGATTTTTGCTATAGGAATGCATTGGAAAATGATTTTTACTATAGGAATGCACTGGAAAATGATTTTTACTATAGGAATGCACTGGAAAATGATTTTTACTATAGGAATGCACTGGAAAATGATTTTTACTATAGGAATGCATTGTAAAATGATTTTTACTATAGAAATGCATTGGAAAATGATTTTTACTATAGGAATGCATTGGAAAATGATTTTTAATATAGGAATGCATTGGAAAATGATTTTTACTATAGGAATGCGTTGAAAAATGATTTTTACTATAGGAATGCATTGGAAAATGGTTTTTACTATAGGAATGCATTGGAAAATGATTTTTACTATAGGAATGCATTGGAAAATGATTTTTATTATAGGAATGCATTGGAAAATGATTTTTAGTATAGGAATGCATTGGAAAATGATTTTTAATATAGGAATGCATAATAAAATAATTTTTGCTATAGGAATGCATTGGAAAATGGTTTTTACTATAGGAATGCATTGGAAAATGATTTTTACTATAGGAATGCATTGGAAAATGATTTTTACTATAGGAATGCATTGGAAAATGATTTTTACTATAGGAATGCATTGGAAAATGATTTTTACTATAGGAATGCATTGGAAAATGATTTTTACTATAGGAATGCATTGGAAAATGATTTTTACAATAGAAATGCATTGGAAAATGATTTTTACTATAGAAATGCATTGGAAAATGATTTTTGCTATAGGAATGCATTGGAAAATGGTTTTTACTGTAAAAATGCATTGGAAAATGATTTTTTCTATAGGAATGCATTGGAAAATGATTTTTAATATAGGAATGCATTTGAAAATGATTTTTACTATAGGAATGCATTGGAAAATGATTTTTACTATAGGAATGCATTGGAAAATGATTTTTAATATAGGAATGCATTTGAAAATGATTTTTACTAGAGGAATGCATTGGAAAATGAATTTTTCTATAGGAATGCATTGGAAATGATTTTTGCTATAGGAATGCATTGGAAAATGATTTTTACTATAGGAATGCACTGGAAAATGATTTTTACTATAGGAATGCATTGTAAAATGATTTTTACTATAGAAATGCATTGGAAAATGATTTTTACTATAGGAATGCATTGGAAAATGATTTTTAATATAGGAATGCATTGGAAGATGATTTTTACTATAGGAATGCGTTGAAAAATGATTTTTACTATAGGAATGCATTGGAAAATGGTTTTTACTATAGGAATGCATTGGAAAATGATTTTTAATATAGGAATGCATTGGAAAATGATTTTTAATATAGGAATGCATTGGAAAATGATTTTTATTATAGGAATGCATTGGAAAATGATTTTTAGTATAGGAATGCATTGGAAAATGATTTTTAATATAGGAATGCATAATAAAATAATTTTTGCTATAGGAATGCATTGGAAAATGGTTTTTACTATAGGAATGCATTGGAAAATGATTTTTACTATAGGAATGCATTGGAAAATGATTTTTACTATAGGAATGCATTGGAAAATGATTTTTACTATAGAAATGCATTGGAAAATGATTTTTGCTATAGGAATGCATTGGAAAATGATTTTTACTATAGGAATGCTCTGGAAAATGATTTTTACTATAGGAATGCACTGGAAAATGATTTTTACTATAGGAATGCATTGTAAAATGATTTTTACTATAGAAATGCATTGGAAAATGATTTTTACTATAGGAATGCATTGGAAAATGATTTTTAATATAGGAATGCATTGGAAGATGATTTTTACTATAGGAATGCGTTGAAAAAAGATTTTTACTATAGGAATGCATTGGAAAATGGTTTTTACTATAGGAATGCATTGGAAAATGATTTTTATTATAGGAATGCATTGGAAAATGATTTTTACTCTAGGAATGCATTGGAAAATGATTTTTATTATAGGAATGCATTGGAAAATGATTTTTAGTATAGGAATGCATTGGAAAATTATTTTTAATATAGGAATGCATAATAAAATAATTTTTGCTATAGGAATGCATTGGAAAATGGTTTTTACTATAGGAATGCATTGGAAAATGATTTTTAATATAGCAATGCATTGGAAAATGATTTTTACTATAGGAATGCATTGGAAAATGATTTTTACTATAGAAATGCATTGGAAAATGATTTTTGCTATAGGAATGCATTGGAAAATGGTTTTTACTATAAAAATGCATTGGAAAGTGATTTTTTCTATAGGAATGCATTGGAAAATGATTTTTACTATAGGAATGCATTGGAAAATGATTTTTAATATAGGAATGCATTTGAAAATGATTTTTACTAGGGGAATGCATTGGAAAATGAATTTTTCTATAGGAATGCATTGGAAATGATTTTTGCTATAGGAATGCATTGGAAAATGATTTTTACTATAGGAATGCACTGGAAAATGATTTTTACTATAGGAATGCATTGTAAAATGATTTTTACTATAGGAATGCATTGGAAAATGATTTTTACTATAGGAATGCATTGGAAAATGATTTTTAATATAGGAATGCATTGGAAGATGATTTTTACTATAGGAATGCGTTGAAAAATGATTTTTACTATAGGAATGCATTGGAAAATGGTTTTTACTATAGGAATGCATTGTAAAATGGTTTTTACTATAGGAATGCATTGGAAAATGGTTTTTACTATAAAAATGCATTGGAAAGTGATTTTTTCTATAGGAATGCATTGGAAAATGATTTTTACTAGAGGAATGCATTGGAAAATGATTTTTAATATAGGAATGCATTGGAAAATGATTTTTAATATAGGAATGCATTGGAAAATGATTTTTAATATAGGAATGCATTGGAAAATGATTTTTACTATAGGAATCCATTGGAAAATGATGTTTACTATAGGAATGAATTGGAAAATGATTTTTGCTATAGGAATGCATTGGAAAATGATTTTTACTATAGGAATGCATTGTAAAATGGTTTTTACTATAGGAATGCATTGGAAAATGATTTTTACTATGGAATGCATTGGAAAATGATTTTTAATATAGGAATGCATTGGAAAATGATTTTTAATATAGGAATGCAGTGGAAAATGATTTTTACTATAGGAATGCATTGGGAAATGGAATTTTAATATAGGAATGCATTGGAAAATGATTTTTACTATAGGAATGCATTGGAAAATGATTTTTAATATAGGAATGCATTGGAAAATGATTTTTAATATAGGAATGCATTGGAAAATGATTTTTAAGATGCATTGGAAAATGATTTTGTATAGGAATGCATTGGAAAATGATTTTTAATATAGGAATGCATTGGAAAGTGATTTTACTATAGAATGCATTGGAAAATGATTTTAATATAGGAATGCATTGGAAAATGATTTTTACTAGAATGGTGGCAAAATGGTTTTATATCAAGATACATTGGAAAATGGTTTTTACTATAAAAATGCATTGGAAAATGATTTTTAATATAGGAATGCATTGGAAAATGATTTTACTATAGGATGCATTGGAAAATGATTTTTACTAGAGGAATGCATTGTAAATGGTTTTACTATATGAGTCACATTGGAAAATGGTTTTTACTATAAAATGCATTGGAAAGTGATTTTTCTATAGGAATGTTGGAAAATGATTTTACTAGAGAATGCATTGGAAAATGATTTTTAATATAGGAATGCATTGGAAAATGATTTTATACCGAATGCATTGGAAAATGATTTTTAATATAGGAATCATTGGAAAATGATTTTTACTATAGGAATCCATTGGAAAATGATGTTACTATAGGAATGAATTGAAATGATTTTTGCTATAGAAATGCATTGATTTTACTATAGGAATGAATTGGAAAATGATTTTTGCTATAGAATGCATTGGAAAATGATTTTTACTATAGAATGCACTGGAAAATGATTTTACTATGGAATGCTGGAAAATGATTTTTACTATAGGAATGCACTGGAAAATGATTTTTACTATAGGAATGCATTGTAAAATGATTTTACTATAGAAATGCATTAGGAAAATGATTTTTACTATAGAATGCATTGGAAAATGATTTTTTAATATAAGAATGCATTGGAAAATGATTTTTACTATAGGAATGCGTTGAAAAATAGTTTCTATAGAATGCATTGGAAAATGGTTTTTACTGTAGAGATACATTGGAAAATGATTTTTACTATAGGGAATGCATTGGAAAATGATTTTTATTATGGAATGCATTGGAAAATGATTTTAGTATAGAATGCATTGGAAAATGATTTTTAATATAGGAATGCATAATAAAATAATTTTTGCTATAGGAATGCATTGGAAAATGGTTTTTACTATAGGAATGCATTGGAAAGTGATTTTTACTATAGGAATGCATTGGAAAATGATTTTACTATAGGAATGCATTGGAAAATGATTTTACTATAGAATGCATTGGAAAATGATTTTTACTATAGGAATGCATTGGAAAATGATTTTACTATAGGAATGCATTGGAAAATGATTTTTACAATAGAAATGCATTGGAAAATGATTTTTACTATAGAAATGCATTGGAAAATGATTTTGCTATAGGAATGCATTGGAAAATGGTTTTTACTGTAAAAATGCATTGGAAAATGATTTTTTCTATAGGGCCATTGGAAAATGATTTTTAATATAGAATGCATTGAAATGATTTTCTTAGAGATGCATTGGAAAATGATTTTTACTATTGAATGCATTGGAAAATGGATTTTTAATATGAATGCATTTTAATGATTTTTACTAGAGGAATGCATTGGAAAATGAATTTTTCTATAGGAATGCATTGGAAATGATTTTTGCTATAGGAATGCATTGGAAAATGATTTTTACTATAGGAATGCACTGGAAAATGATTTTTACTATAGGAATGCATTGTAAAATGATTTTTACTATAGAAATGCATTGGAAAATGATTTTTACTATAGGAATGCATTGGAAAATGATTTTTAATATAGGAATGCATTGGAAGATGATTTTTACTATAGGAATGCGTTGAAAAATGATTTTTACTATAGGAATGCATTGGAAAATGGTTTTTACTATAGGAATGCATTGGAAAATGATTTTTAATATAGGAATGCATTGGAAAATGATTTTTAATATAGGAATGCATTGGAAAATGATTTTTATTATAGGAATGCATTGGAAAATGATTTTTAGTATAGGAATGCATTGGAAAATGATTTTTAATATAGGAATGCATAATAAAATAATTTTTGCTATAGGAATGCATTGGAAAATGGTTTTTACTATAGGAATGCATTGGAAAATGATTTTTACTATAGGAATGCATTGGAAAATGATTTTTACTATAGGAATGCATTGGAAAATGATTTTTACTATAGAAATGCATTGGAAAATGATTTTTGCTATAGGAATGCATTGGAAAATGATTTTTACTATAGGAATGCTCTGGAAAATGATTTTTACTATAGGAATGCACTGGAAAATGATTTTTACTATAGGAATGCATTGTAAAATGATTTTTACTATAGAAATGCATTGGAAAATGATTTTTACTATAGGAATGCATTGGAAAATGATTTTTAATATAGGAATGCATTGGAAGATGATTTTTACTATAGGAATGCGTTGAAAAAAGATTTTTACTATAGGAATGCATTGGAAAATGGTTTTTACTATAGGAATGCATTGGAAAATGATTTTTATTATAGGAATGCATTGGAAAATGATTTTTACTCTAGGAATGCATTGGAAAATGATTTTTATTATAGGAATGCATTGGAAAATGATTTTTAGTATAGGAATGCATTGGAAAATTATTTTTAATATAGGAATGCATAATAAAATAATTTTTGCTATAGGAATGCATTGGAAAATGGTTTTTACTATAGGAATGCATTGGAAAATGATTTTTAATATAGCAATGCATTGGAAAATGATTTTTACTATAGGAATGCATTGGAAAATGATTTTTACTATAGAAATGCATTGGAAAATGATTTTTGCTATAGGAATGCATTGGAAAATGGTTTTTACTATAAAAATGCATTGGAAAGTGATTTTTTCTATAGGAATGCATTGGAAAATGATTTTTACTATAGGAATGCATTGGAAAATGATTTTTAATATAGGAATGCATTTGAAAATGATTTTTACTAGGGGAATGCATTGGAAAATGAATTTTTCTATAGGAATGCATTGGAAATGATTTTTGCTATAGGAATGCATTGGAAAATGATTTTTACTATAGGAATGCACTGGAAAATGATTTTTACTATAGGAATGCATTGTAAAATGATTTTTACTATAGGAATGCATTGGAAAATGATTTTTACTATAGGAATGCATTGGAAAATGATTTTTAATATAGGAATGCATTGGAAGATGATTTTTACTATAGGAATGCGTTGAAAAATGATTTTTACTATAGGAATGCATTCGAAAATGGTTTTTACTATAGGAATGCATTGGAAAATGATTTTTACTATAGGAATGCATTGGAAATTGATTTTAACTATAGGAATGCATTGAAAAATGATTTTTACTATAGGTATGCATTGGAAAATGGTTTTTACTATAAAAATGCATTGGAAAATGATTTTTACTATAGGAATGCACTGGAAAATGATTTTAACTATAGGAATGCATTGGAAAATGATTTTTACTATAGGAATGCATTGGAAAGAGATTTTTACTATAGGAATGCATTGGAAAGTGATTTTTTCTATAGGAATGCATTGGAAAATGATTTGTATTAAAGGAATGCATTGGAAAATGATTTGTATTAAAGGAATGCATTGGAAAATAATTTTCACTATAGGAATGCATTGGAAAATAATTTTCACTATAGGAATGCATTAGAAAATGATTTTTACTATAGGAATGAATTGGGAAATGATGTTTACTCTAGGAATCTATTGTAAATATTTTTTTCTGCATTGGAAATGATTTTAACCATAAGAAGACATGAAAAAACAATTTTTAATATGGGAATGAGCTGAAAAATGTTTTTACGATAGAAATTCATAAGGAAAATAGTTGTGGCGATAGGAATAAATCAGAATATGATTTTTACTATGAGAATACATTGGAAAATTATTTTACTACAGGAATGCATTAAAAAACGAATTTTAGTATAGAAATTTATTGAAAAATCATTTTTATTCACGGAACGCGTTAGAAAATTATTTTTAATAAATGGAATGCATTTGAAATTGAATTGTATAATAGGAATGTATTAGGAAATTATATTTAATATAAGAATGCACAGTAAGTTGAATTTTATTTTTGAAATACATTGGAAACTTATTGTTGCTATAGTAATTCATTGGATAATGATTTTTACTATAGGAATGAATTGGGAAATGATTTTTACTATAGGAATGCATTGGAAAATGATTTTTACTATAGGAATGAATTGGGAAATGATTTTTACTATAGGAATCCATTGCAAAATGATTTTTACTATAGGAATGCATTGGAAAATGATTTTTACTATAGGAATGCATTGGAAAATGATTTTTACTATAGGAATGCATTGGAAAATGATTTTTACTATAGGAATGCGTTGAAAAATTATTTTTACTATAATAATGAATTTAAATATATTTTTTACTCTAAGAATGCATTGGGAAATAACTTTTGATATAGGAATGCATTGTAAAGAAACTTTTATAATCGGAATTATTAAAAAATGATTTTATTATTGGAATATATTGGAAGGTTATTTTTATTAAACGGCAATCATTGGAAAATGATTTTATCTTTTAGCTTTGATCACAGCCTTCATTCTGTCAGGCATTGACATCACAAGCTTCTTTAATGTATCTAGTGGTATCTCCTGCCAAGCAGCTTCTATTTGTTCCGAAAGTGTGTCTTACGAAGCTTTATCAATTTCTTCCAAAATATCCCATAGATGTTCAACAGAGTATTTTCAAAATAATTTGTTTTATAGAAAATAGAAAAATTAAATATAACTTCTTTTTCATAAATTTCTTTGACACCTAGTTTTAAATAATTAATATTTATTAGCAATTTACTTGGCTTTTCATCCTGTATTTGACTTTTAGTGAGGTTTTTAAGAAAATCATGCCTGTCCTAATATTTTGCACACTACCGGTAGTGTGCAAAAATATTAGGACAGGGGTGATTTTAAAATTTGTTTTGATGCCTCATAAAAGATAGAATAGTTCTTGTCACAATACTTTTGCACATTACTATATATATATATATATATATATATATAGTTTCCCTCCTGTCACGGTCATGTAGAGAGAAACCAGCGAGGTAGCTTCGGTGCAGTTCAACTACCAGTTATGAAAGCTCTTGCCGCGTGTTCGCTCTAGAACAGTGCCTTAATTTATTCTTTTTGCAATCATTATGTCGTCGCGTAGTGAAGAATATATATCCTGTTTATCATAATAAAGTCCGTTGTGCATTAATTTGTACATTTAAATTAAACTTATGTGGATTTCATCACAAGTGGCACTCATACATAAAAAAGGCATATGTTTCCGACGTTTAAAAACGGTCATCTATTACTTTATTACGCGTGACACATATCTGAAGAATGAAATCAAACTCCAATTTACATACATGTGCATTTATTTTTGTTCTATATATATATATATTTATATCTGTGTGTAAGTGCGTAAGTATTTCTTTTTCTCCTTATATATATATAAATATATATAGCTCCAATAATATATATATATATATATATATATATACATAGCTCTAATATATATATATATATATATATAGCTCTAATATATATATATATAGCTCTAATATATATATATAGCTCTAATATATATATATATAGCTCTAATATATATATAGCTCTATATATATATATATATATATATATATATAGATCTAATATATATATATATATAGCTCTAATATATATATATATATATATATATATATAGCTCTAATATATATATATCTCTAATATATATATATATATATATAGGTATATATATATATATATATAGCTCTAATACATATATATATATATATATATATATATATATATATGTAGCTCTAATATATATATATATAACTATATATATATATATATATATATATATATATATATATATAAGTGTTAAATATAACAAAATAAACTCGATACGTAAAGGCACAAATTTATTCGCCTGAAGAGTCAATCTTAGACTCGAAACACGTGTAGCGTCACAAATACCATTATGGACTCTTAAAATATCATAACATGTATAATAGCAACAACAATAAATATACACTTTAAACAAAACGTTCACGGCCTTTTACACGTTTTAATCTATACTAATTTCACTCGTTGGAACAAGCCTATTTATTTTTCTTATATATATATATATATATATATATATATATATATATATATATATATATATATATAAAAGTGTTTCTTTGTCTCCTTTATAAACACACACACACATACATATATATACATATATATATATTGTCAAGCTCAGAGCAGTAACCTGTGAGGAAACAGCTAATAATCCTCTCAAATATTTTGACGGCAGGGATACACTTGTTGCATAATATTCTAAATTCATCCCTCATTATTATCATCAAAATATTTTACTAATTATTTTTATTATTACTCAGATTTGAACAGAGATACATACATATGAAGTTAGATATAAACTTGGAGAAATGTGTACAGGTTTTTATCAACATATATATTTTGAATGGAATAGAAATTTCAAGTTTCTTTTTATAAAAAAAAAAGAAAAGAAAACGTGCAGGAACGTAGAGAATTCCTCACAGTAAAAGAAGTGTCGTCTGGAGACAGTTGTTTTATAATGGTAAAAACTTATTGACAGCCGATTGCCATCTCTCAATTTGTGTTCCTCTTATAAGCAGTGCATTACAGACAAAAGCTGGCAAATGTGGGGCATGTTTTGAAACTTTGACACAGGATGTGTCAACTCATTTTTGTCATTCATTTTCAAATTCATTAACACCAATGTATTTTTCTCTTTTTTATTAATTTTATCCATTTTTTTTTTTTGCACACATTAATCTACTTCATTTTTTTTTTATAACTTCACCTTCTTTTTCTGATTTTTTCTCCTTTTTGTCTACACCTTAATCTTTTTGCTTTTTTCTCTATACCTTCATATTTGCAGTATTTACATTATTCAGACAATTGTCCTCATCTTTTGTTGCCATTTGTACGACTTTTCGGCCGTTGTACCCTCCAGCCTTCTTCAGGTGTTAAGAATTTCGAACCGAATCCTTTATTACGATCACTGGAGGATGTGGACTCCATTCTTTGCGGGAAACCTCGATTGGAAGTAATGAGTTATCTCCCTCTAATCCTGCAAGTTATTTGTTCACCGCTGTAGCCTGGTATTGAACTCAAAACTCTAAGAGTCAAGCCATTAACTAATCAACGTCTATATCCACTAGGCCATGTGTCGTAACCAAGGACAACCAATGTCCAACAGAAAAAAAAGTAATTTAAGCGCTCTATACGTGGAGGGGGTGCACAAAAAGGGACTCCTCCCAGCACAATAGTCAAAACAAGACAGTGGGTGTATGTTGAAATGGTATTGTTTGCCCCCTTTAACATAATTCATGTCCGCCGCACACCTGAGCCACTTATAACCACACTAGCAGGATAGCCCGGCACTGCTGGGGCTTAATGAAAGCTTTAAAACTAATCCATGGTCCTGGAGCTCAGACTCAGCCTAAAGAATATTTGAAATAATAAAATAATTGCGATAATTTACCAATCGCACCTTGTATACATATATATATATATACTAGCAGTATAGCCTGGCATTGCTCAGGTGTAATGAAAGCTTTAAAACTAATCTTTGGTCCTGGAACTCAGACTCTTTGAATGTTGGCACGAAAGACTAAAAAGCAATAGTTGTTTCTAGTTAAAGCGAAACCGTAGACTGAAAGAAAAATGAATGGATGTAAGTCAAATTTTGATTTCCTGGTATCGATATCAAATAAGTTTTTGTCGTCCTAAACTGAATTTTAAAGGCTAAATAAGTCCTTTGAGTAAATGGTATCATGGCTGCCACTAAGAACTACAATTATACCTACTTAGAACCAAACCCGAAGCAAAAACTAAAATAAAAGGGCTGAAAAAGATACAGAAACACAGGCAGATAAACAGACACACACACACAAACATCTTGCCTTTTATATATATATATATATATATATATATATATATATTATCGATTTTCTGCACTATTGTAAGAACTGCAACCTTGAAACTTCTGAATATCGTTTCTTATGTCTTTGTCTATGAGTTTATCAAATTTGATTCAAATCGGACCATTCCTTCTATAACCCGATTTTTTCGAGTATCGATTTTCGATATTTATCGGAGGTACCTCGACACAAAACCTAGCTAAGAACACTCGCAGACGCTTATAGTACAACTGTGTAAATGTTCAATAAAATCGGTTCAGCTGTTTCGGAGTCTATAGGTAACGGATACACACACATATAGACAAAGTTTCATTTATAAATAAGTTTTAGATTCAAAATTCTCTGGTTTTAGAAAAATTGCGAGGATCCTCTACATCTTCGTTATTCAGTTTCTTTCATCAAGGGAGTTCAGTGAGGCTGCTGGTGTCTAATACCCTGGAAGCATCAGGGGGACTGATGACCCGCTTCTTAGCTCTCCCTTTTTTAGCAACGACTCAGCATCCCCATCTTCCTTTATATACTTGTGAAAGGCTTTAGCTTATGTGGTACGACACTCAACTGGGTGATTTTTCGCTATCTGTCCGTGCTGCTGACAGGCCAATTACAGAGGCATATTAAACGCCAGCAGCAGCAATTCCAAAGGCCGCCCTTTCTAGACAAGAAGAGCAGGGGTGACAAGTTGTTTTTCGGCTGGTCACGATGACCAGCATTTTCCTGGCGCAAAAGTCCCATCACTTGGGGATGGACACGAAAGACAAAGGATCAACCATCAAGTCAAAGTTCAATTCATTTTTCTTTCAGTCTACGGTTTCGCTTTAACTGAAAATAATTTTTGATTTTAAGTTTTTCGTGTCAACGTTCAAAGAGTCTGAGCTCCAGGACCATGGATTAGTTTAAAAGCTTTCATTACACCCCAGCAACGCCGGGGCCGGGCTATACTGCTAGTATATATATATATATATGAACGGATCCTACACAAAATTAATAGACAAAACTTGTCTATATTATTCAATGAAACCTGCATTAATGAAAAAATGCTGCCAAAATACACACAATTTAAATTACATGATCCAGCAGCCCAACACACCATCACCACCTTGAAATATAAATGGAGCCTTGTGAAAAGGCAAATTGAAATAGCGAAAGAAAATCTTGACACATTATACAAGAACAAACATGACCTCTACAACAAACTGAAAGATATAACTACCTCAAACCAACTAGAAGAAATAATACTCAGACTATCCAAAATCACCGCAAAATCTGAAGCTGAACACCGTGCTAAAATTGTCAAAAAACTTAATTCACTATACAATGGCACGATCACTCTTCCCAAAAAATTCGATACATTCATAAATCTTTCCAACCACCAACTAACTAAGCACCAAGAAGAATTACTCAACCTTGGACCTAACTGCCATATATACCGTAAGTATAACCAGCTTACTAAAAAAATTGAAATAGAAACGCTCTATCAAAGCATCACTAAATTACAAGATGAAAAACTTATAACCGTTAAACCCGAACTGAAAGATCTACTTAAGGCTGAGGCAATCAAAGATCGCCATGATAAAAGCAGAAGCTCCTCAAAAATTCTATCGAAACAACTAAAAAGTGCCGCGCACGAACTACGCAACCACCTTCACATAATTGTAAAAAAAGCTGACAAGGCTAACATCTTTGTTGTACTTAACAAATCAGATTACAACACAAAACTCAACCATATACTCCATGACCACACAAAATTTAAAAAAATTAACAAAAACCCGACACACCAACTAAAATCTAAACTTAATAAACTCATTAGTGCTAACAACGCTGATCAAAATTCCTTAGAACTCCCTAAAATTATTGGTGACTATAAACCTGGTTACATATACGGAACCATAAAAACTCATAAACCTAACTATCCTCTCCGCCCTATCATATCCCAAATTCCTACTCCTGTATACCAGTTAACTAAACATATTAACCAGCTTATCACACCCTACCTTCCGAGTAAATACAGCATAAAGTCAACCCTAGAGGCAATTCAAATCCTCAAGAGTGAAAAACCTAATAATGAAATCATAGCTTCACTTGATGTGGAAAACCTTTTTACTAATGTACCCGTCAGGGAAACTATTGATATAATTATAAGAAATGTTTACAGTAATCCTTCATTACCCCCACTCAAAATTAATCCCAACATCCTAAGAAAAATTCTACTAGCTTGTACTACTGAAGTGCCTTTTGTTGATCCAAACAACACTATATATATACAACGTGACGGAGTCTCCATGGGTTCAGTGCTTGGTCCGATTTTTAGTAATTTCTACATGTCTAACCTTGAAAATACTACCTTTGCAAAATTTACAAAACCATCAATATATCTAAGATATGTTGATGATATCCTACTATCAATTAAAAATACTAATGAAATCTTACAACTTCAAAAACAGTTTCAAAATAACTCAGTTTTAAAATTTACTTATGAACTTAGCAAAGATAACAAAATTCCTTTTCTTGATATATTAATTAACACTGACAACAATAAATTTACTATCTCACCGTATCAAAAACCTACTAATAAAAATCCCTCCACACTCAATTATATTAGTGAATGCCCCCACTATTACAAAATAGCCATTATAAAAAATCTATTATACCGTGCAAAAGTCAATTCATCTACAAATCAGATCTTCTACAGTGAACTAAAAAACATAAAACAGACACTCATCAATAATAATTTTCCCAACTACATAGTTGATGAACAAATACATTACTTTCTTAAAAAGCTTAACATGGAAAAAACAACACATGATACTAACCCAACCAATCCTAAACATATCACTCTCTTATACCGTAGCCAGATGCACTCCAACTACCAACTAGATGAAAACATCCTAAAAAAACTCATAAATACTAATATTTCTCCGACAGACTCTAACAAAAGAATTAAGTTCATTATATATTACACTAAATCCACTACATCTAATTCATTTGTCCGCAACGACTCTTCCCCCACCGTTAGTGATTTGCAAAAGACCAATGTAGTATATAAATTCATATGTCCATTTAGAGAATGTATCTCTAACAACCTCAATAATATCTACATCGGCCACACCACAAATTCGCTCTCACGGCGTCTGACGTTGCACTTAAATAAAAATTCAAATATATTCCGTCATTTAGAACAACACGGTTATCAACGCACACTTCTGAGAAAAACGCTTGTTGATAACACGTACATACTCAAACAAGAAAATAATAAGCAGAAACTAAAAATCCTCGAAGCACTCTACATTAAACAGTTTAAACCTGGTTTGAATACAATCAATTTCGATATTTCCAACAACGTACTCAAATGTCTGTAATCAGACCAGGGACCACAACACCACTATTTTGTCACTGTCTTCGGCCATCCGCCACGGTAGGGATGGACTTATATTTTCAATTCAATTATCTTTATTGTTAATAGCTTAAATGTTCTATGTTTACTGTGTGTTATTATTTACTCTTTGATAATGGCTTATGTGAGCCGAAAGCTTAGACCTGATAAAAAATTCAACAAATACTGTGATTTTTTGTTGTCTTTTAACGACATCACCATCAAGTATATCAGACGGTATGAACGGATCCTACACAAAATTAATAGACAAAACTTGTCTATATTATTCAATGAAACCTGCATTAATATATATATATATATATATATGTTTCTTTGTCTCCTTTATATATATATATATATATATATATATTATATAATAAAATCGTCGGTGATGGTGGATTTTATAATATTTCAGTTTGAATGACCTCTCTGAAGATGGCTCATATGAGCCGAAAGCTTAGAAGAAAACTAATAAATAATTATCCAAATGTTGGAGAATTTTTGTCATTATTTTCAACTGAAATTAAAGCGAAAATACGACGTTTAGAACGGCTCATGATTAAACATAATAGACATTCATTGTCTCTTATATTTAACAGCATATGTTTAGAAAAAAAAAAAAATATATATATATATATAAGTGTTTCTTTGTCTCCTTTATACACACACACACACACATATATAATCACTCTTGGGAAGCTCAGAGCAGTAACCTGTGAGGAAACAGCTAATAATCCTCTCAAATATTTTGACGGCAGGGATACACTTGTTACATAATATTCTAAATTCATCCCTCATTATTATCATCAAAATATTTTACTAATTATTTTTATTATTAGTCAGATTTGAACAGAGATACATACATATGAAGTTAGATATATAGATATAAACTTGGGAATGGACATGAAAGACAAACGATCACCCATCACGTCAAATGTTCCATCCCCAGCTCAGGTTGTTGGAGGATGCACCCGGTAAAGAAACCAGCCAGAATCTCCGCAGCTATCTACGGAAATTCTGCTATCTACGGAAATTCTGCTACTTCGACACTCGTATTCGGTATCAACATGTCTTTAGTTATTAGCTCTTTCCGTGCGACATCTACACAATCTTTGAGTGTGGCAGCAGTACGTCCCACACGAGAAACTCGTCCCAATTGCTTGTATTGGGCACATTTTGCGGGGAAGGGTTAATCCTTCACTTAAAAAAATAAATAAATCAATCAAAGAAAATAAACCTTTCTCGTGCTTAGAACTCAAATCGATAATTGTTTATTGAAGAAACTTACCTTTTTTCATGTTATCGACCAGAAAAAATCGGACTACATCTCACCCCTTGCCACCGTTCTCCTATCTGATTCACCGCTGAATGACTTGAGGCGTAGGATACTTATTTCCGCCTATTTACTTCCTTTGAGCAATTATTCAATGATTTGTTTCCGTGCGACTTCTACACAATCTTTGAGTGTGGGCAGCAGTACGTCTCACAAGAGAAACTCGTCCCAATTGCTTGTATTGGGCACATTTGGTTGGGGGAGGGGGTAATTCTTCACTTAAAAGAATAAATAAATAAATAAAATAAAATAAAATAAACCTTTCTCGTGCTTAGAACTTAGAATTAGAGAATTTAGAATTTTTTCTTCTGTGAGACTCAAACCGTTTTACTTTTATTGGATTAGTCTGCTTTTAAAAGCAGACCCAAAAAGGTCTTTTATTAACAGGCGACTGGTAAATTTTTAATTTGTTCTCCGAAGGCCTTTACCCTGTCAAATCTTTCCAAAACATCCTTAATTCCGTGCAAATGTATATGCTGAACTCAAATCGATAATTGTTTATTGAAGAAACCTACCTTTTTTTCATGTTATCGACCAGAAAAAAATCGGACTACATCTCACCCCTTACCACTGTTCTCATATCTGATTCACCGATGAATGACTTGAGGCGTAGGATACTTATTTCGGCCTATTTACTTTCTTTGAGTAATTACTCCGCGATTTGTTTGATTTCGGAACTCAATTTTCGCGTAGTAATTGCAAAAAGGAAGTAAATCGGCCGAAAAATAGACAAACTACGCGTGAAGTCATTCTGCAGTGAATAACATTTTTGAAAGTTGGTTACAGTTCGATATTTTACTGGTCGTTAACTTGAAAAAACGTAGGTTTCGTCAATAAACAATTATCGATTTGGGTTCAGCATTTACATTTGCACGGAAATAAAAAGATTAATGTCAAACTTGAAGCGGAAAAAATATTATTTAGTATTTAGATTCGATTACGGCAGAGAAAAAGAAATGCTCACAAAAATATACTAGAAGTTAAATTACATCAAAACTTAAATGCGAAAAAAATAATACAAAATATATTGCAAATAAAAAAGTTCTTTCAAATATGAAAAAAAATTAAATTTCGTGGAAAAAAATAAATGAATAAAGTCAGTCAGTTAAGTGATACATGCTTGGGCGATCATGTCTCGAAAGAGAAATGACTGACTGGGCAGAAGATTATCCCGCAGTAGGTTGCCATTGCTTTCTGCGGTAGACTGGTTGCCGACCAAGGCTATAGAACCCAATCTGTCCTGCTATTTAACCCATAACTGGAAGGAAGAGACGGATTAATACCTTTCTCAAGGTATTAGGAAATTCGCGTAAGTGAATGTAATCGATTCAACTGGAATTCGAACTCGGCTCCCCGGTTTCTCGTTCCGAGCCGATATCCACTGTACCACAACGCACATCCTTTACCGGCGGTAAAAAAAAATTAAATTAGAACTTTCTTTTCGCAAACTATAAAAATTAACTTTAAAATACGTGCGAAGAGTTTAAACTAAAAACAACAGACTTTAAGAAATTAAAATAAAATAAATCTGAATATTAAAAAAAAATAAATTGAATTGAATAAATTCGGTTGAAACCGAATTACAAGAAAAATAAAATAAATTTAAACTAAAATTGTCAAAAGACGTGAGGCAGATCAAGAACAGTCTGGTTAAGATCGGAGGGAGATTTTGTGTTTTGTTTAATTACATATCAACCTTAAATGGGTTATTTAATGCCAAAAAAAAAAAAGGTAGGGTTTTAAGGTAATTTTTTTAATGTTCAGTTATAGTGAGAAGCTGTATATAGTCAGATTTTGATGAAAAGGTTTTTTATTTTATTTTAGAAAACTGAAGATGTCTTCTAGTTTTATATTCAAAAATGTATTGCTAGTAATAATTTTTCCTTAAAAAAGTATGGTAATATTTTTTCCTTCAAAAATGTATATTTTTCTATGAAAGTCTATTTTTATACTTCCATAGTATTTTGACCCCAGTTTTGGAATTAGTTATTTGCCCATAGCTGGGACCTAAAAGGTGCTACCACTCAGTGTCAGGGTGGGCCTGGGAACAACAGCAATTAAGAGGTGGTTTCACACCCCTCACGACCACCCAATCATAGGTCTTGCTACCGGATGCAGTTACGAAGGGAGAGAGTTCGACTATCAAGAAAACAAAATGACCGAAACAAACCAAAAAAAAAAAATTAAAAATTGACAGATCTAGCGTAAAAAAAAATTAAACTAAAAAAATTAAAAAGTGTTGAAAACCTTTGTTTTGTTTTTGTTTTTTTGTTATTTTTTTATTTATTTATTTTTTTTATTTTATTTTATTTTTTTTTTTTGCTTTGTTTCGTTTTTAAGAATAAGTAAAAACTGAAGCCAAAAAAAATCACTAGTACAAGAAATAAAAAAACGTTGCCCCAGAAAAAAAAAAACGTGAAAATAAAAATACTGGGGAGGGTAAATGAAACCTAGAATGATTAAACGGGAGACAAGAAAAGTTTACTTAAACTTCATTAAATTAAAAAGCCTTTCTTTTCTAAATAAAACTCTCATCACAATAGTAGTATGTAAAATATGAACACAAAAATAAAAGACAATAGTTTGGTTAAGACCAGAAAAAATGAAGAAAAATGGCAGTGAAAATGAAAAGAAAAAATTCAGTCTAAGCAATATATATTTAAGCAAAAAGTACGATAAGCCGCGAACGTTTTGTTTAAATATACGAATAAATTCAATACCTTTAATCGACATAAAAAGTAAATCAAAATATTTGCAACAAGACTTCAAGGATAACACCAAAACCGGTGTCGGATCAGTGTACAATATTTACTGCATTAAGAAAAACAATTTTGGCACAAGGCCGAAAAGAGGAGGAGTAGAGGGTGGTACACACACTGTATTTATTTTGTAAAAATTACAAAATTGTGGCACAAAGCCGAAAAGGGGAGGGGGAAAGGTTGGTTCTCGCTTAACTATCCTATACCTAGCTAAACACTATCACGACCCATTCACCACAAGAACCCATCCATTACCTCCCAATCCTTCATACACCACAATACCACATATTTACAAGGGGCACCTAAAAAGCTAGGGGTGGGGAATGTCGGGTCCGTGTACTATGACGATTCTCAGTATTATGCCATTTGGTCGAGTCCATGTGACACTCTGAAGAAGTGTGGATATCTCCATAGCACAACTGTAACAGTCATTAACCCGAGGCGCCCTCTGGACTTTAGGAGTTGGCACGTTTACAACTGTATTAATGTCAGTATCTAATGTTTTACGTTTCAGTAAATGGTGAATCTAGGGCACCTCGAGGTGGTGTAATGGTTAGCAAGCTTGTCTCGCTAGCACTATTGCAATTAAGTAGTGAGTTCGATCCTCACTTGGTGCCCCATACTTTCGGCCTTGTGCCACATCTAAGCTGCGCTTAGTAAATTATATAACACTGTCAGACCTCTGCCTTCGGGTAGAGGGCGCTCTCTGCTTCCGAGCAGAGAGCACAAACCTAGTCGTGGTTCCGCCGAAGGATAGAAGCACGACTGGGCAAAGATAGACAGACATTTTTTGGCCCGGCTATATGGCCGGGAATACCCACTATAAAATGACCATGTGTCACATCCGGCCTTGCGTGGGAAGGCTAGTAAATACAGTAAATAGTGAATCTAATCTAAAACCAACAGTACGGTTTTTATCAGATTTGCTACTTGGACAATATTCTATAAGAAAAAAAAAGTATGAATGCAACAAAATATAGTCATGGTGCTGCGTGCTACAATAAACCATACCCGCCAGCAAGACCTCAGATCAGAAGTTTGGAGATTTAGGGAAAGGGTGAAACTACCTCCCACTTGCTGTTGCCCTCAGTTCTACACTGCCTCGAGCTCGTCGTAGATATTGGAAGGTAGTTAAGCACCAAACTAGGTTCAAAAACATTATGAAAGTACAAAATATATATTTTTATAGTGAGAATACAAGTTTGGGAAAGCAAGAGAAAAATGACGAACAATACATTTTTTTTTTTTTTTTTTTTAAACAAAAATACCAAATTTTTCTTAAATTTCGACCTCAAATGGTCCATAAGTTTATATGTTGTTAAAACAAACTGTGTCACATTCTGTGCGAATTGTTATACAGATACCGGTTATTTTTTTTAATTTGAACAAGATGGCCGCTAGTGTCTTTAAGCTAGAAGCATCGAATGTCGGTTTTATTTTGGTTGAAGAGCTACCTTTTTGAAATTTGGTGATGACATCTTGAGGTAGGAAAAACGTTTAATTATTTTCATTTTATTAATTATTCGATTTTTTTTTTCTTTTTTTCCGGATCTTTTCAATTAATTCACTTCAAAATAAAAACTGAATATTTATTAAAATTCACATCAAGTTTTCTGGCCCTTCCATTGCACTCCTGTTGGGTTCAAATGCGGATGACGCTCGTTCGCTATTCCTAAATGTGCTATCTATGTTTGCGCTCACCCCGATAAACAAGACAGAAACAGATTTTTTTTTTTTTTAATTGTAAAAATTCCGGTAAATTTTCGTTTTAAATCCCGAAGGCTTCCCCCTCACTTCAAATTTATTCAAAATAGCATTATATCTGTGCAAATGTATATGATGAACTCAAATCAACAATTAGTTATTGAAGAAATTTACCTTTATTAATCTTAACGACCAAAAAAATCGAACTTCATCTCGCACTTTTTGTCTCCTGTAACTCTCACGAAGTCATGTAAATAGGCCGAAAATAGACAGAAATTTGTTGTCCTACGCCGAAAGTCGTTCAGCAGTTAATTACATGACTGCGTTAGAGTTACAGGAGACAAAATGAGCGAGATGTAGTTCGATTTTTTTCTGGTCAATAAAGGTAGGTTTCTTCCATAACTAATTGTTGATTTGAGTTCAGCATATACATTTGCACAGAAATAATGCTATTTTGGATAAATTTGAAGGGGGGAGCCTTCGGGACCTAAAACGAAAATGTACCGAAATCAAAAATACATTTTATTTTTTAAGTAAATTTTCATTCGGACAGTTGGAGTTGTTGAGAAATTGCGCGTCCATGGAAATTTCAGAATGGTTCTTAAAATTGAGAATTGGAATTTCTTCAGTGATCTACGCCATATTAAAATACTTCAAATAGAGAAACGACTCTAACACTAGCAGAAAACTAGATCAAGCGACGTAAGTTAGCGTCCCTGCTACTGTACCGAATAATTTGATTAGATATTTATTGTACAAAATACAATTGTGGCACAAGGCCAAAATGGAGGAGAGGGGCAAAAACTCAGGTTGATCTTCAGTACCTGTCCTATACCTAGCTAAGCTAATCCGACTCACGACCCAAACATACTTTACAATTTTCTCATCCACCACAAGAACTTGTCCATCAGCATTCAATCCTTCATATACCAAAATACCTCAAACATACCAGGGACCTACAAAAAACCCCAAATGACTATAAAAAAATTATTTACAATAAATAAAAAATATATAAATATATATATCTATAAATTCATATGTAGGGAGGAGTATGGCACAAATCCTCAAAACAAAAATTCAACTAAAAATACAAACAGAAACCATGATGTTAGTTGGACCCAACCAACTCCCAAAACAAAGGTCACTGTATTCTGTCCTTTAGGACAAAATCAAGCGGCACCAGATACTTTGGTTATAAGAATACAAACTGATTATTATTTATAAAAGAAGGATTAAATCCAGCTGAAGATAAGTTTTATAATTCCGAGTTCTCCGGCAGTTACTTTTTCAAAAATATGCTCAATACAACAAATATTGTAGAGCATAATATAATTTAATTTGTTTTTTTTTTTTTTAATTTAAAACTAATATCGTTTGCATTGCGACACAGAAATTTCTGTTTCGAGATTTTTACCTCATCATCAGGCAATATTAGATCATTGTTGTGAAAATGGTTTTCCTTTGACTATAAGAAACAATGTGCTTGCTATTTATAGATGTGGGAAGACAAAAAGAAAATTGTGTGTGTTCAATTCCATTAATCAGAATAGAGATCCACTTTAAATTTGGAAAAAAAATAGTTATATTTTGGGGAATATATGAAGGATATATATATATATATAACATATATATATATATATATATATATATATATATTCATCATCCACATATAAGCCAGTTTCGCTGTATCACAGCTGATCAGTGTGGCTAGACATCCACTTACTTCTGGCCGCGATCGAAACTCGACCTGTGTGTGAGAGAGAGAAAAGTAATTAACCTTTTCAGCAGCAGGGGCAATTTTCGGCAAAGGCATACACTCCGAGGTGTGTGTGTGTGTGTGTGTATATATATATATATATATATATATGGGTTATGTAGCAATCGGAGTCTAACCGTACTGATGAGCTGTGATACAGCGAAACAGATCTGTCTGCGGATGACAATATTTACGCTCTCACACCCTGATTGAGCACTCTAGAAGAAAGGTAGACTTTGAAAAACAGTAGCCACTCTAGCGTGTACGAATCGCTAATTCAGTAAAAATGAATTGGAGCACTCTAGCTATTGGGCGCGTAATATGATATGCGCTAAAAAGTCTGCCTTCTTCCACCGAACGCATCGTGGCCCAGGGGTAGAGTCGCCGACTGACGCCATATCGGAAACAGATCTGTCTGCGGATGACTATATATAATGGCAGACTTCGAAAAAGCAGTAGCTTCTCTAGCATCTACGCATCGTTCATTCAGTAATGAATTAGAACACCCTCAGCTATTGGCATGTGTATACATGATATATCACACGCTAAAAGTTTGCTTCCTTCTACCGATGGCCCATAGCTCAGAGGTAGAATCGCCGACTGACGCCCATTCGGTCGGGTTTCAATCCTGTGTAAAAAAAAAAAAAAAAAAAAAAAAAAAAATCTGATGTCTAACCGTATTGAGCTGTGATACAGATCTGTCTGCGGATGACTATATATATATATATATATATATATATATATATATATATATACACACACACACACTAGCGTACATAAATATTTTATAGAATTTAGTTGTTAAATATAAGTTAAAAAATTCAGTTAGTTTTACTCCAAATAAAGCATATATATTAACTATTTCTATAACCTCCTTTTATATACCGTTTTCCTTTTGGACGTAGACGATCATGACCCTCCACATCTTCCCAGCATTTATAGCTCTTCATACTATTTGTCTTAGCATTTCTCCTAAGCTCTGCTCTGCCATCCATTTGCTTAAGCGTTGTCAAGCGTTGTTTTCCACTGTATCTCTTTCCTTCTATCTCCAAGCCTTCCTTCCTCTTTACGTGTCCCACAAACTTCAGCTGTAGAGTTCCTAAACTTATCGATACGTAAAAAAAATAAGCTTTTTTTTTTTTATCGACCAAAAAATTCATAGAAAAAGTAGTCCATGGGTTGTGCGTTGTGGTGCAATGGATATCGACTCGGAACGACATATCGAGGTGCTGAGTTCGAATTCCAGTTGAATTCATGGCATTCACTTTCGGGTTAATACCTTTTCCAAGGGTATTTGTGCGTCTCTTCCTCCTCCAATTATGGGTTAAATAACAGGACAGATTGGGTTCTATAGCCTTGGCTGGCAACCAATCTACCGCAGAAATCAATGGCAACCTAGTGCGGGATAATCTCTGCCCAGTCAGTCATGTCTCTTTCGAGACATGATCGCCCAAAGCGTGTATCACGTATGGCATTTAACTGACTGAATGAATGTAATACTTAAAAATATAAGTAAAGTTTCTACTGGGCAAAAAGTGGGGGGTCAGTTTTCTATTGTTATTAATAACCTGAGCCCCCATTAATTACTACTTATTAATACAATCCGTCTCTTTCCCCTTCAGCTATAGTTTAAAGAGCAGGATAGAAAAATCTTCTGCCCAGTCAGTCATGTCTCTTTCGAGACATGATCGCCCAAGCGTGTATCACGTATGGCACTTAACTGACTGACGCCTATATTGTTGATTTTAAAAAAAAGTTAATAGCTGGAAACACAAGTAAAATTCTACTGGGCAAAAAGTGGGGGATCAGTTTTCTATTGTTATTAAGTAATAAACTGATCCCCCATTAATTACTACTTATTAATACAATCCGTCTCTTATCCCTTCAGCTGTAGTTTAAAGAGCAGGATAGAAAAAAATCTTCTGCCCAGTCAATCATGTCTCTTTCGAGACATGATTGCCCAAACATGTATCACGTATGGCAACTGACCGGTCTATGGGTAAAAAAAAGCTTGAGTATCTTCTTTGCCACTTAGGTTTCAATGGCAGGTTGAATGCGGGTGTGAGGGAGTTAAATTATCGCATGGGTTAAGCATGGGTTAAGCATCAAGACTCGATACGAGAACCAAAATTCAATCTAGTCACGTTACACACACCGCCTGTTTGTTTTTATCATTAATTACTTCTTTTTTTAATTTTATTATTTCGATTTTTGATTGGTCATTAGGTCTTCTGAACTACATAATCGATAAATCGATAGAGAATCGACTTTTTTTCTTTCGGTGTCGAGGCGAAGTGGGTTAGATTTACAGTAGGTACCTCCATTACGTCACAAAAATCCATCATAAAAAAAGTTTAAAAAGGTTAAAAACTTAATAAAGGAAATTTTTCTATCCAAAACGTTTATAATATTATGAAGAGGAAAGATCAAAGTAAAATTTAATTATTTTATAAAATTTTTTAATCCCTTTTAACATTTTCGAAATTTTGTCAGAAAATTTTGTTTTTGATTTGGAGTTAGCGTGGTTAAAAATATTACGTCTATGTTATAATTGATTACGTCATTTTTTTTTCTTCACTCACTTTTTCGTTTCTGAACACATTAATTAGGAAATTCTCGCAAAAATCAAATATTTGTCGGATTTTAATGAAACTTTCAGTACTCATTAACAAATGAATAAAATTATTTTTGAAATTATTACCTTCTTAAAATTTTGATGAAAACAATTTTTTTTAAGTCTGTTACCCCCCCCCCTTCAAGTAAATTCATGAAATTTTAATAATTTTAATGAATTTTAATAAAAAAAACAGCATAGTATAAAGAAAAAAGGTCCTAAACTTAATAAAAATGAATTTTTCCATAAAAAAAATGTTTATTATTAAGAGGAAAGATCAAAGTATCTCTTACTCCTTTCTAAAACGTTCGGAATTTTAATAAAAATCTTGTTTTTATTTTCGTCAACAGGGAGTTAAATCTTTACGAGTTTACAATAGAAAATGTAATGTTAATTTTTTTTTTTTTCGGTGACAAACACATTAATCTGGAAATTCTTGCAAAAACCAAATAATTGTTGGATTTTAATGAAACTTTCAGGACTTACTCACAAATGAATGAAATTATTTCTAAAATTATTATTCTTAAAAAATGTTGGTAAAAAATATTACATCTGTTACCCCCACTTCCACGTAAATTCATTAAATTTCAAGAAATAAAATTCTGTAGGCGAAAATGGGTTTTATTAGTTAAACGCGTGACTCATTGCGAAATGTAAGTCATGTATTATTTTTTAAAACCATTTAACCCTCTTTTACAGAAAATCTACTCTGAATAGTAAAAAAAATGCAATAAAACTGACATTATTTGGATAAGTTTTTAATTACTTTAATAAATAATATAAATTTCAGACATTTATAGTCTGAAAAAAAAATCATTTTTTTCCAATTAATAAAATTTTAAAAGAACTGTTTTCATTTTTCTTTTAATAATA
The DNA here is from genome assembly GCA_037127315.1 of Ascarosepion bandense. Taxonomy (NCBI): domain Eukaryota; kingdom Metazoa; phylum Mollusca; class Cephalopoda; order Sepiida; family Sepiidae; genus Ascarosepion; species Ascarosepion bandense. The sequence continues at coordinate 287,421 of JBBBDQ010001813.1, forward strand.
ATAAAAATTTATAAAGTTCCAAATATATCTTTTAAAATATTTCCAAGACTTTTAAACATTAGGCTTATAGGTTATGAAATGACTATTTACTAATCGGAAATTGAAAAGTTTAATACAAATCATCTAGCCATTGTATTTTTAAAATAATTAAAAAATTTTTGTGTGTGTGTATTTGAAGTGTTTTATTTTTTTACTTTATTTTTTTTTTTTTTTTTTTGTATGATAATTTTTATGCGTACATTAAAATGTGATGTGTTTCAGGGTTTCTTCTCCTTACCGGAAAAAAATGTACAGTTATGTCACTTGTGATTTCCATACGCTTATCTCATCTGTCGACACATTTCAATTGCAGTACAAAGTTCAACTCTGTGCCTAAGAAATAGTTTTATTCCAAATTTCATGCTATAAATAAATAATTGGGCAAATCAGATTAATTTAACATTAAATTTGCTAATTTTTCAAAAATAATGGGTCACATCTATATTTTATTTTTGCAAGATTTTTTTAGAACCGAAACTTTAACTTATTTACAAATGTGCCGATAGCTCAAAAATGGCCGAAAAACTTTATAAAATCCAAGTTTTAGATTCCAATTAATATCATTTCTGGTTGAAATATTGCAGTGTATTTTGCTTACTGAAAATAATTTAATCATTTTAGCTTTCAATTAAAACTAAAATAAAAGTTTCAAGAAAACTTATTTTTAAAGTTCAATTTAGAAGTTAGTTATCAAAAATGAGTGGAAGTACCTAGTCTAGTACTATTAATAGTGGCTCCCAAAACCATATGTTACCCTATGGTCGATAAACGATAATTATGGAACAATTGAAAATCTAAGAAAAAAAATGGCGTGAGGGAAAACACTCTTTAAACAGCCTAAAATTAAATACCAGTAGCTGTTTAATTTTAATCTATTTAAAGTTAAATTCCTAACCACAGGACAGTGGTTGTCTGGATTTTTTAACTTCTGGTTCAGTTTTTCCGGGAACCATCAAGTACCCACCATTGAAGTCCTATTAATAATGGGGAAAAAAGATTTGCTCTAATGTATACAAAACAGATTATAAGATCAAGTACGACAAGTTGGTGATGAATTTTCCTCTTGTGGCATTTTGTTGTAAAAAGAGGGGAAAATATGTGTTGGCAAAAACCAACCACAGGAAAGTATTCCAAACAGGCACACCAAATTCACACGTCTTAATCTCCGAAACTCTATTCTCACGCGAACGACGGCTTGAATAGCAACGATCCCATTATTTACGCTTCTCCCCCACTTGAGAGAGATGTGACATAAGGTCTTTTTTAACGTGGGGAACCTGAGCGCGTACGCCCAGGTACTGGTCAAAACATTACCTATCCACCGCGGTGGATAGGTTCAAAACCAGTCTTAATTTGGTGCCCGAAGGCCGGGGACGATCCCACTCCCTCAAACTGAGCATACCACGTTTTATGCACTCGACCTGGCTACCATTCAGCCATTGAGAGCTCAGCACAGTAAATATAAACGGCTACAGGCGACACCAATTCTGTTTACCACAAAGTGCTGTCCGATTCTCCAGCTGACCAACGCTCACCTATTCGCCGTCGCCACACTCCCTTACAAAACCTATATCCGACGCTGGCCCGTTTGGGTCGCCGAGGCAAGACACTGCTAGACATTTTTATCTGTGCTATTCTTTTACCTAAATCTGTCAGGATCATCATAAGGGCCATGACCTCAATACCACTAACCCAGAGTATGTTTGTTTGTTTTTTCTTTTTTTCTTTTTTTTAATCATATCACCTCGAGCAAGGCAGTAACGCCACATGTGCAGGGGGCTACGTAAGAGTGAAAAGACTAGAAAAGAGCCGGAAACCACATCCTAAACAGGGAACAAGGGATGAGCCTCTTCACCTGTTCAATAGACGTGGATGGTTCCGTTGTGATACAAACAGTAACTTTTGAGTTTCATTTAAAAGTATAGATATTTTTTACTCACAATTTCAATTACTTTTTTTTAAATAAAAAAAGATTATATCCTTTAAATATGTACATATCACATTGTACAATAAGTAGAATTCACTTTTTATAAGCTCGGGTGAAAGCTTTCAGATTAGCCTCAAAAATTTAAAATGTCCCAAGCATGGAAGGTGAATGATATTTTTACTAGCTTGAAATTAACAACGAAACTAGGTTCAAATTTGTCCAAAAAATACATGTTTAGTATGAACAAAGAATCGGGCCTATGACGTTAGGCAAGCTTTTCTTTTTCTTTTTTTTTTTTTTAATAAAATTTCAGTTTCTCTCAAATACACTAGGACATACAAATTTGAATTTCTTAATGAATATAAAAACTAACAGTTCAATTTAAAAACAAGATGAATAGAAAATTTAGAAACAGAAAATAAAATTTAAGATCTGTTTAAGCATGTTGCATATCTTTAAGATGATTTTTCCAAAGAAAGACCTTACAGCTTTGTCTATAATTCTCAAGGGCTTATACTTACCTGCTGTGTCAGGTGAAGATCATCATCTCTCAGTAGCGTCTCTGTCATTAGGCAGAGTGCAGTTCTGTTGTATCTCTGTCCGAGGACACATTCAACTGAGAAAAATTATACTGATAGTTGCCCGGTTCCGGTGGATAGTTCCGAGGCCATGCCACTTCGTTGTATCAAAGCGGTTGACCGTTGGTCGCCACCGGGACCAACTCCACCGGTGGTTGCGGGGACTGGGTAATTTTTAGCCCTCAGCTGCGTACGCGTTCGGACTCCCCACATAAAACTTCGACCTTGTGTCATATCCACGTCTTAGTGGAGGGGACGAGGTAAATATCTATACTTCTCAAAGAAAACATGGCCAATTGGATATCGGTGTTCAATGGTCCCGGTGACTTGAATATCTGGCTACAGCAGTGTTGAACAAATAACTTAAGTTAAAAAAACATAACTACACTGTATCCGCAAGTGGCAACGCACATGGAACCAGAACAATCTATCCCAGGGATCGAAATAAAGAGTTCGGTTCAAAATTCCTATCACCTGAAGAACGCCGGAGCATACAACGGCCGAAACGTCGTAAACATGGCAAAAAATAAGAAGTGGGGAAAAATCCCAACAATGTAAATAATGTATCTTACAGCTTAATGTTTACCCCACCTCCACACTGTACGAAATCATCATTTAAATTTCTAACTATTAAGGGTCATTTAGGTATGAAATAAGACTCAAAAGCTCAGAATGCAATGCCCTGTGCCATGTAAGTATAATTATTTTCAATCACTATATTGATTTGGTCATATTCAAACGTCTTTAAAATTTGAATTTCTTCTTAATGTATGCAAAAACTAACTTCTATGGACGTAGGCGATCATGGCCCTCCACATCTCCCTATCCCTTGTAGCTCTTAACACCCTTTCTTTTGTTACCGCATCCATATCATGCTCTGACATCCATTTGCTCAAGCTTATAAATGTATAGAAACTAACATTATCACAAAGTGGGGGATCAGTTTATATATTGATTCAATTTTAGAATTGATCCCCCACTTTGTATCCTTATATTTTCTTATTTGCTTATCAAATTCTGATTAGTTATGAATCCACCTCTTAATGCTGATTAGTTATTTATCACTCTTCTTCTATGCGCCGAGCTCCTTCAGGACGTAGGCGATCATGGCCCTCCACATCTACCAATTCCTTGTAGCTCTCAACACCCTTTCTTTTGTTACCCCTCCCAAAATCTGCTCTGTGATCCATTTATCTTGAATAAATCCATAACTCTAGAATATAAATGTATATAAACTACCATGACCGAAGAGTGAGTGATCAGTTTATATGTTGATTATAATATAGAATTGATCCCCCACTTTATATCCACATAATTTATCAAATTCTGATTAGGTATGAATCCACCTTTCAATACTGATTAATTATTTATAGCTTTTCTATGAGCCGTGTCCCTTCAGGACATAGGCGATCATGGCCCTCCACATCTCCCTATCCTTAGCAGCTCTTAAAATGCTTTCTCGTGTTACTCCTCCCAAACTTCGCTCTGTCATCCATTTGCTCAAGCCCATCAAGTATGCCAAGCGTTGCTTTCCCCTTTGTCTCTTTCCCTGTATCTGACCAGGGTATCAGATTCTCCACGACTTCCTTCCGCATTACATGTTCCAGGAACTTCAGCTATCTTTTCCTGAAGTTATTACTTTTCTTTTCCATCCTTTCCAGAACTTCGACGTTGATCACATGTTCGGCTTACGATATCCTCATCATCCTTCTGTAGAACCACATTTCGATTGCTTCAAGTCTCTTTCATCTTTTAGATTATCCAGCATTCTCTCTATATTAAAGAACAGATATAACATAATCCAGTACTCGCTTTGTTTACGGCAAAATTTTCCTGTCTCTTCTTCGTCTTGCGGCCTCGGCCTTGGCCGAGATAGAACTCACTACACCTCTCCAGGATTCCCTGTGCATTTGGAACCCTGGCGTAGTTTGCAGCGAAATTCTTATCTTGTCAAATAGCTGAATACTTGATGCTTCGCCAGGGCTACAAATGGTGTTTTTATTGTGGCACCAACACTAGATGGGTTACCTCCAGAACTCATCCTGTTATTTAACCCATAACTGGAGGGAAGTGACGGATTAATACCTTTTCCAAGGGTACTAGTGCTGAAGTGAATGCAGGGTACTCAACTGGAATTCGAACTCGGCTCACCGATTTCTCTTTCCAAGCCGATATCCACTGCACCACAATGCACAACCGTCACGGAACGCTTACAGCGCCTGGTATTCCCAAGTGGTCACCCATCTAAGCACTGACCAGGCTCAACGTTGCTTAACTTGGGTGATCGAACAAGAACCGGTGTATTCAACGTAAGATACCGTAAGCTTCCTGTCTCTTAATACTCTATTTAGCTTCTGGAAAGCATCTTTGGTCATGTAAATTAGTCTTCGGATCTTAGTGTCACACTTACCGTCCTCTGTTAGAACATTTCCTAGGTATTAAAATTTCTTTACCTGCTTGATTTTAGCATTCCCAGTCTGTAATTGGCATTTTCTTTTTACTGATTATTCATTCAGTTGTACGAGGGTTATTCAATAAATAAGGTGACTTATTCGCTATAAGAACTTCTAATACAGTTATAAGCTTAATTTTTCTTTATTTTTCAACGTATACTCCCAGCAGTGTCGCACACATTTCTCATCTGTGCACAAGCTTCCATATTCCCTCAGCGTAAAAATCTTTGGACTGATGTCTCAGCCAATCGCTCACAGCACTTTTGACTTCATCGTCGCTTTCAAACTTCGTGCCTCTCGAGAACGCTTTCAAGAGACCAAACAGGTGAAAGTCTGAAGGGGGCAAGGTCTGGGCTGTAATGGGGATGAAGAAGCAGTTCAAAGCCCAGCTCTTTGATGGTCTGCACCGTAAGGCCTTGCGTTGTCTTCATGGACAATTTTATGTGCTATCTCAACAGATAGGCTCAAAGTCCCTGCAATGTGATTCACTGTCACCCTTCTGTCAGACTGAATGAGGTTATTGACTGATTCGATCACCTCAGGAGACTTCACTTCTGTAGGCTTCCTAAGCCAATACTGCTCCGTCCTTCTTTAAAATATCTCGCCTATTTGTAGACATTTTTTGGCTGAAACATGTGGCACCATACTCAGTTGACATTCTCCTATGAATTTCAACTGGTTTGCACTCTTCAGCAACCAAAAACTTGATAACTGACCTTTGTTCAATCTTGGAGAATTCTTCTTGCTCGGCCATCTTTGTTAATCTTTAAAACTCTGTTGTTTTCTCAATCTGCAAAAAAATTAAATCCCTTTGAAAAAGAAGTAAAGGAAAAAAACAAAAAAAAACAAGTAAGCTTCTATCTGTATTAGAAGTTCTTACACCGAAAAATTCACCTTATTTTTTGAATGACCCTCTTAGTTTATATGTAATCCTTTCTTTTTGCTTTCTTCCGCTACCTACTGTAGGAGGTCTTGTAGTTTCCTTTCCGGGTTTGCTATCATCACTGGAAAATCTGCGTATCTTATATTATTCAGATTGGGGCCGACAATGACGAATCCTGGCATGACTTCTAAGGCTCTCAGAACTGTCTCGCTGCATAAGTTTAAGAAATTTGGTGAGAAGATGCATCTTTGTCTTACTCCCCTTCGTATATCTGCTGAACTGGTTTCTTGTCCGTATGTAAGCGGTTTGCTGCTAGTAGAGGTTCCTGTGTACTCTGTCTTTCCCGAATATACAACTAGACTGTAAACAAAACATAAGATTTAAAGTTTTGTTTATTTTTGTTTTACGGTATATCAACCTCAATGTTACAATATTTTTTTCTGATAAATCAATTTGTAGATCAGGTTTCATTGATGTATTTTTTATAAAGAGGGCTTTTTGTCGAGTCAAATGTATTTGTATATCAGGTTTAATTGACATATTTTTTATAAAGAGGGCTTTTTGTCGAGTCAAATGTATTGCTGATATTTTTACTATAAAAATCTCTATACTTTCATAGGATTTTGATCTCAGTTGGGAGGGGTAATTATTTGCCCCTACCTGGGACACAAACAAATTTTACTACCCCGGGTCTAGGTGAACCTAGGAACAACAGCAATTTAGACATTGTTCCACGCTGCTCATAATTTCCTTGTAAAGTGTCCTTGCTGCCGGATGCAGTTTATCATACCCAGTAAATGAAATTTAAAGATCTGCCTAATCAGATAAAATTGCCTGATATTTAAAAAAATGAACAAAAAACATGGCATTAAAGATGAGGACAGTAGTCTGAACAATGTAAATAATATACCTTACAGCTTAATGCTAACCTCACCCTCACGACTTAGAAAAAACCATAATTTAAATTTCTAACTAATAAGGGTCATTTTAGATATGAAATAAGACTTTAGAATTTGTTCAGCATAAACACTCAGATAAAATTACCTGATGCTTAAAAAAAACTAATTTTAAACAGTAAGTTAATACAATGAATGCTGACTGTATCAGCAACTATAAAATAAATTAATAGGCTGAGAAAAAATGAATAAGATGGGAGATATATATATACAGTGACAAATGGATAAATGTTATTTTCTGTTATAACTTTAGTTTATATTCGCCATTTTGCCTAATATTTGGTAAGTAATATCTCGTAAAGTTGTTTTAGTTGTATGTAGAAGGAAAATTAAAAACTCATGGTTGAATCTTCAAAATTACCCTATGCAAAAGTACTGGATATATAAATTTAATATTTTGTTGCGTAGCCTCTGTTTTGTTTCACTGATCAACCGTTACTTTACCCCATTCTTCCTTGCATAATTCCTCTAATTGCTTGATATTTTGTGAATTCCGCTTATGAACTTTAACTTTCAAAGTATTCCACAAATTCTCAATTGGATTCAAGTCAGGAGACTGACTTGGTCAATTGAGGTTACTAATACTATCATTTTCAAACCATTCCTTTGTAAGTTTTGCAGTATGTTTGGGATCATTGTCGTGTTGAAGCACGAAATTCCGACCATGTCCTAAAGAAGTTGCAGATTTCTGAAGGTTCTTCTCTAGAATCTCCCTGTACATGCTACCATTCATTCTACCATGGATAACTTGTAACTTACCAGTGCCCTTGGATGAAAAACATCCCCATATCTTAATGGAACCACCCCCAAACATTACTGCGGGGATGGCATTGTGCTTGTTGAAGGCAGTGTGATTTTTTTTGCCAAACACTTGTTGCTGTGTTCCTTCCGAATAGTTCAACTTTCGTTTCATCCGACCAGATTACCTTTTCCCAAAACTGCATATCTTTCTTTTCATAAGTTTCGACAAACTTTAATCGGTCTTTGACATTTTTTTTTAATCATTTAACCCCAAGCAGGGCATTCCACTGCCACTATTGCGCTTGGGGCTACATAGGGGAAGGTAAATAGAAAGGGTGGTTAGATATAGGAAATGTCAGAAGTGGGCGTGATAGGTAGTTGGGAGGATGGGAAGAGTGTTTGAAAGAATGGAATCGAGTTAGTTTGTTAGGAGGTGTCTATTGACCTAAGATTTAAACTCCTGGAGATTGTAGCCGTCGGGGAAGCAGTCATGTGGAAGGGAATTCCACAATCGGGAAGTGCGAGAAAAGAAACTATTGGAGTAGAAGTTGCGGTTGCATTTTATCGGTTTCACTGTAAAAGGGTGGGATCTAGTTTCTAATCTAGTATCTCGTGCAAATTCGAACCTAGGGGGCACCAGTGATCTAAGTTCATCGGAGCAGAAGCCGTGAAAGTATTTATAGAAGAGACACAGGGAAGCCACGTCGCGCCGGCTTAGCAGGCAGTCTGCTAAGTCGGTATCGATCACATTACAGACCCTCCGCTGTACCTTGTCGAGAAACCCGAGGAGAATAGCAGGGGCACCCGACCGGATATGGCAACAGTATTCAATGCACGGGCGGATGATAGATTTATAAATGTGCAGGATAGATTCAGACGGAAAAAAAACTTCCGGGCCCTGCACAGAGAACCGACTTTCATAGCAGCGGATTTAGCAATGGATTCGATATAGTCATTCCATTTGAGGTCCGCTGAAAGTGTGAGACCAAGGAGGCGTAGTGTTTTACTCTCTGGGAGGCAAGCCTGGTCCATGCTAATGGGAGGTAGGTAAGATGTTTGGTTTTCAGTGTTATATAGGTTCTTTGATTTCTTGGTCACGTGGGTTATCTTAATTACCTTTCTTTATGTCGTTTTTTTATTTACCTCTTTAGCCGGCTTTCCTTGACGATCCATTTAGGAGAAACCTAGGTAGGTTCATCTGGCTTATTAGGTTCTATTAAGTTCGCTCTACCTTCGCATTGAGCGCTTTCTGTTAGATGGTTACTCGTGTCGGTTTTCTTTCTTTAGGCTTCGTGCTGATTTCGGTCCGAACACTTTTGACACTTTCATGTCCTAAGCTATTTTTTTAAAGCCATTTTTTTTCCTTCGTTCGAAAGTTTTCGAGACTAGTATAACTATATACAATCACTTTATATATATATATATATATATATGCTCTCACGCATCTATGCATCGTTCATTCAGTAATGGATTTGAACCTTTTCGGCTACTGGCGTGTGTTTACATGGTATATAACACGCTAATGCCCGCTTTCTTTCACCGTGCGCCCATAACTCAAAGGTGGAATCGCCGACTGATGTCAATTCGGTCGGGTTTCAATCCTGGCTAGAAGCAATCGGGTGTCTATCTGTGCTGATGAGCTGTGATACAGCGGAACACATCTATCTGCGGATGACATATATATATATATATATATATATATATATATATATATATTGTGTGTATTTGGGCAGCAATCTCTTTTATACAAATTTCATTAAAAATGGCAAAATGATACACAAGTTACTTAATTTTTTTTTTATGAAATTTTCACGTGATTTTATAAATTATATAAAAGCTGTCCGAATGTTTTGTTTATCCGAGAGCTTTCGACTATACTTTTAGCCATTATCAAGCATGGATCTTATTTTACGTATAACAGAATGTAGTGTTATGTATGTCAGTAGAGTAGTGTGTATGTTTTATATATCTAACACGGTAAGCATGTTAGATTGTTCGTAGTTGATATTGGTGAGTGTTGTTTTTTTCTTTTTTATTAATAATACTTACGCTATTTTTAGTGTTTTATTATGATGCTATGATATTTGTTTTGTTTTTTTGTTTTTTCAACAAGAATTTTACGGATCGCCTTTGGTAGGTGTCCATGTGTTTAAATGAGATCGAATTGAGCTCTGGTCTGTGATATGCTCTGTGTGTATGCGTGTGTGTATATATATATATATATATATATATATATATATATATATATATATATATATTATTGTCATCCACAGATAGATCTGTTTCGCAGCTCATCAGTACGGTGAGACTCCGATTGCTCCCTAACCCAGGCTCGAAACCCGACCGAAAATGGCGTCAGTCGGCGACTCTACCCCTGGGCCACTGGGCGTTCGGTGGAAGAAGGCAGTTTTTTTAGCGCATATCATATTACGCGCCCAATAGCTAGAGTGATCCAATTCATTTTACTCAATGAGCGATGCGTACACGCTAGAGTGGCTACTGTTTTTCAAAGTCTACCTTTCTTCCAGAATGCTCAATCAGGGTGTGAGAGCGTAAATATTGTAAATTCACCTTACCAAATTTCAAGGATTTATATATATATATATATACTATATAAATCCTTGAAATTTGGTAACGTGAATTCTAATCAAAAATCTCCAAAGAGAACTCAATGTTAAAAATTTATTGTTAAATTTAAGAGTATTATAATCAGGAAATAAAAGTTAGATATTTTACACATCCATTGGTAATATATTTCGCGGCCGGCTCCACTGCTCATCAAACTACATTCATACAACAATGAATGTTTCAAATTTTATCCCGACGAAGTCAAGTGAAATGGAAAAAAAAAACAATATATATATATATATATATATATATATATATATACACGTGTGTGTGTGTGTGTGTGTATGTATCTTGTAATTTTGTTATTACAATGGTTTATAAAATCATCATATATCACTAGACGAAATTTTTTAATGTTTCAGAACAATACTGTTTTTCTTCAGGTGATATTTTAAAACACATCATTCAAGAAATACCGGGCCTGACATATAGATGACGCCACTAATAAAAAATTATGATTTTTATGAAATACTAACCTTCAAATGGCATGTGACAAAAATAGGGCCTCATCAGATTATTAGTTTATAAATTAGTTAAGTGAAGCTACTGTTATCGAAAATGAAGACAAAACTTGAAGCAGCAGAAATGTGGTTCTACAGAAGGATGCTGCGGATATCGTGGACTGAGCATGCAAGCAACGATGAGGTGTTGGAAAGAATGGCAACAAAAAGGAAATTAATAGTGAACATCAGGAAGAGACAACTGAAGTTCCTCAGACATGCAATAAGGAAAGAGGGCTTGGAGAACCTGATACTGACTGGCCAAATAGAAGAAAAAAAACAGAGGAAGGCATCGGATATCAGGTGGGTGACGGAACGCGGGTTACGAGGTGTAACAGGAGCAAACATACTAAGAGCCACCAGGGAGAGGGAGACGTGGAGAACCATGATCGCCTACGTCCTGACGGGACAGGGCACATAGAAGAACTGATGCAAATTTTCGAAACAATGGAAAAATCTTAATTTCGTGTGTTGACAAAGCATTGCTTTCTGATGGGGAAAATACTGTTCAAGCGAAGCAATGGCTTGATAAGTGTTATTCGGACAATGCTTCGTCGGAAACAACGGATATGCTGACTTCAAACGCGGTCGTACAGACAAATCGTGCTGAACACTCAGGTTGCCCCAAATCAGCAGTTGTCCCGGAAAACACCAAAAATATTTTCGGACAGTCATTGACGATTATTATCGGACTGTGCTGTCTGCGACTCTAACAACTTAACCTCTCTTCTATGTTAATTATTGGTGTTCTGTCTTATCTGTGATTGTCTTGTTAGTACTTAACATCCATTAGCACGGATATTGTGCTTTAGGTTCTTCATCATTTGGTATCGTACTGCCACCTCGGCTATACAACAGATGGTGATTTTTAAAATACGCGCACGATTTTGAGCATGACGACAAACTGCATTCGGCAGCAAGGCCTCTAATTGGTAGGTTATGAAAAGAATGGAACCACTTCTTAATTGCTGTTGTTCCCAGGTCCACCATGACCCGGAGTGGTAGCACCTGTTAGGGTCCCAGCTATGAGCAAATAGTTAACCCCCAAACTGGAGTCAAAGCACTATGAAAGTATAAAAAAAAAACTTATAGAAATATATATATATATATATATATATATATATATATTTTATTTTTATATTTATTTTTTTTTAATAAAAAATTATTACCAAAAATACATTTTTGAAAAAGTTATTACAAAAACACATTTTTAAAGGAAAAAAAAATATTCTCAGCAAAACATTTTTGAATACAAGACTAGAAGACATTTTCAGTTTTCTTAAATAAAGAATAAAAACAAAAACATTTTATTAAAATCTGACTAAATCAACCTTCTCACTATAAGTGAACATTAAAAAAAAACTTTAAAATCCCACCTTTTGGCATTAAATAACCCACAGAGGTGTTGATATGCCGTTAAACAAAACTTAAACTTTAAAACACACGCAAAAACAGTGCCTTCTTTGATGAGTTTCATCTATCTGCGAATGAATTTCTTTCTTTTTTTTTTCTTTTTTTCTAATCATATCACCCCGAGCGTGTGCAGGGGGGCTACATAGAAGTGAAGAGATTGGAGAACAGAAAACCGGAAGCCGCATCCTAAACAGGGAACAAGGGATGAGCCTCATCACCTGTTCAATAGACGAGGGTGGAGTGTGAACCGGGCGATAGTTTAGTCCATCTACTCCAATTGAGCCTCTTGAGTGATTCGTCTGTTCTTCCTTTGTCAGATTCTCTGCGTCCGGGTGGAGAGGAACCCAGATCAGACTCCAGCGAAGGGTAGACTATCGTCTGAGGAAAATTAAACGAGATGTTTTACCCGAGATTAAGAGCTCGAAATACTCACTTAAACTGGCCTTGTGCCGCATCTGTCTC